>CM076570.1:514874364-515406860 GCA_034641835.2 Pinus albicaulis | reverse complement strand
AGTTACTAGAATCCTCTATTTAGGGTTTTTGATAATGGAGATGGATATGAGTGTATGTTATACATGTTGAGTTTCTCCCAACCCTCTATTTAGGGCTCCTGTTAGGTGGTGAATTTATACGAATGCACGAGATTTTCTGGTACTTTTCATACTTGTTTTGATAGTGTGTAACCTGGTCTTTATCTATTCAAAAAGCTTGGAGTGCCCTCATCTTGTCTTTATATCTTTAAGGATTGGTCGTGTTGTGCTATGCAACAACCCCCCCCCCCCATTTTTATTTTCAAAATAGTTTAAAAATTTGATAATATAAATAGGGACACTTCTTAAAATGTATTTTTCATTTTGAATAAAAAATCAAACTCCAAAACATTTTTGTTTTTTAAAATAAAACAACAAATAAATTAATAAATTCCATTTTCATATTTTTGTGATAACCTTATCGCAAATCACATCCCGCATAAATCTTTTCCCATTTAAAGTTAAGCACAAAAACATAAAATCTCGATTTTCAATTTTGTGATTTGAACTTCGCAAGCGGCATTATAAATATCACATCACAGATATACATTTAAAACTTAAAACATTACTTACCAATGCTCCAATGTTGTGATATCCCGATGAAGGCGATTTTGAAATTTTGAAATATCGCGAAATCGCATATCGCATAACGTAAATCTTGTTAAAGAAATTTGCTTCACAAAACAGGTTCAAAAATGCGCAATGCAACAGACTTGACAGGGTTTAATGAAGGTTTTAATGTGAAAATAAATCATGTTAGAAATAATTAATCATGTTTCATCATCCCAATGCGAACAGTTATTGTTTTGTTACAGCTAATTAATGATACAGCTGCTTCCCGGATCTTTTCTTTTAAAATTTTTCATTTCACTATATCTTTCATCATTTGATCGTTACTCTGTCTTAAATAGGGATTTTTTCTTCAAGAGATGTCCATACGCAAGGTAATGTAGAAACACTACAAACAATCTATTGCGGAATTTGAATGTACAGAAATTTCGTCCATTATCACAGATAATGTTTGCACTGCAGATGGAGGTGCTACAACGTGGCAAGCCATCTATACTATCCTCAAAGATGAAAAACCTGAAGTAGTGTTGGTCAAGGCAACTGCTGATGATGCAAAGCCCTCATATTTACAGTTTAAAGATGTTGCATGCTCCTTCCTTCAGAGAATAGCAGCAAGGGCCAGCCTTTTACCATATACTGATATAATAAGATGGGTGGTTGAGAATTCAAAAATTAAAGACAGACAATTTAGAACCATTAAGAATGAAACCTTAGGTTCTTTTAGAGCTGAATATTTGAATATCATGTACAAACTGCCTGACCAACAAGATATCTATGACAACCAATTTGTTGAAAAATTTGCAAAGTGTAATGAAGACCCTTTCAAAATGATTCAAGGGAGGAAAATGGATAACAAGTTTAAGCAAGATAAATCAGGTATGTATCCTATTGCTTCACTTGCAAATCCCTACAATTTTGCAGCATCAATGGTGTGCATATTATATGGTCTCCCTGATAACACCAAGTTCTCTATAAATTGGGTTCCCTTGATTGACTCCTGTGTTAATTCTCACATCATGAATTGGGCAACCATTCTTCCCAAAAACCTAGCCAAAGCAATTAATGAATATCGCCAGGCAAGAGTTAGTTCTTCCAAAGCTGTCCCCCAATTTTTCAGGAGTGCATATGTTTTTTACGCCATTTGTTTCTTTACCAGCTTTCCAATTATGGGTTGGAAATGGACTCCCGAGGACCCTACCACTATTCATTTAAGTCATAAACAGATATGGGAACATCATTTTGTACCACACTTCCACAGGTTATGTTATGGGGTTGTATTACCATTACATTAGTTAATTTTTGATAGAGAGAGCCCTAGGTTCACTAAGGAAGCCATCACAGATCTCCAAATGATAGGAAGATGTTTCATTGAAGAATAATTTTCATACATCAGAGTATTTGGAAGCTCCGCTCCTCCACATGTGCTTCCTCTGTATGTTTCAGATAAACTAATGGCAAGAGAAGTGGCTTACCAAACTGTCGGCAATGAACTCACTAAAACTCTGAAAGATAATAAAAAATATTTATGCCCAAGTTTCCCAATTCAGTGTGATTCATTATCCCTCATGAATTTCAATCATGCGTCTAAAGGATGCCATTAAATTCAACTTTTGAAGTTCCCTGTTCTACCGCCAAGGAAATTCGACCCAGAGAAGATCACTAGTAAATTTACTCAGTCAGTCAAAATCAAACCTATCATACACACAGATAATAGATTTGAAGACGTTTTGCAATATGTTGAAACTTTTGAAGAAGTTCAAAACTTTGTCAAATTGAATCTAAACCTGGAGGAATTACAAATATTCCATGATTATAGAGTGCAAATACTCAAGCGTATTCCACAAAATATCCTGATTACTAGTTATATGACTGAACCAAGCAAGGTGATCAGAACAAAAGAATCAGATTCACAGAATCAAATTGAGCTAGATAAATTGTGGAATTAAGTTAGTAATACATTGATGGATACCCCCGAGGGATCATCCACATAGAAAAATACAGGATTTTAGACCCCCCAGGGTCAGATAGTTTCAACAAAAGAAACCACTGAAATTCCTTAGACAAGCTCCCAAGATGCAGAAGTTATTCTTGTGTTTCCTACTGCTGAAATTATTCTAAAGGTAACTGATATCCCTCCATTGGATGTATTCTACAACCCTCTTCATAAATCTGTAGTCACGAAACAGAGAAGGATAAGAAGGATTGAAACGCCCCCAGGTAATGAGATCATGGAAGTTGTATGGAAAGACACCCCATCGAACCCAATCGACAACCTAACTCGGCTATCACAATTTTCTGGAGCATATACTACCACAACAATGGACAAAGCAGCCGAAGTATCCATTTTGGTTCAAGAGAAGGATGATAAAATAATGCAGCTACAACAACAACTGGGTGAAGAAAGGAATAGTTTGAACCAATAGGTCGAGCAACAACTCTTTAAATTATAGCAAGATATGGAAGTACTTAAGATAAGTCATGAAAATGACTTATCCAGTAAAGACACACTAATTAAAGAATTGAGAGAAAATCTCATAAAGTATGAAGGCATTCCTACTGCAGAGGAATTCGTTAAAGAAGCATTGGCATTAAATGCCCTACTCTCAAAACAACAAGATTTGTTTGTCTGACAAATGTCAGACATAGTTCCACATTTGGAAATCAGTGAACAATTGACTAATACCGTCATTGATCAGAGAATTGAGTTTAATGAACTCAATACCAAAATTTTTGACTATATTGAATGGCACGATTCAGAGGAAGGTAGAAGATCAAATCTCCCAAAGATCAAAGAAACTTATAAATATATTATCTTTACTGACTGGGATACACAGGTAAAACAGGCAGAATTGGAAATATCTAGAGCATCATGCATATCAAAGAGCATTGTCAAAACAATCAACCACATGTTACATACCTCCGGTTTAATTAAAGAAGGAGATCCTAAATCAATTCCCGATCTCAAAATATTGGAGCAAAGTTCGAAAAATACAAGTCAAATATGAGAAGAAACAATTGCACAGCTGAAAAAGACTAATTGGGAAGCATACTGGCAACTCTTGGTTAACTCATAGTCAAATAATGACATTGAATTGTTCTCTAGATTCCATACAGAAAATGCTGCCACGTTTACTTGATGCCATATTTACTGGACAGATGAAAACACAGTTCAGTAAGCCTCCACAAGTTCAACCAATGTCCGATATTTGTGAACAGAAAAGAAGAGTTGGCACTAGCCTACCATCAAGCATGATCATGAGTTAATTTGTTTTGACAATTTCAATTTTAGCAATTAGATACTAGGAATGAGGAAGGTTTTTAGAAACCTCCTCATAAGATATTTTGTACAATCTATTTTTGTAAGTAGTTATATAGTATTTAAACCCTTCTCGTGCATTTAGAGAAGGGTCCAGGATTTTTATTAAGAACATTTGCAAAGAAATCATTACTGTATGTTTGTGGATGTCTTGATAAGATAATGGAACATGGTCTTTTTAGTTATATATCATTTTGGTTGATCATTGTTGATGCACTATTGTATTCTCTGAAAGACTTATTGATAGAAAATTGATTGTGGCCTATTATCACTAGTCAGATGAGCAGGACAACACACATCTGGTACTATTATCGTGTATGATAAATTATGTTTTAACATTAGTGGTAAATCTAGCTTTCATGAATTATGTATGAAATCTATTATTTCTGTTTAAAGTATCAGTTGCACTATTGTACGATACCATAATATAAATTGATTTGTTTTATATATTTTCATCAGAATATATGCGATATGTTTCACATCTTCCTCTGAATAACTATTTTTTCAAAAGAATTATCTTACAAAATAATTAATTCTATTAAGTCTGTGATTGATATAAATCATCACAGACTGAATAGAGATCATTTTAGATCGCATAAAATCAGCATTATCTCGGGTTAGATTAGATCAGATTTAATTTAGATTTTTGCATCTTAGAATAAATTTTTCTTAGTTTTTATTTATTCTCTTTGCAAATCATTTGAAAGAAACCCAACAATCATATAAAACCAAAAACTAGGAAACTGGTCCCACAATCCCCAGTCGAAGCCACTATCCCAAACGGAAAAGGAGCTGCTTTAAGGTCCTGACCGGGTGGTTATCCCCCTTTGTTGTTGCCACATATTTCTGAGGCCTCAACAGTTAGCTACAGGTGTCTGACTTGAATTACAATCAAAATAGGACTATTGGACTCATGATTTGCTTCGAAGAGAAAATCAGGGGTCCTATTGTTGTAGGTAACGTTCTTTGACTTGTAACTTTGACCATAGGTTTAGGCACCTCTTTATGTCGATCTGGATCAAATGAGTAGGATAGAATCCATGTAGGAAAGATTATAGAAACACCCATGTGGCTTGATTCATCAACTGACACTTGGAACCTGGTAAACCATAAGAGTGGCTATGGAACACACAGTTAGCTACAGAACAGGCTGCATTCTGTAGCTAATTTGCAAAAGCTTCTCAAAATAGCAAAATCATGAAAATATAATATGACAATCATTTAAATGAATCCTTGAGACAAAACCTTAGCATTCTTCACTAATTAGGGTTTATGAACTAATGGAAAAGTGGTGGAATGAGATGAGAAAACTGTAAAGGAGAGGGTAATTCTGAGGTTCAACAAAACCCTCTCTGCTCTCAGCCATACCCACTTGTAATTCTTTGTGAGACGCCCTCAAGGAACAATACTATCCCATGGGGAGCTATGAGGACAAGTGCATACAATGGAACACGTTGCGGCAATAAAAGGATCAAGATGTGCATGAGCTGACGAATTTGTTCCATACCTTGCACACAAAGTTGGGTATCAAAGATTCAGAGAAACATTTGGTGCTAAAGTATCATAGTTGTCTGCACAGATAAATTCAGGAGGAAATGGAGTTCCTCGACATCTCCTCGCTTGGTACGGCATACTGGTATGCTGCAAAGATTGAGCAAAAATTCAAACAGAAGGAGTGATAATTTGGATCTGCGAATCAAAAGCAAGGGAAAGGTGCCCCCAAACTGTAGAAAAAAGCAAAAATCCAAGGCATGGCGGCCCAAGACAACCTACGAAAGCTGCAAGCAAAGAACAACATCGCAAAGCCAAAGAAGGACACAGGAAAGTGATGTGAGTTCCATACGAGCTCCACTCACAACACAATTGAGTGTCGAGCCAAGTAGTCGTTGGTGGCTGAGATGAGGGCTTCTGAATCAGATGCGTGCTCCGAATTTGAATCAGAACCTGACAAGGGGAGTAAAAAAGGGAAATAAATTATTGATGCGGAGCCCAATGCCACTGTTGCCACTGCGAACATCCAAAAGGAGGAACTGGAAGATCCAGAGGAGGAGGAGCTTCCCTTCCTCTGCCATATGTGGGTAAAGGGTTCCCCACTACAGTTCATTGTTGACAATGGGAGCCAAAAGAACCTCATTTCAGCAAAAATCGTGAATCGGTTGGGTTTTCCAACCATAAAACACCCACAGCCATACTCCATCGGGTGGCTTCACCAAGGACGGGATCTTTGCGTCAACCGACAGTGTCACCTTCCTTACAGCATCAAGCCCTTCATGGATGAGGTATTATGTGACATTTCTCCTCTTGATGTTTGTTATGCATTATTAGGCCAACCATACTTGTGGAAGTGACATGTTGTGTATTAGTCCCAGCCTCGCGCTGTTATTGTTACTTTGGGAAATAAGTTGTACAGGATACTAGAGGTACCACCACCTGCCGCTATCTCTTTGGTTACTGCAAAACAATGGAGTAATATCATTTCTAAAACCAAGAAATTTGTTTTCCTGATAATCCGCCCCTAGGGAAAGAAGAACATTGTGGCCACGACCTCCAGACAAGGCTCCTCTGCACAACAACAACAAATGGACAAGGTTGTGGAGGAGTACGAGGACATCTTCACCTTAGCCACAGGGGTGCCTCTGCACTGTAAGGTCAAGCACCCCATTAATCTGATCCCAGGTGCACCACTACCTAATGTACCAATCTATCAGTGCTCTATTCTCTAGAATGATGAAATCAAGAGGCAGATTTAGGAGCTGTTGCAAAAAGGTCACATTCGGTCGAGTTCATCGTCCTGTGGGAGCCCAATCGTGTTGGTAGAGAAAAAGGATGGGACTTGGAGACTCTATATTGACTATCGGGTGCTGAACAAGATCATTTTTCGGAATAGGTACCCGATCCCATGGATTTATGACCTTTTGGACCAACTCAAAGGGGAGAAATATTTCAGCAAGATCGACTTGAAGTCTGGGTTTCTGATTAGGAGATCAAGTCATATGCTCAAAAATGAAAGTGCTTGAAACAGATCCGAACCTAAGTGACCGGAAAGGTCTCGTCACTTCAATTCTGGCATCATGAACGATTCACAAAACAGAAGTCGTATGTAGAAGTTATGAAGGTTTGAAAATCCCATTAAGCTCCAAAAAAATGACATTTGACTCAGTTTGACTTATATAAAAAAATTTCAAAAAATATATATATTTTGAAATATTTTTGATTATAATGTTTTTTTGGGCCTATCATCGGGTGACACATGGCCAGCCCGGAGGCTACCATGTGTCCCTAGGCCAGAGGTGAAATGGTCATTCAAAAATTATTGGAGGCTGCAGGAATCGAACGCGGGACCTCCCGCACCGCAAGCACACGACCCGTCCAATCGAACTGTGAGTTGGTTCTTAACATGTTATGTTATCGACATATGTTTTTTTTTAACGGGTTAAGAAATGGGAAGCAGAGGGGCCAGCCCCTCCCATAATACCATAGCCGCAAAACCAAGAGCCAACCCCAACCACAAACAGTTAAACGTCACGGTTTACTGCTGCGAACGATCACATGGTAGGGTCGACATTAAGTGCGACGGTTTCAAGTTTAAAACGTTGTTCATTCCATGTTCCAACCTCATCCGACGGGGATTGCAGCAAACTTGTTCACATGCAGAATGTTTTTCACGACTGTTAGTGCGACAGCTTAACGTGGAAGGTTATGGAACCACGTAAAACGGATTTCCAACATCAATGACGGGGTTTGTAAAACATAGCGGAGTTATGGCGGAGGTGGCATGTGACCACCCGTCACTCATATTGAATTTAAATGACAGTCTACCTGGCGGTTCCACTGGCGGACCCCCAAATTCGGCAGCCAGTGCCAATTTTTTTGGCACTAACTGGAGTTCCTCCAGTTTTGGAGGAGCTTTCCTAGGTGTGATTGGGAAAATTACTGTTTGGGTCATAAATATTGGATATTTCTACCTTTTTTTTAGAATGAAAAGTAATTTTTGGATAATTTCGACATTATGAACTCATTGGAATTGGTTTCAGTGCCATCAGAGGTCATTTCATGCAGGTTTTTCTTCAAGACAGATCAAGGAGCCACTAGGGCCACTAGGTTGTTTTCAGTGTATTGAACATCCATTCTCTATTTTCTGTATATGAATAGTCATTCCTGACTAATTCAAGCATTATAAAGCTGGTTTTACAGAGATCACAACCATTTTAGGCTTTTTATCATGTGTACTTACCATTTTTGAGAAATAAGATATGAGGGACATGCCATTGGGAGTTGGACCAGCAGATGTAGCCCAGAAGGGGTGAACTGCTTCATCAATTTTCTGAGTATTTTCACATGTGATGATTTATTCTCTGTCATTTACTGTTTAACATTGTTATACAAGCTAATTTACATGCTTTAAGCTCACATAAAAATATTTTTAACTAAGTTAAAACCATTTGTTTCACCTGCAAAGTTTAGTGAACCTTATGCACACAATTTAATTATTGTTTGGATACGTAGCACAACAAAACTAATACATTCCATTCATATCAATTTGGTATCAGATCCAGCTTTTTGATCTCTCGTGTTTTTATGTGCAAGAATTTGTTAACTGTTTGCAAGGGTTTTCA
Organism: Pinus albicaulis; assembly: GCA_034641835.2. Lineage (NCBI taxonomy): Eukaryota > Viridiplantae > Streptophyta > Pinopsida > Pinales > Pinaceae > Pinus > Pinus albicaulis. Next base: position 515,398,340 of record CM076570.1, on the reverse strand, counting down.
TGCTTACTAGGCTCAAGCTTAAGAGAGGAGAAGGAAAATTGGTGGAAGCAACAGGTTCTCAAAATGAGCCATAGAAAAGGATGGCAAGATTGCCACATTCTCCACCACCTAGTTCACCTCCAAGAGAAGCAGAAGAAGCATCAAGCATGCCTCCAAGAGAAGAAGAAACCCATGAAAAGGTGGATCCCAAAGAGGAAGAAAGAGTGTTCAGGAAAGCATTCCTTGACATGACTGAAATGGTGAGAGTCCCTTATCAAGAAAGGAATGAAAAACTAGAAGGAGAAGGATCCAAACTTCATAAGGAAGGACAAGGATCATCAGGAGGCCATAATGATGAAGACAAATCAAGGAAGGGTAATGGAGGAAATGAAGATAGTGGAAAGTCACCATTGTCACCCTCATCTTCATCTTCATCATCCTCTACATCAGCTTCATTAAATCGGCCATACAAGTCAAATAACATGGGTAAAAGTCATTTTATAAAACTTGATGGTAAGTTTGAATTACCAATGTTTGATGGTGAAGTTAATGCAGAAAAGCTAGATAATTGGATTAGAAAATTAGAGGTCTATTTGAGAATTCAAAATTTTCATGATGATGACACCAAAATCCAACTAGCTTCATTGATAATGGAAGGTGCAACACTTGTTTGGTGGGAAACCAAGACAAAGGATGAGATTAAAAAACATGGTAAGATTATTCTATCATGGACTAATTTCATTACCGCAATAAAACAATATTTTTATCCATTAGCTCACATGTAGAAAGCCATAATGGATTGGAAAATTTTTAAATAATTGAAAGGAAAAAATGTACAAGTGTATACTCAAGAATTTAAAAGAAGATCTCTTTTACTAGGAGTAGATTTTCATAGCCAAGACACTTTGCTCAAGTATATAGGAGGTTTACATACCTACCTAAGACATACAATCCTCATGTTTAACACTACAAGCCTAGATGAGGTTTGTGTTAGAGCCACCCATTTAGAGGTAAGGGGAAAGAAAAACTTAGATGGGAATGAGGAAAGTGAGTTTAAAGGAAAATGGAAGAAAAAGAGAAATGCAAATACTAGAAAAGAGAAGGAAAAATTCTTTTGCAAACAATGTTCTAAAACTAGCCATGATGAGGACCATTGTTGGAAACTTCATCCGAAGTTGAAACTAGAAAATTTTAAAGCCAAGGAGAAAGGCAAAATTGTTGCAATAGTTGAACAAGACCTAGGGTCAGATTCAGGAGATGAAACAAAAATCAAAGCTATGGGACTAAATAACATAAAGGGGAAAGAGAATGAAATTAAAGCCAGTTCTAGTATTTCTAACTGTCACATAGAAGCTCCAAGTGAAGAAAAGAGAATTGAACTGTTTCATGTGATGGTCATTTACAAACATACCAAGGTTGACACATTATTTGACAGTGGGTCGCAAGAAAATTTATCTCTGAAGACTTGGTCAAGAAACTTAATCTTGAGACCATCCCACATCCGAAACCATATCCACTTGGTTGGATTTGTAAGGATGAAAATTTACAGGTTTCAAAGAAGTGCCTGTTGTGCTTTGCAATAACTGCACATTTCATTGACACGGTTGAATTAGATGTTTTTTTCTTGATATAATAGGTATGGTGTTGGGTAGTCCTTACTTGTATGACAGGAAATCTATCTTTCATCGCCATGAGAACAAGTACCATTTATTCAAAGATGGCAAGGAGTACATTGTGAGAGCTCATCACAAAAAACTAGACTCTTATTTAGTTAATGTAGGGCAGATGAAGAGGCTCGTTAATGCAAGTCAAAACTTGACATTGAAGATGATTAAGCAAAGAGAAGTTTTACATAATCCTTTTCATACAAATACTGATGTATATAATGAGTTGTTTCAGTTTGAAAGTAGATTTTCTTTGAAAGAAGATGACAAGCAGTTGCAGCAGTCGATATTGGTGTCGAATGGTGCTGAAAACAAAGTGTCAGTGCAAGAAGTTGCAAAGGTCCAAGACAGGGAAAAGAAACTTGAAAAAGAAGGCACAAGATTCAAAAATTATCATTGTTGGTTTCAGAAAGGCATGGTACAATGGAAAAGAATCTTGGTCAGGAATTGACACAAGTTCAAATCAAATTCAGCAAAAAATCGCCATAAGGACAGAATGCAAGGTTAAAGTAAATTTAAGTTTCCTGTGATTATAGGCCAATGTAGAAACAATATGTTTACTAAAAATATAGGTTTTTGTTCTACAAGTTCAGTAAATGTGCTTAATGAAAATTTCAAAAACAACAATGGTTGGTCAATGGAATCAAGGAAAAATTTGTCGTTTCATGAAAAGCTCCAATTAATGAAATTAGGGAAATTTCAGTGGATTAAGATTGGAAGAGTGGGGACACAGTCTCCTCATCTTCATATTCAGTAGTCCAGAGAGTTTTTTGGGTCCAAAAGCTTCCCAGTGGGGAGTTGTGATCAAGAGATCAAGTCATATGCTCAAAAATGAAAGTGCCCGAAATAGGTCCGAACGTGAGCGATCGAAAAGGCCTCGTCGCTACGATTCTGGCACCATGAATGGTTCGCAAAATGGAGGTCGCATGCAGAAGTTATGAAGGTTTGAAAAGCCCAGTAAACTCCAAAAAATGACATTTGACTCAGTTTGACTTGTATAAAAAAATTTCAAAAAAATATATATTTTGAAATATTTTTTGTTATAATATTTTTTTGGGCCTATCATCGGGTGAAACGTGGCCAGCCCGGAGGCCGCCACGTGTCCCCAAAATAGAGGTGAAATGGTCATTCAAAAATTATTGGAGGCTACAGTAATCGAATGCGGGACCTCTCGCACCGCGTGCACACGACCTGACTAATCAGGTTGTGAGTTGGTTCTTAACATGTTATGTTATCGGAATATGTTTGTTGTTGAATGGGTTAAACAATGGGAAGTAGAGGGGCCATCCCTTTGGGCCAACCCCTCCCATAATACAACAGCCACAAAACCAAGAGCCAATGCCATCCGCAAACAGTTAAACGTCACGGCTTACTGCTGCGAACGATCACATGGCAGGGTTGACATTAAGTGTGAAGGTTTCAAGTTTGGAATGTTGTGCATTCCAGGTTCCAACCTCATATGGCGTGGATTACAGCGAAATTTTTCACATGCGGAATGATTTTCCCAACAGTTAGTGCGACGGCTTAACGTGGCAGGTTATGGAACCGTGTAAAGCGGAGTTCCAACATCAACGGTTGGGTTTGTAAGGGCCATAGCAGAGTTATGGCGGAGGTGGCATGTCACCACCCATCACTCGCATTAAATTTAACCGACAGTCTGCCTAGCGGTTCCACTAGTGGACCCCCCAATTTGGCGGCTAGTGCCAATTTTGTCAGCGCTAACGGGAGTTCCTCCAGTTTTGGAGGAGCTTTCCTAGGTGTGATTGGGAAAATTACTATTTAGGTCTTAACTCTTGGATATTTCGACCATTTTTGGAGAATGAATAGTCATTTTTGGCTAATTTTGACATTTTGAACTCATTGGAATAGGTTTCAATTCCATCAGAGGTCATTTCATGCAAATTTTTATTCAGGAGATATCAAGGAGCCACTAAGGCCACTAAGGTGTTTTCAGTGTATTGAACAACCATTCTCTGTTTTCTGCATATGAATAGTCATTCCTAACTAATTCAAGAATTATGAATATGTTTTACAAAGAGCATAGACATTTGAGGCTTTTTATCACATGTACTTACCATTTTTGAGCAATAAGATATTAGGGACATCCCATTGGGAGCTGGACCAGTAGATGTAGCCCAGGAGGGGTGAACTGCTTCATCAATTTGCTAAGTATTGTCATATGTGATGCTTTATTCTCTATCATTTATTGTTGAATAGTGTTATACAAGCTAATTTATGTGCTTTAACCTCACATAAAAATTTGTTTAACTAAGATAAAACCATTTGTTTCACTTGCAAACTACAGTGAACCTTATGCACACAATTTAATTACTATTTGGATACTTAGCACAGAAAAACTAATAGATTCCATTCATATCAGTATCACCAGGTACCAATAGAACCCTCTGATGTGTGGAAGACTTCCTTCAAAGCCAAGGAGGGCCTTTTCGAATGGCTATTCATGCCTTTCGAGTTAACGAATTCTCTTGCAACCTTCATGAGGTTGATGGACGACATCTTGAGGCCATTCACCAACTCATTTGTAATGGTGTACTTGGATGACATTTTTATCTTCAGCCATACTTAGGAACAACACCTCCACCACTTCTGACAAGTCCTCCAAACACTGCATCAACACAAGTTGTGTGCCAATTTGGAGAAGTGCACTTTTGGCATGACCCAGGTTCAATATCTAGGATACATTATTGATGAAAGGGGGGTGCAAGTGGATCCAACCAAGATCCAAGTCATTCGGGATTGGCTAGCCCCAACCACTCTAATAGAGCTTCGCAGCTTTATGGGCCTTGCTAATTTCTACCATAGGTTTGTGTTGGGATTCTCTCATATCACTTGGCCCTTGATTCAAGTCACCAAGGGAGGAGCGAAAGAAAAATTCTTTTGGTCAGAATCTCAAAAAAGGGCGTTCATAGAATTGAAACATCGCCTTTTTTCTGCCCCAGTGCTCACATTACCAGACTTGCAACAACCATTTGAGATCGAGACAGATGCCTCTGACTATGCTATTGGGGCAGTTCTTACTCAACAGGGGCATCCAGTGACATATCACAATGAGACATTGTCCGACACAGTCCACAAGTATCCCACTTATGACAAAGAAATGTATTACATTATGCAGGCTTTTCAAAAATGGAAGCATTACATTTTGGGGAAGGAAACAATCATCCACACAGACCACCGACCCCTGCAGTTCATACAGACACAAGGGAAGTGGCAGAACGATCGCCATCAGAAGTGGTCCACATATCTGCAATAGTTTCATTTGAACATCAAGTACAAGAAGGGTAGCACCAATAATTTTGCAGATTTCCTCAGCTGACCATCGATCATGGAGCTAACCACTGTTATTAACTCTTGTGGGCACGAGACTTCTGACTAGCAGCTTCTCTACAAGAGCGATTCAGAATTCGGCCACACCTACAAGGCACTCTTGGGGGGTACGCACGTTCCAAATTTTCACCTCCAAGATGCACTATTATGTCACCTGGGACACCTTTGTGTTCCTTCAAGAGTGCATGCCAAGATGATATGGGAGGCACACTACATTTGAGTTGCTAAGCATTTCAGGATCGAGAAAACAATGACAATCAGAATTATTTCTATTGTTTGAACCTTCGACAGGATGTCAGGAAGTGCATCAGATCTTGCACTTCTTACACCATTTCCAAACCCACCATCAAGAAGCAAGGCCTTTATACTCTGCTACCTACCCCTAGTTGACCTTGGGAATCCATCTCCATGGATTACATGTCGAGCCTTCCTTCTACTAAGCATGGAAATGACTGTTTTTTCATTGTCATCGACAGATTCTCAAAGATGGCCATTATGGCAGCCTGCAAGAAGGATATCACAGCAGAAGCCACTGCTAAACTCTTCTTTGAATGATTGTGAGTGCACTTTAGTATCCCGCAGTCTATCATCTCAGATCAGGACAACAGGTTCCTTGGCACATTTTGGTCCAGCCTCTGGTCAATGTTGGATGCCAAGCTCACCAAGTCCACAGCTTTCCATCCCCAAACTGATGGCCAAATAGAGGTCGTCAACAGGATGATTTTACACATTCTACGCATTTACAATTCAAAGCATCCACCCACATGGGATGAGAGCCTCCCCTATGTACAACACAGTTATAACTAAGCTCTCGACAGCTTAACCGGCCACGGCCCCTTTAAGGTGGGCTTAGGATTCCAGCCACTATCTCCCATTAACATCGTCATACCATTTGTGGCTATTCAAGCCGATTCAGCTCTTGTCCAGTCTGAAGCTAACAAAGCGAACAGCTTCATCGAGCACATTCAGTACATCGGCTAACAGGTTCATGACATATTGGACAGAGCCAATGCTAAGTACAAGCAACGACATGATCAACATCGGGTGCCACACAACTTCTAAGTGGGCGAAAAAGTGTGGCTACATTTGCAGAAGGAGCGCCTCATTGGACCCCACTACAAGCTTCGCCCACTCTGATATGGGTCGTACACTATCACCAAGGCTGTAGGGAAAAATGCCTTCAAGCCCAATATTCCACCATTCCTTGGTATGCACCCAGTATTCAATGTGGACCACCTTCATCCCTACTTCCCACCTCTACTAGACACCTCTGACATTGCAAAAGAACTCACACCAACAAAGTTAAACCCAAACTGGATGGAATAGGCCACCACATATTGTATCATGGACATGAAAATGAAGAAAAATTTCCAAACAGAAGATCCAACTGTATCCGGTTGTCAAAGCTGGACAACTCTTGCACCAAGGCAAGTGGTTCACCAGGGACCAAGTTCAGCAGAAGTCTCCTCATCTCATGGAGGAACTCAACGCAATGGGGACTATTGCTTCCTAAGGGGGGAGGAATGATCCAGGTGGATACTGGTGGCCACCCGCCTATTCCACTTGCGGCCCTACCATTATCTCTTTCAGTTTTTCAGTTTCAGCACAATTTACTATTTTTAGCAGTTTTTCGGGTCCTGAACTTTCGGAGCCATTTTGAGGCCCTAAACGACATTTTTTTCGGAAAACCGGGAGCAACATTCGCCATGGAAAAAATTTTCTCACATCAGAAGTTGTATTCCTTGGATAGATATTTCTAACAAGGTATGGTGCACGTCAAACGGAGATCGTATGCCAAATTTATGTCCCCGAGAACTTGAAACACCAATTTACCCAAACGGGGCCTGTAGTTTTGGTGCTTCATATCCTAGGGTTAGGGTTTTTGATGTTTATGGTTTTCCATTGTTTCTAAATAATAAATAGGCCCTTGAGCCTCATTGTAACACATTTCAAAAGCCTGTAGCCACCACATATCTTCTCAGAGATAAGCTACCAGCGCCCTAGCCAGTTTATTTCCATTCTCTCTATAAGCAAATTTCAGTTCTCTTATATTAATGAAATGAAGCGTTATTTCTACTGCATATTTATATTTATGGTTATATGTGTATTCTATTGCATTCCTGCATAAATCTGGATCATATATGTGCAGCCTTCTTGATTCCCTATTGTTGATGATATTTAGTGGGCACCCAAGGGAGTAAAAGGCCCCGAAAACTTCTTCCTCTGTGCTTATTTCATTTGTTTTTCATCTTGTATATGCTATTATATCTTGTTTATATGTGTTTTCTTTCATGTTTCTACTTCATAGTTTTTAGTTTCCATTATATTTTTTATATTTTCCATCTTATGCCAGTATATTATTAGTTTGCGCATAGATTTGTTGTCCATGTTTCATTATATTTTGTTGTCCATGTTTCATTATTAGTTGTGTACATGAATCAAATTATCATAGAGAAATTGTTGTTAATGAGGACAAATTAAGTGATAAGTTAAGTAGAGGACCAAGAGTGCCATCCACTCCTTTTATTGGTGGAAAAGGCTCTAAAGCTCTCTCAACTTATCATTTAGTTTTGCATCAAAAGGCATCATATTTTTTCTTTCCTATATTAGTTTCTTTTCTTTTTAGAATAGTATATGAGTTAATCATAAGCCAACTAATAAGTTTAGTAGAAGACTACCAAAGTGACCGTCCACTCTCTCACACAAGTGGAGAAGGGGCCTTAGTGTATTCTCAATTCCTCATGTAGTGTTAGGTAAACTTTATTGGATTGAATAAAAGACTATCGAAGTGTCCATTTGCCCTTGCCAATAGCAAATTCCCTAGTGCATTACAATTACACCAAACCAAACCTCTTAGAGTATTGTTTCCAATTCTTTCCATTTACAAGCATTTAATTTTAGTGTGAAATCTTTCAAAACCATGAAATTTAATTGTGTATAATACTATGAGTTCACCTTTTTCTTGGTACCTTTGTGCTTTCTCAATCATCCAATGGATTTCAAGTGCGTGTGCTTTACTTTCCAAGTAGTGCAATAAGAATATGATTCTTTTTAATGCTTATTTAACTTACTCGTTAGGATATTTAGGACTTAAATTTTGTTATATTAGCACTCAAGTATTAGTTTAATGTGACAAAATAACTTATTCTAACTCCCTACATGTTGTAATGTGATTCTAAATTTACAAACACCTATATTGATTGATTAAAATATCATGTCCTATTTTATGCCCTAGATCAGCTAGACATTTTTGGCATTATTGTCAGGGAAGTGAAATTTTAGTTTGAAATGTATTTATAGTTTTCTTAGAAGTTTTGAATTTCACAACATAAAAATTTAGGAATTGGAGTGAAGGCAGTAAGGTTAGAGGTAAGAACCTACACATTCACTTTAGTTGAGTATTCGCAAGTCCAAGTCATGTTTATATTTCTTGGCTTAAATTAGATTTAGTTTTTGTTATGTTAATTTATACATATACTTAGGCATAAAATAGGTAGCTATTTAAAGACCCCCACCCCCCCACCACTATTAATCAACCTTTAGTGGTACCGGTAACATCAAAAGGATTAGAGGAACAAATATGCCAAGTCTTAGAAGAATAACTATTGAGAAAATAGAGCAAAAACAATCTAAAGGAAATAGGTTACTTGTGGAAATATAATGGTTATTGGCACATAAAACTAAAAAAAATATACAACAAGGAACCCATTCAGTAGAAAAACCAAGAAAATTAATCACTTCAACCAATTTTTGAATAGATAGGAATCTATAAAGAAGGAAAACTTAAATCTAGTGAACCAATCTCTCAACTAGTCTTTGAAGAATTAGGACCATTTAAAGAAAAACTTGAATTGAATAGTGAATCTTTAAAAGGTGATTTTGGTTGGATTGAAGAACTGTCAAATTTGTTTGAAGGAAAAATGGAATATGCAAACATAGAATGAGAACATGGGGAGAGAGAAATACAAGAAAGAGAGAGAATGATAAATTCTTGAAAAAGAAAGAGAAAGATGAGTAGAATGGGTAACAATTGAAGCATAAAGGGAAAAAAATAAGGCATACCATCACGGAAGAGGATCAAATATAGGAGGAAGAAGAGCTAGAGCTGAAGAAGAATAAGACCAAGAAGATGAAACTACTTTTGGGTTTCCCATTTTGGATGCACCAACAATATTGGGAACAAAGGTAAAATGAAGAACATTCCTCCTTTTGCTCTTCTATTCTTCTACAACCTACCTACTGAAGACCATGATACTTTTTTATTTGAATTTGATATTTTATGTCATCTGTATGGACATACAAGTGATCCTCAAATTTTCCTACTACTTTGAAAGGTTTTGAAAATGGTTTATGGAATTAGGAGAATCAACCTTAATATATTGGGATAATATGAGAAAAGAATTCGCAAGAAAAACATCAACCTTATTGTAGATCCTGAAACTCCAAAGAAGAGATTTTTAGGATGATTCAATAAGAAGATGAAATTTTGGAAGATTACTTGGAGATCTTTGCATATAACTTACAAAATTCAAAACAAAGTAATCTAAGTCATAAATTTACCCTAATGATCTTCTTAAAATGAATTTGGGATGAATATATAGATGTCCTTAATTTTATGGGCCGGGGGGGGTGATATTTCTTGATTACCTTATTATAAAATTACAGAAATATTCCAAAGGAAGAGACAAATCAAGTAAGGGATAATGATATTCCCTCTTAAAGGTGACTAAGTTAGCCTCAAGAGGAGTTACAATGGTGAAAGTTGGAAATATCTTAGAAAAAATTAAAATAAACCTCTTAAATACTCTTTTCTCTCAAATTGATACTTTAAAAGCTAAAAAGAGACAAGAAGAACATAGTCATGTATTGTTTATATTTTTCCCTAAATGTAATAAGAAACAACCTGTATGTGAAAGTCCTTTGGATAGTATTGAAATTTGTGGAATTTTTGAAGAAAAATATTCCTCGAAGAATTTCCCAACCATATTGAAGATGAATAAAACCTAGAGGAAAGAAGGTGAAACAACATAATCACTCTATTATGGTGCACCACCAAGAAGGCTTTTCCAAACTCAACCTAGAGTTATGTCTTAGCATCCAACTTTGAATTTTTTTTCAATATCAATATTCAATACAAAATACATGGAATGCTCCAATGCCTTGATAGGCTCGGCTTCTTCAACAACCACCAAACCAACCTTATCAACAATGTTGGTGAGGACGACCTTACCGAATCCAACCTCAATATACTTTCCAACAACCTTATTATCCTTATCAACCATTATATCCTCAATAAGAATAGGTCCAACAATGTAACACCCTCCTCCCACATTTACCAATCTAACCAGTCCATCAGGGTAAACATGTGATGAAGAGTTACGATGATATTTCAACTCCCCGAGTATATTTAAGGAACTATAATCGACAAGACAATACGAATTTGAGCTTCCTTAGATGTTACATGACCTTCAGGAGCCAACCGCCCCTTCCAGGTGCTCAACCCATGAGACAACTTGTTTTTTGACTTATCTAGAGCCCCAATTTCACTGATGACAAGCCCTCCATGTGGGTAAATCTCTCTAGTCGCATGCACAAGCCTGCATCCATGTGACTGAAGAATTTCTTAGCAATTTATGTGACCCCAGATTATAAGCCACTTTTTCAGGGCCAGGACTCAGGCTTGTGCTCAGAACTTCATGAAACTTCCAGAAATTAAAAATAACATGATGATAAGGCCTCTAATGCAAAACTTGAACAAGGACCTAATGTGACAAGGCCTAGCCATGACATACATTCCGTCAAACACATCATGAACATGCAATATACAGGTCATATAAACACATCTAAGCATAAGAACTTCATACTCATCTGAGAATCATCAAGAAGGTATGATTCCCTCTCATAATAGTCGCAATGTCATCTGTTAGGTCATGCATTCATTAAAATTTCATTTACTAAACAAAACATTATGAGAGCCATGACTAAGATCTGCCATAAAACCATGCTTATAACCATCATATAAACAACAAAATAGCAATGATGGAACAACCATTAATATCACATAATAGCAATCATATTTACACATAATACATAAGAAAAAAGGAGCTCTCAGTAACATATGAAAAATGCAACTAGGTTAGGGACTTCCATGTACCACCCAACCATATATTGGGTTGAACCAAGTATTTCTTTCATCCAATCACCCCCATGCCATATTCTAGGCATGAATTTTGGACTCATAACAAAACCAATCAAGGCTTCCCAAGGATTTACCACATTCCACCATGGGATTCCTAGGCCCAAACAATAAAAATAAAATATAGGCTTTACCGCAATCCCACCCTATACCAATCAAGGGATCACTAGGCCCTAAGAAGCATGGATGCCTTTAGATATATCCACCTAAACCATGAGTAAATTGTTTATATCTAGTCTCTAGGATCTACCGTATATCCCGCCATTCACCAGTCGAGTATTGCGATGCCTAACGAGACTCCACACTCTAGGATTTTTTAGTGTAAGTATTTGCATCCTTCCACCAGTGATCAGAATTAACTCTTTCATGTCATGTTAGGGGTCTCATTTTGAAATTTTTGTCATTCCACTAGGTCATGCAATAATTTAGTCACTTGGTGCATATTTCAATCAAGGTTCACTCTTTTCAAAAAAGACCATCTCATCAATTGTTGGCATATTTCATCACTATGTTGAGTGTGCATCATTCATGAGTCATTATCACCTTTTTGGTCATGTCATCATGAATTTCATTCAGTCAAGGTGTCCATTAGGTCTTATGATTTTCAAGGTACATTAAAACATCATTTCCATTGCATAAAAGACCATCATGACTAAGGTTGACCAATAAATCCACTTTACCATGTAAAGTTGAAATGTAATATGTAGTTTTTATTCCATTATGTAATTTTTATTCCATTATGTAATTTTATGTTTTCTCAATATGTAATAAGTTCATGGTTCTAAGGTAGTTTTCAACTAAAAGTTTCATATGCCAAGAAATCTCAGAAGTTTCAAAGTCTAAGTGTTCTCAATCTATCAAATGATCAAACTCCAAAGATCAAAAGCAAAAGTGAAAGGTAAAGGTTTCAAAATTTAAATTGAATGTGAAGAAGAGAAGTGGGTCCCAAAAGAAAATTTATTCAATCCATCAAGTATAAAGCCCATCAAAAGGTAAATAAGGCACTCATTTTCTCTCCAAACCATCGATATCCTACTCCCTCAGTTCAAAATCAAGTTTGCAGTGTCAAAATCCAAGTTTTTGGGTGGCGCTGCGCTCCTGGAGGCAAGGCGTCGCGCTCCTGGTAAAGGCGTTGCACTCTTGGAGAAGGTGATGCGCTCCTGGAAGATAGGCATTGTGCTCCTACAAATGGCGTTGTGCTCCTACCCGGTTTCACTCACAACCTTTAAAACTTCGTGCAAGTGCTCCAAATCACCAACAAGGGTTTCTTCAGATTCAAACAAGTAAGCTACACTCTTCAATACCCTCCTTACATGTCATGATTTCAAAATTCATGGTGTTCACTCTCGTTTAAAATTTTTAGTTTTCAACTTAAGAAACCCCAGATTTCATTCCTACATCCAAAAAAATTTCCCTGTACCCTACATTCCTTTACCACATCACAATAAACCCTAATCCTATCCCTACATCACTAAATCCATGTTCCCAAGTTACATTTCCTAAAACCCTAGCTCCTAGGCTGCTAATTCCTAGGTAGCTCTATTATCGTACCAGTAATAAATTTCTAAATCTTATTTCCCTAAGTGTTTTGAACCCATATCACTCCCCTAAGTTCCCTAATCCCATTCCCTATTTCCCCAATTTTTCCTACTCCCATGCCCACTCCCTAAACCTATTTTCCACTCCCCTTTCCCTTCCCTATGATTTCAAAACTAAAAACACCTTGGAGGAGGAAGACATAGATTTCATGGAGGAGGAGGAGGACAGAGAGGAAAGAATACCTCACAAGGGAGGAACAATTTTGAGGCTTTAGCCCACTAACACCATAGAACTGATGGCCTCACCCATGACAGTCACTTGCTTCAAATATGTGGGCTGCTTTTATTTCTGTGAAATGGTTCAAAGAGTACAACACCACCTTGTTTTGAGCAGAATTATAATCTCAAACCTTCAGGATAATCAAGTGACCCTTGCAGGTGTGACCTTCACCATATCCACACCTATCATTATTATTTCCACAGGGATACCTAATATGGGTGAGAAGTGGTTTAAAGCCAAAGACCTGGATAACTAGTTTTATGAACCATTCATCAAACCAAGGTAGAAAAATGAGAGAAAGAAAGCCTTCCCTTTTAGTTAGCTTCTTGATAGGTATGCTCCCACGATGAAAATCATCATGAAGTACTTCTCTTGTGAAGGAAGGTTCTCCAGACTCTACACATACCATATCAGATTGCTTATGCACTTCACAAAATTCAAATTTCTCAATATCTAATACTATTTGTTCAGGACCATGGAAAAAATGGCCTACATAGTACAGAAGAGAGAATATGATCAAAAAATGAACAACCTCTTCCATCACTCTTTGATCAAAATCATTGTACTCAATCATCTGAACTAGTTGAACATTTCATGGGATACTTTCATTGCCAATGATGTTTTCACCACTCCACAAGCTCAGTTTGTTGAAACAATCCCTCCTTCATCTCAGCCCATTGCTTCCATTCCTCCAACAGCTCAGTGTTATGTGGATAAATCCCTCTTGCGGACAAGAGTGATCTCCCTAGTATTCTAAGAATAGGTAGAAACAAACATCCATTTGTAAATCGTTTTCTCTAGATTATTTGCTATTCAAAATTATTATAAACAAAGAAAGAGGACATGCCCCTACCTTGAAATCCAACGTTCGGTGTAGTATTTTATCCAGTCGCTCCAAAGAGGCTTCTTCAATAAGTAGAACCTGCAATCAAAAACAGAAAAAAGAATTAAAAGCACCTGCAACATATAATAATTAAGAACAACTAATCTAACTTAGTGATCAAGGAGTCTAAGTATTGGATTATTCAAATAAGCACAAGAACAACTCAATGAGAAAAGGAGATCCATATGTATTATCTTGAATGAAAAGAGTAAATTTACAACCTGATGCCTTGACATCGTACAAGTTTCTCCCGGGGTCCTGAACAATTGTTCCTCCTTCAGTTTGACAAGTCTTCCTCTCTTGAACCAACACGGAGTTACAGACATAAGTGTGTGATCATTCTCATGTCAACAACAACTAGTGTAGAGAGTATTCTCTCTTGGGAATTTCTTCAGCAATTACCTTATGCAAGCTACCCTTGAGACTGAAATATGAGCTCAATTTATAGGGAAATGGAGGTAGTTTCAGTTCCATGAAGAGGGGGGTGGATTCCTCCCATGAAGGGATTTGAGCTCCATAGACCAAGGGATAAGCTCCATGAGTGGAAGGATAAAGCTCGAACTAATCGCGCTTCTAGAAGCTTCCAGTTGGGATAATATTCGACCATCAAGGCTTATAGAACTTACATTTTCCTTTATTTGAATATTTACGGTGGTCCGCGGGTTTTATAAGTAGAACGTGTGGGAGTTGTCGCAGGCTATAGAACAAATATTTGTGGATCCGCGGGAAAGAGCTAGGAAAAGTGTGGAGTTAGAATTTTAAGGGTTTTAATGAGCTTTTCTCAAATTTCAAGACTTGGTTTAGGAAAATTAGGGTTTTTGACTTCTAAGGGATCACAATATAGGTAGTGATGAACCTATATGGACATTCAAATTTCATGGTGACAAAATAACGTGTAACACTCAGCCTATTGGACCCATATCTTCACCATTGTCATTATTTCAGATTCAAATTGGGATCCAGCAGAGTTGTGGTCACAGAGCCTAAAAAGACCAAAGATATTGACAAGGAAAAATAGGTCAATACCTATCAGAGGGGACCTAGGCAGGTGTTTTCCCCACAGATTGTGGAAGGGGCCTTGCCTTCTTCATCATCAAAGTAGGTACATCAGGATGAGCATCAGAAAGAGACAGTTGTGCATGAGGAAGTCATGCAAGAGTATGAGGACCCTCATTATGAGGAAATAGAGTTTGACCTAGTCAAATTGGATCAGCAAGATGATCATGAGGCCTCAAGCTTGAGTTTCAAAGAGAAGGATGCCCAAATTAGAGAACTGCAAACTAATTTGGATAGAGCTCAGTTTTTCATTTCATTTCTTGAGTAAGAGAAAAAGCAGTTGAAAGATTAGAAATTACTTATGGAGCTAGAGTTGCTCAAAGCAAAAAGAGGTAAGACCATGATGTCACTTGATGATCTTGATCATGATGGCAGTAAAACCGGCAGAACAAGACCTAAGACAAGAGTTCCTAAGAGGGCTCTACAACAGCAAAAGATTGAGGATGAAAAACTAAATTTTTAGGAGAGGATTGCTAAGGAGGTTGAAGATGATAGAGAGATATGGCTTGATAGGGTCAACCTCCACCTTTAGAAACTCCTCCATGAGGAAAAGAAGGACAACAAGATGCTCAAAAACATGTCTAACACGTATATCACAAGAAACAATATTTTTAGCATTAAACACAGGTAATTGGAGGAAAAACATAAGCAAACCCTAGCTAAGTAAAAGGAAGGAAATAAGCTTGAAATCCTTGCTGAGACATATCTCATTGCTTATCATACTTCATCAGGATTCCACAAAATAATTTTGAATAATTTTTTAGCGGAGTTTTGAAATTTTGGGTTTTTGCAAACTTTTGACAGTTTTAGCACAACTAGACTACATGGAGCACAGCGCCCTAGGAGTTGCGCTTCTTCTAGAGGCCTCAAAATGCAAAACCTAGACCACCATTAGATTCATAAGGTAGTAAATAGTTAATTTTGAAAATTTTCTAAGAAAATTTGGGCAATCTAGCGGGGAGAAAGGTCAAAAAACACCGTAAAAATCATGTTTCTATCATGTTTTTCAACTAGGCGCTGCACTCCTGACCAGTATTGGGAGTTTGACTTTTTGGAGAGTCAAAACTTATCATTTTTGGAAAATAACCACATTTATGGAAACTAGATAGGATAGGATTTCCAATGATCTATCCTGAGCTCAATTTGGACATCAAAAACCCCTTCAGAAATTGAGCTAAAGATGGTGTTGCACTCTTGACACTAGCGTTGCGCTCCTGACCAGTGACTGATATTTTTTATTTTTTCTCAGTTTTTTTAGTTTCACCATGGAAAATAATGTTTTTAACAATGTAAATTATGGATTTAAATATAATTATGATGCTTTTGAGTTACTTAGGGGTGAATACATTAGGTAAAATTCCTTTTGAGGATTGATGAATCAGTTTCACTAAAGTTAGGGATGAGTAAGTTTAACCTCCCTAAATTTTAGGTTTGCAGTTCAGCCTTTGGTGGATTAGCTCCACAACTCACTGATTCAACCCCTGAGGTTGGGAGAAGTTGTTTCATGTCTATATCTTTCACCTATTTACTAATTTCACAGGTTGGATGTTGTTACATTGATCAGAGACACTAGTGTATTTAGATTTTGGCAAGAATATATTGGATGAGTTGTAGCTATTTTGGTGGGATTCATGTGGTGTTGTATTTTGACATAGTTTCTTGTTATGTTGCAGATGTATGAATGTTTTTTACCTTCCATGTTAATTCCAGTTCTATGATATGTTTTATTCTCAAGTTTGATAAGCAGAATACATCTTTTATGCTCTATTTTGGGAGAATCACCATAATTTGTTTCATTTCTTCAGTTTAAAAATAATTCATGTACTGTCATGCTCTTTTTTAGCACCTCACTAGTCTGATCCATCTCACCTAAGAACCCTAAAGTGTTAGAATACCTACCTACCTTACCCCATCAGATGCCTGCAATTCAGGTCTTATTTTCCTTGGCCTAGTTACCTCTTTGACCTAATTCACTCATCCAACACCCAAATAAACCAATCAAAACCCCTGTGCTACTATACCTAGCCTAAAACCTAATTGATCCAGCCCTCTTGGTTATGATCCCTTGGAGAGAGCCCTCTCCTTCCTAGTAGGGCTAGATACATGGCGAGAGCTTGGTCTATAGTTACCTTTGTTGGTTTCTTCTCAGCCTTGGAGATCTGGTGGATTGATAACATCTTGGTGACCATACTGGGGAAAAGATAGATCTTCCCCTGGATGAAAATAATCAAAGTTTATATCTCGTTGCTGATGGTGGATAGCGGTCAGATGCATATGAAGGTTGAATCATTCACTTGGCGATTCCAGTGTCTAAGAATCCAAAGGTTCAGAATTTTCATGGCGAATCCACTTTTCAAGAACTAGTAGTCTGAAGAACATATTGGTGACTTCATTACAGTCAAAATGGATTCAATTTCTCGAAGGTATGCTCCTATGAATCGATCTCATATTCTTGGTTTTCTGAACTGAATTCCTTGTATAGATTGGCAATCAAGACTGTCAAAATTTAAGGGTAGGGACGGTGAAGATGCTAGTTTACATTTGGTCAAATTTCATTTTCATATTCATAGAATAAAGACTGAGTTTCCTCAAGATTGTCTGATGAATATTTTTATGGCTACCTTAGAGGAACAAGTGAGATCATGGTATGATATTCTACCATTTTCTAGTTTATATTCTCTAAAGGACTTTCATTCAGTTTTCTTTCAACATTATCAAAGCTCTAATTCTTCCTTGTCGATTATTGATATTTGTTGTGAGATCTCTGATAATTTCATTAAGTTTATTGAAAATTTGTATGAGGATGAAGAGTGTTAAAATGATGAGATCATAGAAGCCCTATATGATTTTTCCTCCCAACAAGAATCAGTAGTTTCCTCCTTCGATGAAAAAGACCGGGACAAAGAAAGAGAAATGCCTATTCCTGGTCTTGAAAATGAAAATCATCAAGAAAATGTTAACTGCTATAAAACTAAAGTTTCTCCTTTGTCTGAAGATGAGATAGACCAGCTCCTGAAAATTCACGTTACAATCCAAGCTAATGCAGGTTTGCAGTGTTCACATAGTCAATGTGTTAGTGAAACTTCTTCCATAATTGAAAATGAAAATCCAAGTTTAAATGATGACAATCATGAAACTGATGAAACTATGCAGGAAGTTGTTGTGAGTAAGCCAATTTGTGATGATCATTTCCTACAAAGAGATCAACTAACAGGGACTATTTTCTTTCATGAAGAGGATAAGGCTGTCATGTTTAACAATATTCAAGAATGTTTTCTATTCAAGGATGATTTATACTACGAATTTGAGGAGTATGAGCCTAAGAGAGACAGTATGCCAGAGATAGAATCAGAGTTTCCCATGCTTGAGGAATTTACAGCCAACACTTAAATAGTAGAAGCTCGTACTTCCCTATGCCTTCATATGGATCAACAACTAAGTGTTCTTTCAAATCAGAATGAAGAGTGTGCTTATGTTTTTGCTGAATCTCAAGATAATGTAACATTTCATATTTTTGAAGATCCTTTTACTGATTTGCTACAGTTAGGAGGAAAAAGTATTTTCTTGTTTTCATGGACCAGAAGCACATGTTCAGTAGACACTTGGAGTGGCCTAGTTTTTTGTTTTTTCTGCCTACTCGAGGAAAGTGAGAGCAGAATTCAAGTAAGTAGCCATATGCTGGATTGGTTACACTAGAAGGATCACTTCAAATGATTCTACATATTTCTTTAGTAGGTAGGTGGTTGTCATCAAGATTTGAACCCCTCAAGTCTCGGTGATATGTTTCCATGAATAAGTTTAGTAAGTTTTTATTTCATTCAATCCAATTTTGATTCAGTTTTCAGTCAGTTTGAGTTTGTTTCAAATCAGTTTAAGATTACAGTCTTCAGTTTGTTTTCAACTTTTGACTCCATGCCCAATGGATAATCACTTGGTCTATGGTGTTCTTAGCGCCTCCAAGGAGCTACCATCCCCAGTTGGAGCTAATGTTAATGTCAGTGTTTGCATCCTTCCACCAGTGATAAAAATTAACTCTTTCATCATGTCATGTTAGGGGTCCCATTCTAAAAAAAAATTCATTCCACTAGGTCATGCAATAATTTGGTCACTTGGTGAAGATTTCAATCAAGGTTCACTCTTTTCAAAAAATACCATCTTATCACTTGCTGACTTATTTCATCACTATGCTGAGTGTCAATCATTCATGAGTCATTATAACCTTTTCCGTCATGTCATCATGAAGTCCATTCAATCAAGGTTTCCATTAGGTCTTAGGGTTTTCAAGGTACATTATAACATCATTTCCATTGCATAAAAGACCATCAAGACTAAGGGTGACCAGTAAATACACTTCACCATGTAAAGTTGAAATGTAATATGTAGTTTTTATTCCATTATGTAATTTTCATTCCATTGTGTAATTTTATGTTTTCTCAATATGTAATAAGTTCATGGTTCTAAAGTAGTTGTCAACTCAAAGTTTCATATGCCAAGAAAGCTCAGAAGTTTCTAAGTCTAAGTGTTCTCAATCTATCAAATGATCAAACTCCAAAGATGTTAGGAAATTATATATTACAGCGAAATGCATCACATAAAATATGCGGAAACACAACACAGAAAACATATAAAACAAGAGAGACACATATATACGTGGTTCACACAATTTGGGATACGTCCACCCCGAACAGCCAGTCCTTCCTTTATATTATCCAGCAAGATGAAGAGACACAACCTACAACAGATCCATTGTAATACCGTCGGTTCTCTATCACAGTCTCTCTATCTATTTATCGCTCTGAGAATACACATACAATACATGGCCACAATAAAATTCCCTCATACAAAACGAGGGGTTTGCTTCTAGGGAAAAAAACCCTAAATTAAACATAACTTCTACCGTTAGATCATCCGCCTAATGAATGGCCCATATTGACTAGAAATTACAATACCTTTACAAGGAAATTTTACATCTGTTTTTAGCTTCGATGGCGCTGCCCCCCTGGATCCCCTAGGCAGCGTTCAATTACGGGAAGCATTACTGCCCCATTAAGAACAGGGGTCCAACATTGTGATACAAAATAAAGAAGATAATAAGGCTCCACACCCAACAATCTCCCACTTGGAGATTGATTGTAGCAAATCCTCTGTTGTTTCATTTGTTGGAAAATTACTCCACTTTGGACCTAGTTGTTTCTCATATTCATCATCATTCTTGAAGACCAATTGGAACTGAGCATAATCTCAGTTTCTCCCTGGTTACAAATTTTGTTAGCATATTTGCAGGATTCTGGCTAGTGTGTATCTTTTCTAGCTTCAATTGTCGATCTTCCAACACTGACCATATGAAATGGTATTTGATTTGTATGTGTTTAGTCATGGAATGAAATGTTGAGTTCTTTGCAAGATAAATGGCACTTTGGTTGTCACTGTATAACATGCCCATATCATTCTTCTTACCCAATTCATCCATAAACCTTTGTAACCAAATCATTTCCTTACTAGCCTCTGTAGTAGCAACATACTCTGCTTCTGTTGTTGAAAGTGCAACAACACTTTGGATTTTTGAAACCCAACTGAGAGTTGTTCCACCTACAGTAAATACATACCCTGTAGTTCTCCTCCTGCTATCTCTATCACTTGCCATATCTGCATCAAGATATCCCTATAGAGCAATGTTTGAACCACCAAAGCATAATACTTTATTTGTGGTACTTCTCAAATATCTCAGAATCCATTTCACTACCATAGATGTTCTTTTCCTAGATTGTTCATGTACCTGCTTACAACACCCACTGCATGTGCAATATCAGACCTTGTGCAGACCATTGCATACATTAAGCTTTCAACTACTGATGCATATAGAACTTTAGACATATAATCCTTTTCTTCTGGGGTCTTGGGGCACATCTCCTTACTAAGTTTGAAAAGGCTAGAAAAAGGTGTACTAACTGGTTTTGAATTCTGCATATTAAATCTTTTCAATACCTTTTGTATGTACTCATTCTGAGACAATGTTAATTTTTGATTTTTCCTGTCTCTACTTATTCTCATACCAAGGATTTGTTTTGCAGCTCCCAAATCCTTCATTGCAAATGAATTTGCCAATTTTATTTTGAGCACATTTATTTCCTGCATGTTAGACCCTGCAACAAGCATGTCATCTAAATACAATAACAATATAATATAGCTACCATCATTTTTCTTTTTCAGATAAACACAATGATCAGAGTGACATCTAGTATAACCTTATTCAGACATAAACCTATCAAATTTTAGATACCACTGCCTTGGAGCCTGTTTTAAGCCATACAAGCTCTTCTTTAACCTCCACACTAATTTTTCTTTCCCTTTGACCTCATATCCTTGTGGTTGCTGCATATAGATCTCTTCCTCCAAATCTCCATGGAGAAATGATGTCTTTACATCTAACTGTTCAAGATGCAAATATTCCGCTACTACAAGACTTAAAATAGTTCTGATTGAATTCATCTTAACAATAGGAGAAAATATTTCATCAAAACCAATACCTTTCTTCTGTGCAAACCCCTTCACCACAAGTCTAGCTTGGTACCTCTGTTTTCCTCCATCTTCTTCCTTCGGCCTGTAAACCCATTTATTTTTCAATGTTGTTTTACTTGCAGGAAACCTGACTAAGTCCCTAGTCTGGTTATGTATTAAGGATTCCATCTCTTCTTTCATGCCTAGCTCCCACTTCTTCCTGGTTTCGACCTGCATTGCTTCTTCATAACATTCGGGTTCACCAAAATCAATCAACAATAAATAATATAAGGAAGGAGAGTATCATTCAGGGGGTCTAGTTATCCTGATAGCTCTTCTGACACCACTTTCAGGTGTTTGAGGTGCATGTTGTTGTTGCGGTGGTTGTTGTTGTTGTGGTTATATATTATTATTATTTTCAGGCACCTTTAATTTTTTTGCGATCTCATCAAGAACTGTGTATTCTTTGTTTTCTTTTTCCTGTTTCTTTTCCTGCAATTGATCCTTATACAAGACCTTTTCATTGAATATTACATATCTGCTCCTAATGATTTTGTGATTTTCATAATCATATAAGCGATAACGAAAATCATTAACACCATATCCAATAAAGGTACATTTATTTGATTTTTCCTCAAGCTTTGTTCTATTTTCTTTATTAATATGGACAAAGGCCTCACGACCTAAAGGCTTTAAAAAATAGTAGTTTACCTTTTTACCTATCCATGCCTCCTCTGGAATACCACCATCCAAGGAAATTGAAGGCCCTCTGTTTATTAGATAAAAAATAGTATCTACATCATCTGACCAAAATTTTAAAGGGAATCTTGCATGCAATCTCATGCACCTTGCACACTCCATGATTGTTTTGTTCATCCTTTCTGACACAAAATTTTCTTGTGGTGTTCTTGGAACTTTCTTCTCTCTGTGAATTCCATGCTCTGAACAGTACATATCAAACTCTTTGTTGCAATATTCACCTCCATTATCTGATCTCAAACACTTCAACTTCTTTCTTGTCTCAATCTCAACCAAATATTTCCATTTATTGAAAGTATCAAATACATCAGATTTATTCTGAATACAATAAATCCAAGTTTTTCTAGTTTCATCATCAATAAAAGTAACATAATAATGAGAGCCACTGAGATATGATACCTCAGAAAGTCCACATACATTGTATGCACAAGCTCTAATTTTTTTCTCTTCTTTTCTTTCCCAACTCTAAGAAATATCACTCTCTTATGTTTTCCATAAATACAATTCTCATAGAAATCCAAATCAATATTCTTCAAACCTGGCAACAAATTTCTTGAGTGAAGAATCTTCATCCCCTTCTCACTCATGTGTCTGAGCCTATGATGCCATAATGTTGCATCTTCTCCTTTGGAAGTTAAAGCATTAACAAAGTTAGAAATACCATTGCATAAATACAATGTACCAACCTTTTCGCCTTTTTCTATTACCAGGGCTCCTTTAGTGACCTTCCAAGTTTTATCTGTGTAATTTGTCACAAAACCTTCACTGCCTAACTACCCTGTTGAAATCAGATTCTTCTTCAGATATGGAACATGCCTTACCTCATTTAATAGCCATTGGTTTCCATTTTGTTGTTTTACAATAACTTTACCCATTTCAATGATTTTACATGGTTTATCATCACCCAGACGAACCTGTCCAAAATCTCTTTGAACATAGTCATGAAAATATTTCTTATCAGGTGTGGCATGGAATGAGGCCCCTAAATCTACCACCCAGGAATCAGTAACATTTTCTAAAGAAAGAATCAAAGCATATTGTAACACATCACCTATCACATTTGCTTCATGATTGTTTTCTTGCTATGCGTCTCCTTCTTTCCCCTTGTGAGATCTACAATATTTCTTCAGATGTCCTTTCTTTCCTCATTTCTAGCACACTATCCCCAATATAGACTTGGATCTGCCTTTCCTTGATTTACTGCGATATCCCGAGCTCTTTCCTCTTTCCATTTTTCTTCCCCTAGTCTCTGCACTCAAAGCATTACCCGATGTCTCACCGGAGCTTTCCGTTACATTTCCTCATTAAGGATAGCACCGACAACATCATCAAACTTTAGAGTACTAGATCCAAAGATAGAGTTACTAATGGCCCTAACTAAACCATTCCAAATTTCTCGCAATGAGCACATAAATAACAGAGCCCTAACTTCATCATCAAATTTTTCCCCTACAGAACTTAACTAACTGGTAACCGTATTAAAATCATTTAAATGGTCAGCAACAGATCCACCTTCCGACATCTTCATTTTAAATAAATGATTCATAAGAAATACCTTATTTGAGGCCAAGGGTTTTTCACATAGTTTCGCCAATGCCTTAATTAAACCCTCTGTTGTCATTTCCTTCAAAATATTGAAGGCTACTGACGCAGTGAGGCACAGTCGTACTGTTCCAAGTGCCTTTCTATCGAGAATCTCCCATTCCGCATCTGTCATACTTGTCGGCTTCTTTGTTTTTCCGCTAAATGGTAGGTACAGATCTTTCTGATACAAATAATCTTCCATCTGCATCTTCCACAGTGCGTAGTTTTGGCCATTAAATTTCTCGACCCTAAACTTACCATCTTCCGCCATTGCTCCCACTCGAAACAGGAACCCTTCTTTCCTGCAAGTTTATCAGCCAAATAGACCTTCGGCTCTGATACCAGTTGTTAGAAAATTATATATTACAGAGCAATGCAACACATAAAATATGTGGAAACACAAACATAGAAAAAAAAATATAAAACAAGAGAAACACAGATATACGTGGTTCACCCAATTTGGGCTACGTCCACCCAGAACAGCCAGTCCTTCCTTTATATTATCCAGCAAAATGAAGAGACACGACCTACAACAGATCCGCTGTAATATCCTCGGTTCTCTATCACAGTCTCCCTATTTGTTTCTCACTCTGAGAATACACATAAAATACACGGCCGCAATACAATGCCCTCCTACAAAACGAGGGGTTTACTTCTAGGGGAAAAAACCCTAAATTAAACATAACTTCTACTGTCAGATCATTTGCCTAATAAATGGCCCAAATTGACTAAAAATTACAATACTTTTACAAGGAAATTTTACATATGTTTTTAGCTTCGAGGGCACTGCCCGCTAAACCCCCTGCCGGGTGGGGGCTCCATAAAGTTGCAGCAGCCCCCCCACACCTGGACCCCCAGGCAGCGTTCAATTACGGGCAGCACTGCCCCATTAAGAACAGGGGTCCAATGCTGTGATACAAAATAAATAATATAATCAGGCTCCACACCCAACAAAAGATCAAAAGTGAAAGGTAAAAGTTTCAAAGTTTAAACTGAATGTGAAGAAGAGAAGTGGGTCCCAAAAGAAAATTTATCCAATCCATCAAGTAGAAATACCATCAAAAGGAAAAGAAGGCACTCATTTTCTCTCCAAACCATCGATCTCCCACTCCCTCGGCTTGAAAATCAAGTTTTCAGTGTCAAAATCCAAGTTTTTGGGTGGTGATGCGCTCCTGGGGGCAAGGCGCTGCGCTCCTGGCAAAGTCGTTGTGCTCCTGGAAGATAGGTGTTGCGCTCCTACTGCTGGCGTTGCGCTCCTACCCAATTTCACTCAAAGCCTTTAAAACTTCGTGCAAGTGCTCCAAATCACCAACAATGGTTTCTTCAGCTTCAAACAAGTAAGCTACACTCTTCAGTACCCTACTTACATGTCATGATTTCAAAATTCATGGTGTTTGCTCTCCTTGTTTAAAATTTTGAGTTTTCAAGCTAAGAAACCCTATCTTTCATTCCTAGCTCCCAAAATTTTTCCCTATACCCTACATTCCTTCCCCACATCACAGTAAACTCTAATCATATCCCTACATCACTAAATCCCTGTTCCCAAGTTACATTTCCCAAAACCCTAGCTCCTAGGCTGCTAATTCCTAGGTAGCTCCGTTATCATACCTGTAATAAATTTCTAAATCTTATTTCCCTAAGTGTTTTGATCCCATATCACTTCCCTAAGTTCCCTAACCCCCTTCCCTAATTTCCCCAATTTTTCCTACTCCCATTCCCACTCCCTAAACCTATTTTCCACTCACCTTTCCCTTCCCTAGTGTTTCAAAACTAAAAACACCATGGAGGAGGAAGATAAAGATTTCATGGAGGAGGAGGAGGACAGAGAGGAAAGAAGACCTCACAAGGGAGGAATAATTTTGAGGCTTGAGCCCATTAACACTAGAGAACTAATGGCCTCACCCATGATAGTCACTTGCTTCAAATATGTGGGTTGCTTTGATTTCTGTGAAATGGTTCAAAGAGTTCAACACCACCCTATTTTGAGAAGAATTTTCATCTCAAACCTTCTGGATAATCAGGTGACCCTTGCAGGTGTGACCTTCACCGTATCCACACCTATCATTGTTGTTGCCACGAGGATACCTAATATGGGTGACAAGTGGTTTAAAGCCAAAGACCTAGACGACCAATTTTATGAACCATTCATCAAACCAAGGTACAAAAATGAGAGAAATAAAGTCTTACTTTTCAGTTACCTTCTTGATAGGTATGCTCCCATGATGAAAATCATCACGAAGTACTTCTCTTGTGAATGAAGTCTCTCCATACTCTACACATACCATATCAGATTGCTTATGCACTTCACAAGAGTCAAATTTCTCAATATCCCATACTATTTGTTCAGGAGCATGAAAAAATGGCCTACATAGTAGAGAAGAGAGAATATGATCAGCAAATGAACAACCTTTTCCATCACTCTTTGATCAAAATCATTGTACTTCATCATATGAACCAGTTGAACATTTCATGGGATAATTTCATTGCCAATGATGTTTTCACCACTCCACAAGCTCAACATGTTGAAACCATCCCTCCTTCATCTTAGCCCAGTGCATCTATTCCTCCATCATCTCAGCCTACTGGACCCATATCATCACCATCATCATTATTTCAGAGTCAAATTGGGTCATCCAGCAGAGTTTTTGTCACAGAGCCTAAAAATACCAAAGAGGTTGAGAAGGAAAAACAGGTCAAGACCTATCAGAGGGGACCTAGGTAGGTATTTTCTCCACATATTGTGGAAGGGGCCTTTCCTTCTTCATCAGAAAAGCAGGTACATCAGGATGTGCATCAGAAAGAGGCAGTTGTGCATGAGAAAGTCATGCAAGTGGATGAGGACCCTCATGATGAGGAAACAGAGTTTTAT
The DNA here is from genome assembly GCA_034641835.2 of Pinus albicaulis. Lineage (NCBI taxonomy): Eukaryota > Viridiplantae > Streptophyta > Pinopsida > Pinales > Pinaceae > Pinus > Pinus albicaulis. The sequence continues at coordinate 515,371,686 of CM076570.1, read as the reverse complement.
CTAGTTGACTTGGAACAGAAAGATGATCATGAGGCCTCAATCTTGATTTTAAAAGAGAAGGATGCCTAAATCAGAGAAATGAAAACTAATTTGGATAGAGCTCAGTTTGTCATTTCATTTCTTGAGAAAGAGAATAAGCGGTTGAAAGATCAGCAAGTACTTATGGAGCTAGAGCTTCTAAAAAAAAAAAGTGGTAAGACCATGATGTCACTTGATTATCTTGATCATGATGGAATTCAAACTAGCAGAACAAGACCTAATACAAGAGGTCTTATGATGGCTCTACAACAGCAGAAGATTGAGGATGAAAAAATCACTTTTGAGGAGACGATTTCCAAGGAGGTTGAAGATGATAGAGAGATATGGTTTGATAGGGTCAACCTCCACCTTGAGAAACTCCTCCATAAGGAAAATAATGACAACAAGATGCTTAGAAACATGGCTAACAGGTATATCACAAGAAACAAGATCTATAGCATTAAACACAAGCAATTGGAGGAAAAACATAAGCAAACCCTAGCTAAGAAAAAGGAAGGAGACAAGATTGAAATATTTGTTGAGGCATCTCTCATTGCTTAGAATACTTCATCAAACTTCCACAAAACAATTTTGAAGAATTTTTTAGAAAAAATTTGAAATTTTGGGTTTTGCAAACTTTTGATAGTTTTAGCACAGCTAGACTGCCAGGAGTGCAGCACCCTAGGCATTGCGCTTCTTATAGAGGCCTCAAAATGAAAAACCAAGACCACCATTGGATTCATAAGGTATTAAATAGTTAATTTTCACTCTTTTATAAGAACATTTGGGCAATTTGGTAGGGAGAAAGGTCAAAAAACACCCTAAAAATCATGTTTCGGCCCTGTTTTTCACCTACGTGGTGCACTCTTGACCAGTACTGGGAGACTGAATTTTTTGAAGGTAAAAACTTATCATTTTTTGAAACCAATCACATTTCTGGAAATTAGACAAGACAAGATTTCCAATGAGCTATCCTGAGCTCAATTTTGACATCATAAACCCCTTCAAATATTGAGCTGAAGATGGCATTGTGCTCCTGACACTTGCACTGCGCTCCTGACGAGTGACTGATATTTCTGATTTTTTCTCATTTTTTTGAGTTTCACCATGGAAAATCATGTTTTTAACAATGTAAATGATGGATGTAAATGTAATTATAATTATTTTGAGTTACTTAGGGGTAAATACATTAGGTAAAAGTCTTTTTGTGGATTGATGAATCAGCTTCACTAAAGTTAGGGATGAGTCAGTTTAACCTCCCCACAATTTAGGTTTGCAGTTCAACCTTTGGTGGATTAGCTCCACAACTCAGGGATTCGACCCATGAGGTTGGGAGAAGTTGTTTGATGTCTATATATTTCACTTCTTTACTCATTTCACAGGTTGGGTGTTGTTGTATTGATCAGAGACACTAACGTATTCAGATTTTGGAAAGAATATATTAGATGAGTTGCAGCTATTTTGGTGGGATTCATGTTGTACTGTATTTTTACATAGTTTCTTCTTTGGTTGCATATGTATGAATTTTTTGTAACTTCCATGTTCATTCTAGTTCTATGATATGTTTGATTCTCAATTTTGATAAGTAGAATACATATTTTATGCTCTGTTTTGGGAAAATCACCATAATTTGTTTCATTTCTTCAGTTTAAAAATAATCCATGTATTGTCATGCTCTTTTTAACACCTCACTAGTCTGATCCATCTCACCTAAGAACCCTAAAGTGTTAGAATACCTACCTACCTTGCCCCATCAGATGCATGCAATTCTGATCTTATTTTCCTTGACCTAGTTACCTCTTTGACCTAATTCACTCATCCAACACCCAAATCAACGAATCAAAACCCCTGTGCTACTATACCTAGCCTAAAACCTAATTGATTCAACCCTCTTGGTTGTGATCCCTGGAGAGAGCCCTCTCCTCCCTAGTATGGCTAGCTATTTGGTGAGAGCTTAGTCTATAGTTACCTTTGTTGGTCTCTTCTCACGCTCGGAGATCCGGTGGAGTGATAACAGGCTTTACCGTATATCCTGTCATTCAGCAATCAAGGATTCCTAGGCCTAACAAGGGCATACACCTCTAGGACTTACCATATATATTTCCATTCACCAGTCGAGGATTCCTAAGCCCACTGAGGTACACACAATCTGGATTTACCGAAATCCCACCTTCATTGGTCAAGGGATTCCTAAGCCTTGTGTTCTTCTCCTAAGACCACCTCACTTAGTTTTAAAACCATTCGGCAATGCATCTCAACCAATTAAGAGAAACCCCATCACACCATGGTTATCTGAAAATGGAAAGGCAAGGTTGAAAACCATTGTCACACCTAAAAAAACCCATGCCAATGATAGCAAGATAACCAAATACACACATGCATGTACCATGCATGCCAAAACTAGCAAGGAAATCATACATGCAACTCAACACCTACACGTAATCCCACTGTAATCGCTTGATCCTAATATTCCTTGCTTGATCTTTGTTTCCCTTTGCCTTCTTTGTCCTTCCTTTGCTCTCTTTGATCTAATGCAAGAGTGCTCTAAGTATGAAAGAGTATGTGAGAGTAGAGAGAATAGAGAGAGAACTCAAAACTAAACTAACAAAATATGTGAACAAATCCTCATAAGCCTTTTTATTAATGAGGCCTCTAATTTCTTTAATTTTCCATTATTTTCCTTAATTTTTCTCCTCGCATGCAACATGTGACCTTTCACCTTCATTTTCTCCTATTTTCCATTATTTTCATAAATAAAATGCCAATCAATGCCTCTTTCCTTTCCAAAGCCTTTTCCATTACCTTTTCTAATTTCCCTTAGCCATAATAAACCAAATGAACACCCACACTAGGATTTTTTTTCCAAACATTCATCTTGGAATACGTGTCCCATGACCATGGTCTTATTTTTCCTTTAATAACTTTATTACATGGATTTTTTACCAAGGATATTACAGAGCCCTCCCCCTTGGAGAAACATTGTCCTCGATGTTCAATGACACCTACAACCAGCAAGACTGTTGAAAGGCAAAACGTACTGCCCATGGAGCTTTATAACTTAGCTCATTGTAATTTTTACAATGAACAACCTATTGAAAGCATACCAACATAACCAACATGACAACCATACCACTTATTGGAGATTTATAACATATCTCATCGAATTATTTACATCCATATACATATATACTTATGCCATAATTTCTTTTCCTCAACTAGAAAACAAGGAAGGATACATAGCCTACATCTGATTAGCCATCTCCCATGCCGCTTCATCAGGCCCAAAGTTCTTCCACTGCACTTTAACCTTCTCAATTACTCAGTTTCGTAGTGTCATCATCTTTCTCTACAAAATAGACTGAGGTTCCGACTGGAATTCTCCTTCTGGTTCCACCTGCAATACAGACCAACCATTAATATTATCAACATCCTTTACATATATTTTAAGCAATGAAACATGGAAAAAATCATGTAATTTCACTGTCAGAGGAAACACAAGTATGTGGGCCATTGGTTCAATCCTCCAAAGGATCTTGAAAGCCCCTTGATATCGAGGTGTCAGCTTCACACATGACCCAATCCTCAAGGAGATCTTCCTGGGCTTGATGTGAAAGTAAACTTGATCCCCAACCTGGAACTCCTTAAATACCCTATGTTGATCAGCATAGTTCTATGTATATCCTATGTTGCCTTTAAATTCTACTTGATAGCCTACATTTCATGTTCCAACTCTGCCAACATGTCTGGTTCAATCAATACCCTATTAACTGGATCACTCCAACTACTAGGAGTATTACAACTCCGGCCATAGAGTGCCTCAAATGGACTCATCCTCCATGACTCTCGGTACCCATTGTTGTAAGAAAACTCAACCAGTGGAAAATACTCTTCCCACTTCTGTTGTTGATGCATCGCATACGTCCTCAATGTGTCCTATAAAATCTAGCTGACCCTCTTTTTCTTTCCATCTGTCTGCGGATGATGAGTTGTGCTAAAGGCCAAATTTGTACCCAAACCTGAAAATAACTCTTTCCATAACCTAGAAGTAAAATTATCATCTTTGTCTGACACAATATTCTTCGGTACACCATGCAACCTCACTATATCTCTGATGAAGACATGTGCCACATCACTAGATGAATAAATAGACTTCACCATTATTGAAGCTTGAGAGGGAGCAGGATTTGCATGCAGGTAAGAGTGAACCTCGGGATGTGGAGCAACCACAAGATAATCAAGTGTGTTACCTTTGTCAACTTTTCCATCACAACCATGATAGAATCATGTTGACTAGATGTCCTCAGCAACCCTGTAATGAAATCCATAGAAATGACCTCCCATTTCCACTCTAGAATCTGAATGGATTGTAGTAAACCACTTGGATTCTTACCCTCTACCTTTACTTGTTTACAATCCAAACATCTTGCCACTTCCTTCTTCAAATTCGTCCAATAGTATAACTTCTTCATCGTTGTCAATGTTTTTTTATATCTTGGGTGACCTAAATACAGCTTAACATGAAATTCCCTTAAGATAAGCTTCTTGAGCTCATTGTCGTCTAACACATAGACCCTATCCCTAATTATAACCATACCATCTACTGTGAGACAATAATCCACATCTTTTTATCTTGTACCCTATTCTAACCTGTACTTAAGCTCCTTGTACCTATCATCATATTATCATGCCTGCAAGATCTAATCTAGTAAATATGTCACATAAGAACTCATAACTGCTATGTGATTCACCTGCACTCTTTTGCTAAGAGCATCTGCAACCTTGTTCTCATTCCCTTTAATGTATTTGGTCTTGAAATAAAACTCATTGATCGTCACCAAACATATACCTTACCTGGCATTCAGATTTGGTTGGTCAAATAGATATCTCAATCCACAGTGATCACTCATCAATACAAACCTCATGCCAAGAAGATAGTGTCTCCACATCTTCAATGCATGAAAAATCACTTCCAACTCAAGATCATGTGTCACATAATTATGCTCGTGCTCATTCAATTTCCTTGATTCGTCACACACTACATGTCCCTCTTGCATAAGGACTCCATCAAACCCTCTCTTGCAAGCATATGTGTACACTAAAAACTCTATCAAGATCTTCAATCTTTAAAACTAGAGCATTTGTCAACAACTGCTTCAACAGCTCAAAACTTGTTGCACATTCTTTTGTCCATTAAAATTTCTTACCTTTCCTTTGCAATGATGTGATAGGATATGAAATGTATGAGAAGTTCCTAATGAACCTCCTATAGTAACCTTGCAACCCCATAAATGACCTTAACTCATCCACATTCCTAGGAATTGCCCATTCCATGATAGATTTTATCTTTTTCGGGACCATTGTTATGCCTTCCTTGGAAACAACATGCCCTAAGTAATGTACCTTTGTCTAAAAGAAATTTCATTTTATAAGCTTGGAATAAAATTTATGCTCTCTTAGCAATATCAATATTGCTGCTAAATGCTCGACATGCTCTTCTTCATTATTAGAATATATCAATATATCATCAATGAACACAATAACTAATTTTTCCAAATAAGGACACAACACACTATTCATCAAACACATAAAAGTAGTTGGGGCATTATTCAAGCAAAAAGGAACTACAACAAACTCACAATGCCCATACCTTGTCCGGAAATTTGTCTTTTAAATGTCCTCCTCTTTAATGCGTACCTGATGGTATCCTGATCGCAAATCAATCTTCAAGAACATTATTTCTCCCTTAAGTTGATCAAACAAGTCATCGATCCTCGACAATGGATACCTATTCTTGATGGTTACCTTGTTCAATTTCCTCTAATCAATGCATAGCCTAAGAGTACCATCTTTCTTCCTAAAACAAACATTGGTGCACCCCAAGGCAATACACCTAGACTAATGTACCCTTTGTCAAGAATTTCCTTCAACAGCAACTTCAACTCTACTAACTCTAGTATGTTCATCCTAAATGATGCCTTTGATGTTGGTGTTTCCATTGGTACCAACTCAATAGAAAATTTCACTTCCCTCTGAGGCAAAAACTCTGAAATATCTATGGGAAATACATCTTTAAACTATTGTAGAACCAGGTACCTGTTCAATACCTCTACATCCTCAACATCCTTACCTTTATCACTAGATTTATGCACAACAAATAACACATACCATTTTTTGCGACTGCACTTTTTTTGCATAGTTGTAACCATAATGAGTGATGTTTCCTTGTCCTTACCCTTCAAGATTCTTTGTTCCCGATTGTCATCCAAACACTAAATAGCCTTTTCATAAAAATCCACTTTATTCCTGTGAAGATAAAATAAATCCATGCCCAATAGCATATTGTATGTGTTTATCAGTGGTTGTCATTGATGTCAACCCAAGCAGCACCAAGGCCCACCCCAATATTTCATGGGAATTTTGACCTACAAAACTACTATATTCTGGGTCAAGAATATTTTTTATGGTTTCTACTTGTCGATATGCTTCCATTGATATATGGCACGCCATGTAATTCTTCACGGTTTGAGAGATATTCATGTTTGAAGTTTGTAACCCGAGTTAGTGGGCTAAAACCCCATGGGGTTGTGGCATGGGTCATTGAAAAGTCAATAATTAATATTTTTAAGCTCCTAAAATCCCTCCCATATTCGATTTTTGAAGACCCTCTCAACCTAATCATTTATATAAATTGTGATCCTCATATCCTCCTCATGCAGGGATTTCGCTACTTGAAACAAGTCATCGTGGAATTTTCGCTATAACATTTTTTCTATGATGGTTCAGATGCTGAAATTTTTATGAGGTGAAGATGAAATCCTGAGGAAGGTCCTGTAAAAATTTCAAATCAATTTGCGCAATATTTTCGGAGATATGATCTGTGGAAGTCAGTGTTTTTGCAGGCTCCTAAAATTCATCTCAAAGAAGTGACCTTAGGAAAATCATCATAACTCTCTCTTTGAGTATCAGATTGGAATTTTGTAAGAATTGGTGGATATTTCATGGAATTTTGTTTTCCCTAAATCAATTTTAGAGCCAAATGAAGAAATAGTGACACGTGGCACACCATACAAGTTCGCTCTACTGAACCAGTCCATAATTAGGGCATTGTGAGAGATTGGGAATAACTCTCTCTTGAAGAATCCAAATTGGGTCAGACCTCTGGAATTGGAAATAAAACTCATAGGACTACTATAGGACCAAAAATCACATATTGGGGATCTGAAATAACAAAGATACATCAGATTCAATATAGAGCTCCTAGAAGGCAAGAAAAAGCTAGATCATGTGTTGTCAAGGGCTGCAAAGAACCAGACTTTTTAGGGCAGCAAATCAAAGCAAGGTGCAGCAGAGGGTAGCATGATAAGAGCAGAAATTAAGGTGTAGAACAACAGTAATAAGTTCACCACATGAAGTCTTCAAGTGGGCATCACTGCATACAGTCATTGTAAAGGTATCATTGTACTAAGTCATTGTAAATGCATCATTGTAAAAATTGTACAAGTTTCTATCAGCCAAGAGTTGAAGAGATAGTGTCGGGAGGTCTAGGATCATCATTAGGTGGTTGTGTCATAGTTTGGGTTATGGTCTAATGTGTCTTCTTATTCTACATCATATTATATCATTGTGAAGTGGACCATTTTCCATGGTATGGGAGTCCATTCTTGTTTTGTTCTTTTATAGGGTGCTAGGGTGGTGCTAGGGTGAGTTCTAGTTCATTGGGTGTTGGAGCATCCGTTCAGTTGACTACTGAAGAATCTTGGGCATTGGAGCGTCCATCTAGTGGGAGCTAGAGAAGAATTCTTTTCTAGATTCTAGGAATTTGGAGCTTTATTTTCAATTGGATTTGAATATTAAAGAGTCATTAGAAAAGAATTCAGGTGGTTTTTGTCCCGGAGAGAGTTTCAACCTTAAAAAATGTGTGCATTTGTGTTCCTTTTCTTTACTGCTATCATGTACAAACATTGATAATAATTGAAGATTAACTAATTCTCTGAAAGATTAATAATAATACTAATTGAAAGGAATACTGATTCACCCCCCCCCCCCCCCGCCTCTCAGTATTTCCAACAATTGGTATCAAAGCTTGGTTCCTTCAATAGCAGTTTAATAGCTGGAAGGAGGCCATGGAGCATACCAAGAATGGTGTACCTCTGTTCAATGAAAATAATTATGCACTCTGGAAAGGAATAATGGAGGTCTATCTCTTAGCGCAAGGTTACGAAGTATGGGACACTGTTCAAAATGGCTTTACACCAACCACGGATGTACAAGGTAAGAATAATTTGGTAAATGATGCAAAAGAAAAGAATATTATTATCAGTGGACTTATTGAATCTTCTTATCATAAGGTGTTGGGTTGTAAAACCGCCAAAAATGTATGGGACATTCTTGAGAATATAAATGTAGGTGACTCAAATGTCAAAGAAGCAAAGCTTCAAATCTATAGAGCAAAATTTGAGCAACTCAGAATGAAAGAAGATGGAAACATTGCTGCATACTTCCAATACGCTGATGAAATAACAACACTCTGGAAGGATTGGGAGAGCCAGTTGACGAGAAGACCATTATACGAAAGATTCTTAGAACGTTACCAGGGAAATTCAACCCAAAGGTGTCGGTCTTAGAATAAAATGAAAGAGAGGAATTACATGGAGTTCTCATAGCATATGAAATGAGACTTGATGGAGAAGAGGGTACTTCGCATCTAGAAATTGTGTTCGTTGCATCTAAGAAAACCAATAGGGACAAACAACCTTCAATTGAAAAGACATGCACCTGCAAGTGTGAAGAAAAGGAAGATGATGAAGAAGGTATTTCAAATTAAGAATATGCTTACTTTACGAGAAAATTAAAAATTGGTAAGGGAAAATTCAAAGGTAAACTTCTATTGATATGTTTCGGCTATGGTGAGGTTGGGTGTTTCGCAGTAAGATTTCCGAACAGAAGTGATGGCAACTCAAAAGGAAAAAAAGGCTTTAAGAAATTCAACAAGCAAGGAAAAAAGAAATGATCCAAAAGGAACTTTCTCTCTAAAGAAGATAGCTCATCATCTGATGAAGACAATGAAAATGAAGAAGAAGCCAATGAGAGAGTATTTTTTATGGCCAAGCACAATAAACAAGAGATATCAAACAACGAAGAAGAAGGTTTGACCATAGAAGAATTTTTGAAGGAGGCAGTCAGGCTTATAAAAGAGCTCAAGGCTGAGAAGATCCATTCCAATACTCTTGAATAACAAGTTCAAGGTCTCAAAATTGAAGTTGAAGAACACAAATGTATTGAAGAGTCACTTCAAAAGAAGTTGGAAGAAAGCAACCAAGAAAGGGAAGCATTAGAACTCGAAGTAGTCTCGTTGCGTAAGGAAGTGAAGAAGGGAAAAATTGTCCAAAACTATGCCAACAGCTCATGGTCATTGGAAGAACTCATCAACAATCAATGATATTACAACGACAGAACTAGCCTCAGTTAAAAAGAAGAAGAAGCAGGACCTTCTACAACAAAATACAATGAACCTGTGAGATCTGACATGCATGTAGACTTCATTGGACAAGATTCGCAAGAACATCCTTGGAAGACGATTCCTCGATGAAGATTTCCATCTAGGTACGAACATATTTTTCATGGATATTGTTATTCATGTGGAAAATTTGGTCATAAAGCTATAGAATGTCACACGTACCCTAGGAACCAATACAATTCCAGGAGATCCTTCAAATATGAACCTCCCAGGGCTCAACAAAACATCAATAGATTTGAACATTTAAGAAATAATATGGAATGTTACAAATGTCTGAACTTTGGACACATAGCCAGAGACTGCAAACTTGAAAATCCTCTAGAAGAATCTTCAAAGCCACAGAACGAACAAACATGGAAGAAGAAGAAGACTGATAATTGTGCTCTCGTTGTCAAGGCTCAACACAACAAATATGTGTGGTATGTTGATAGCGGTTGCTCAACGCATATGACTAGAGATAGAAATAAATGTGTATCTTTGAAAGAGAAGAAATATGGAACCATATCCTTTGGAAATGATGGATCTTCAAATGTTATAGGTGTTTGGTCAATTTAGTGTGTCCTAAATTGCTACATTAATTTATCAATCCGAGATTCGTAAGCTGATGAAGTGTGGCGCACTATATGTGCAAGATAACCTATTTCTTATCTTTTTGTCGCTTTTAGTTTTCTAATGTGAGATGGAAATTCTAAAATAAAAACAAGTATGGTTATGATTGTTCAAGGCAGTGATATCCTTTATAATGATTTACCAACTTGAAACTCCAAAAGGAATTTGAAACATACAATGACAAAACTTGAAAGGAAATGAAAATGTGTTGCTAACCTAGTAAATCAAAACAGTGAACTATTGAGCATGAAAACCAAACTATCCTTGCTGCTGTCTAAACACAAAAGAAACTATGCTTAAAGAAATCCAAGAATTGCAACAAAGTAAATTTAAATCAAATTACATCAACTTATATTCTGATCCCTCGCCATTAGTCCAGCTATGGCTTTCGGAGGTAACCATAAACAACTTGAGCAATCTGATATCTAATTTGCAGAAAAAGAAACTAATATCAAACTACACACTCATATTTCAATCCCTCACCATCAGTCCAGCTGTGGCTTTCGGAGGTAACTGAAAATGACATGAGAAATTTAATATATCTAACTTGCAGAAAGTAAACTAATATCAAAATACACACTCATACTTCAATCCCTCACCATCAGTCCAGCTGTGGCTTTCGGAGGTAACTGAAAATGACATGAGCAATTTAATATATCTAACTTGCAGAAAGTAAACTAATATCAAACTACACACTCATACTTCAATCCCTCACCATCAGTCCAGCTGTGGCTTTCGGAGGTAACTGAAAATTACATGAGCAATTTAATATATCTAACTTGCAGAAAGTAAACTAATATCAAACTACACACTCATACTTCAATCCCTCACCATCAGTCCAGCTGTGGCTTTCGGAGGTAACTGAAAATGACATGAGCAATTTAATATGTCTAAATCTAACTACTGAAACAAATGTGCAAGACTGAAATAAACAAAGCAGTACTGGAATTAAACAAAAACTAAGAAAAATAAATTAGCAGCAGAACAATATTGATTCCATGTCATTAGTCAAAATATATGCAAATGCCCGGGCTTCCTATTTGAAATCTGAAACAAGAACACTGATCAGTTAACATAAAACATGAAAGATTATGGACAGAAGTAAGATGTAAAGCATGAAATATTATAAACAGAGATGAAGCATAAATACCATGAAAGATGTAATGTATAAACACATGAATGACTTATGGCACAATGAGCTTAAATAAATAAAACAAGAACTATACAATAATGCACAAAACCTCAGCGTGTGCAGGGGCCCTCTGCACCAGCCTTGGCAACAGCCTTCAAATACGAATTACGCTTGGAAACAGAGTCTTCTTATATATTAAAATGTAGTCATAACAGAGAGGTGATATTATGGCACAGTGGCAACGCAATTACATTACAGAGCTATCTGGAGGCTAATGGAGACTAATCTAATATGCGTATGCAAACACATTATTTATAACAAAGGAAATATAACTAATTCCCTAAAGTTTATGCTGATAGAAAACACGTAAACCATTACGTCCAGAGATCTAGGATCATGGCCACGTTGAGGAGTAAATCTATGAAGAGTGGATGTTGGATTCGGCTTATGGAGCCGTGTACAGGTGTTGATGTGTCTCCCGTAAGTTAGAAACGGTCATGCAAATCCTCACGTGATGAGAAATAGAGTCCTGTCACCGTGGGACTCTACGGTTGACTTCCACTTGGCCACCTTTGACCACGGCCTCCTTAAGTGAATTTGCTCAAGCCAATAGGACACGATCCATGTCCACATCATTTCTAACTTGCCCATGTGGCTCGTTTTAGCTGAAGACACCTGCAACATAGACTTTCATAAAATGGCTGCGGAAAGTTGCAGCAGCTGCGAAAAGTGGCAAGATTCCGCAGCTAAATGAGCAAAAATCTAAATCAAACAGTAGACACAAAATATAGTTAAAAACCATTTTAGATGCTCTTTTGCAATTAATATACAATGATATTGACAACTTGGAAGGTTCAGGTGAATGAAAAAGGTCTAGAATGGTGTATAGGAAAGATGCAGATTTGAGACTCAACAATAGGATCAGGTATAGTCACTATTGGAAGCAAAGATGTTCTAGCCAAAAATGTTCTATTGGTTGAAAACATGAATCACAATCTACTCAGTGTTGGAAAAATATGTGATCAAGGACACACAATGCTATTCAACTACACAAAATGTGAAATCATGAAAGGCAGGTATGGTAAAATTGTGGCTACAACAAGTCGAGCTCCAAACGACATATATGTTTTGGATGAAGCAACTAAAGCATGTCTACTAGCTAAAGAAGATGAAAGTTGGTTATGGCACAAATGAATGGGTCACATAAACTTTGACAATCTTGTTAGGATAAGCAAAAATAAAGCAGTACGAGAAATGTTGAAAATCTCAAAACCTTCCAACACACTATGTGAGGCCTTTCGGCACGGCAAGCAGACAAAAGTCCAATTTAAAACAAAGAACACTTTGCATCACATCCATTGGAATTGATACATACTGATCTATGTGGTCCTGTGAGAACAAAAGGCTTAGATGGATAATTATATTTCATGCTAATGATTGATGACTATACCAGGATGACAGCCACCAGTTTCCTAAAGAAAAAAGTTGAAGCATTTGAGTACTTTAAGATCTACAAGGAGTTGGTCGAAAATAAAATGATTTGAAAATAAAGTGTCTAAGATCATATAATGGTGGAGAATTCACTTTCAAATTATTTCAGCAATACTGTGACGAAAATGGAATGAAAGGAAATTTTCAACAGCATGAACACCTCAGCAAAATTAAGTTGCTGAAAGAAAGAACAGAACTGTACAGGAAATGGGTAGAACAATGTTGAAGGACTCAAAATTGGATGAAAAATTCTGGGTTCAAGCAATTGAAACAGCATCCTTCATTATCAACCGAAGTCTTCTCAGAAATAATTGCAATAAGACCCCATATGAATTATGGAAATGAAACCAGTTAATGTAAAATATTTCAGAATCTTCGGAAGCAAATGTTATATTAAAAGAGGATCAAAATTTGGGTAAGTTTGAATCACGTGTTGATGAAGGTATCTTTGTTAGTTACTCACACAAAATAAAGGCTTATAAATTCTATAATCTAAGACGAATACAGATAGTGGAGAGCATAAATGTTACATTTGACGAAGATAGTGTTCTAATGAATAATGATGAGCATCTAGAATATTTGAAACTTGAGACAGAGGCTGAAAAATACACAGATAAAATTCTAGAACAAGAAGCAACTATCAACCAAGAAGAAGTAAATAATGATCATCAAGATATACCTGAACAACAAAAAGAAGCTTCTCCAAAGAGAACAAAAGAAGCATCCATCAAATCAAATGATTGGTGACATAAATGAAGGTCGACAGCTTTGTTCATCACAACAAGCTCACAATGCTTTTATAGCAACCCTTGAGCCTAGTATTTTTTAGGAAGCCAGCCAGAATGAACATTGGGTAGCAGCTATGAATGAAGAATTGGATCAAATCGAGAAGAATAACACCTGGGAATTAGTTCCACAAGAAAAAGATAAAAATGTCATTGGGACTAAATGGGTGTTCGGGAACAAACTGAATGAAGTGTAGAAATTTACTGAATAAAGAAGATTTATCCACTGAGATTATCCTGGTCACACACTAATTCGAATTCATGTATAACACATAACCTCTTCTATAATTGATCATCAATATGCGGAAATAGAAACAGTCGCATGCGCACATAAACACAATATGTAATGGGGAAAGCTTATAGCTGAAAACCCCCAGCTATTTTGTATATTATATGAAAGAGAACATGTAACAATATCAGTACAATACTCCTCACAAGTACTCAGTACTGTCTCCAAAAGTTACACACAAACTAGCTCAGTTTTTAACAAGTCACAGGTTCAAAACTCATCCACTAATTGCCTGCCTCTATTGCGCAATCCAAGTTGGTCTAATGAGAGATCCAAGTTTGAATCTCCTTGGCTTCAACTGCGCAATCATCATTGGCAATCTCCTCCAATGCTTGTGCAAATCTCATGCACAACTCATGTCGCAACTAATAGCAAACTCACCCTTTCATCTAACTCTTCCACTGGTCTTCACTGAACTGTTCATGCACTGTTGATAACTGATGTGTTCTTGAGTTGAATAATGAGTTAATAATTAATGAATTAAATAGTATTTAATTCACTCCACTCATCACTAGTGTATTAGCCAGTTAAACTAAATACAACTAGTTCGACTAAGTTAAACCGAACACAACTCCACCAACTGTCTCATCAACTCCACCAAAACTCCGCCACTTGAGTTCTAACTGAAGTCAATCATGCATGAGCTCACCAAACCCCTAGGAATAGCGTAATTCATTCTTTCAAGTGCATGGGCCACATCTATAGCTTCAACTGAAGTGCTGCAAGAGGATAAACTGAAGTTTATAGTCCAAATATTATTAAGGGCTAATAATATTTGACTGACCTATTTTTAGACAGGCAATCTAAAAATAGACTTCGACCTGTATGTCTAAAAATATAGGTCCATCTATTTTTACCAACTCGACCAATCATCCAAGAATATCATACTGCAACTCCTAGACCATGCTCCATATGTCTAAAAATAGACATAGTCTAAAAATAGACTTTGCGCCAAAAATAGCCTGCGGGCCCACTTAGTGAAGGCGACTTCATTTCACTAAGCTCCATCATCTTCTTGCATTTTCAACACTCCCTCTCAACAAGATATGGATTATCTGCAACCCCTATCCTGCCTCTGTGGAATTCGAATTTTCTCTTGGTGAGCGCCTTCGTCAAGATGTCAGCATCCTGATCCTCCGTGGGAATATATGAAAGTAACATGATTCTCCGTTGCACACAATCTCTGATATGATGGTACCTGATGTCGATGTGTTTGGATCTATCATGAAATACTGGATTAGCCGAGATTTTAATGCAACTCTGGTTATCACAATAAATCACAGTAGGCTCCAAGTGTGACCCGAACAATTCGACGAGGATCTTCCTCATCCAAATAGCCTCGCATGCAGCCAAGCTTGCTGCCATGTACTTGGCCTCTGCTGAACTGAGTGCCACGGATCTCTGCTTCCTGCTGTACCAGGAAACTGCTGTCTACCCGATACTGAAAACTCCTCCAGATGTGCTCTTTCGGTCCGTTGGACTCCCTGCCCAATCTGCATCAGTGAAGCCGCTAAGCTTCGCTCCAACCTCCTGTCTGTACCATAGATCATATCCCGATGTGCCACTAAGATAACACAATACATGCTTGCCTGCCTTCCAGAAGAGCTTGGTAGGCTTAACCATAGCTTGCGAAAGCTGGTTAACAGCATAGCATATATCGGGTCGTGTATTGACCAAATACATAAGCGACCCCACCAACTGTCGATAGACAGTGGCATCCACTACCTCCGCTGAAGTAGCATCCTCCTTCCTCCAACCACCAGGAAGAGGAGTATCAACAGGCTTGCAGCCATGCATGTTGAACCTCTCCAGTATCTCCTGGGCATACTTACCCTAAGAAACAAACAGTCCACCACTGCGCTGCCAAATCTCCAATCCCAGGAAATAATGAAGGAAGCCCAAGTCCTTCATCTCAAACTCTCTAGCAAGATCCTCCTTGCATGAAAGTATCAACAGCTCATCACCCGTCAAAATCAGATCATCTACATACAGTACAATGATCAACAACTTCCCCTCCACCACAATCTGGTACAGGTTAGGATCCGCCTCACTCTTGGAGAATCCAAGTCCGGTGAAATAATTGTCTATCCGTGTGTACCAAGCACGAGGTGCTTGCTTAAGCCCGTACAGTGCTCTCTTGAGTCGGCAAACATGCGACTCACTGCTGAAGATCTTGAAACCTTTAGGCTTCTCTATGTACACCTCCTCCTCAATGAATCTGTTGAGGAATGTAGTCTTCACATCCATCTGATGGATGTGCCATCCCATCTGCGCTGAGAGAGCTAAGATCGTCCGTATGGAAGAGTACCTTGTGACAGGTGCAAAGGTCTCCTCATAATCGATCCCATCAATCTGTGAGAAGCCACGGGAAAAAAATCTTGCCTTGTACTTCTCCACACCCCCGTCAACCGCCTGCTTCACTTTGTAGATCCATCGCGAACCCACCACTGATTTCGCCTCCGATCGCGGGACAATTTCCCATGCATTGTTTCTGACAATAGAATCATACTCTTCCACCATGGCATCTACCCATGCGGGGTCCTCCATAGCTTCCTCGAAAGAGGATGGCTCTGTCACAACACATTTTCTCACAAGAGCCATGTATCCAGTGTACCGGTCCGGTGACTGTCTCTGTCTGCGCTGTGCTGTAGGTGGTCCTACAACCTTCTCTGCATCTTGAGCCAGTCGCTCAGCTTCTGTAGTGCGCTTGCGCCCTCTGATGGTTGGCGTTGCATGAGTGGTTTCTTCCACTGCATGAACTTCCTCTTGTGGCTGATCCACATCCGGAAGCTCCTCCTTAGGAACTAACAGCTCCTCATCTGCATGCAAGTGTGGCTCCCTCTCAAGCGAACACTGCATGGCTTTCTCCTCCTGAAACTTGATATCCCGTCGCACAACAGTCTTGCGACTGTCTGGAAAATACACCCAATAGTTGTGAGGTGTATCAGTGTACCCCACAAATATTCCAACCTCTGCGGTCGGATCCAGCTTCTTTCTGGCATCCTTCGTCACATGCATGTAGACAAGTGAACCAAAAATTCTCAAATGAGAGATGTCAGGTCTCTTACCAGAATAAGCCTCCTCTGGTGTACTCATGCCAAGAACCTTGTGAGGACAACGGTTCTGCACATACACTGTTGTATTGCATGCCTCAGCCCACAAGTGAAGGGGTAGGCCCTGATCATGCAACATTTCCCGTGCAGCACCCACGATCGTTCTGTTCTTCCGCTCAGCAACCCCGTTCTGCTGTGGGTTATGGGGTGCGATGAGCTCTCTCCGAATCCCTTCTGCGCTGCAAAAGTCTTTGAATTCAGCAGAGATGAATTCACCACCATTGTCGCTCCTAAGAGCCTTCACATGCTTCCCCGATTCCTTCTCAACCAGCGCCTTGAATTCACAGAACTTTGAATATGTCTCACTCTTCTTCTGCATGAAGAAGATCCAGCACTTCCGAGAGAAATCATCAACAAATATCACATAGTACTTGTGCTTTGCTGTCGAAGCTACTGAGAAAGGACCACACACGTCTGTGTGAACTCTCTCAAGGATCTTCGTGGCGCGACTATCCTTCTCGTGAAAGGTGGCTTTCACATACTTCCCCAAGGTACACCCCTTGCATTGATCTGACTGCGTAAGAGTGCCCTTAGGAAGCCCAGTAGAAATCTGCTGCAGTATCTTCAAAGCTCCATGGTGAAGGTGGCCCAATCTCCTGTGCCACAGCTCGCCATCATCATCCCGGCTCACCACTTCTCCCACCTTGCATGCCATTGCTGCGCAACCATCTACTTGCAACTGATAAAGGTTCTTGACTCGAACCCCTATCTTCCGGGTCTCTCCAGTTGTCTTACTGCGCAGGAAAGCCTTTCCTTCGCTGAAGACCACATCATACCCCTTGTCTTCCAACATCGCCACAAAGATCAGATTCTTCATCAATCCTGGAACATGCAATACTTCCTTCAATACGAAGGGTTTACCAGACTCCCTCTCAAAGGAAATGGTACCGATACCGGTCGCACCGTATCTACCATCATCGCCCATCTCGATGTGCACTCCAAGATATTTTTCCTCCAGATCTGAAAACATATCCCGATCTCCTGTCATGTGAAATGACGCACCACTGTCCAAGAACCATACTGATCCCATCACACTTGAGACCAAGCATGCGATCAGTGAAAAATCCAGCTCGAACTGGGAGGCCAATGCCTCTCCCACTGCAGATCTAGCAGCCTTCTTATTTTTCTTCTTCTGCGGACAATTTGTGGCATAGTGTCCGTGCTGGTGACAGTGAAAACACTTCACCTTGGACATGTCTTGCTTCTTGCCTTTCGCACCAGACTGAGAAGCTTTCTTGCTCTTCCCCTTCTTTTCTTTGGCATCCAAAGCGCAATTTTCTTCATCAGATACCTTTGATGAAGATCCGTCCCTGGTAGTCCGCCTTATCTCCTCTTGCATGAGATCCGCCCAAAGTCGCTCCCATCCCGGCAACTTCTCCTGACCATTGACAGAGTCCTGATAGGAATGCCAACTCTTCAGAAGACCAAGGAGAGCTAGGTCCACCAAGTCCTCTTCATCGACAGTCACCCCCACACTTCCCATCTCATCTCTGCATTGAGTGAACTTCGTGAGGTACTTGGCGATACTGTTGCCTTTCTCCATATTAATGTTTCTGAGTTTATCCTTGAGCGCCAGCTTCCTTTGGTCGCTCTTTCTCTGGAATAGATCTGTCAAAGCTTTCCACATCAAATATGGAGAAGATTTTCCATGCAGGCTGGATACAATGTGATCCTTCACGCTCTCCAATAGAATCCTTCGACATTTCGCCATCTTCTTTTGCCAAGCCTCAACTTCCGCAGGATCAGTAGGCTTTTGGACATCCATATCTACAAACTCCTTCAGCCCATTATCTTCTAATACTTCCTCCATCCGATCTTTCCATGCAACATAATTCGAACTACCTTCAAGAGCATATTCGAGTCGCAAACCGTTGAAAGACATTTCAACTCCGGCACCAAGAAAACAAGCTGCTGCAAAATTCGAATTCTAAACTCAAAAACTCAACTACTTCTGGATCTGTGAGAACAAATTATTTCTAGCACAAAGATCGACTGTAAGGGCATTTACTGGATATATCACCTTTCAGAGAAAGGATGGATCCAGAGGCTACCTGGCCCGTTACAGACTCTGTCTACCGAAATAAAATTGTAATCACTGTAATAGATCCCGATGATCAATTTGCTCCGATACCATGTAGAAATTTGCTGAATAATGAAGATTTATCCACTGAGATTATCCTGGTCACACACTAATTCGAATTCATGCATAACACATAACCTCTTCTACAATTGATCATCAATATGTGGAAATAGAAACAGTCGCATGCGCACATAAACACAATATGTAATGGGGAAAGCTTATAGCTGAAAACCCCCAGCTATTTTGTATATTATAATAGAAGAGAACATGTAACAATCTCAATACAATACTCCTCACAAGTACTCAGTACTGTCTCCAAAAGTTACACACAAACTAGCTCAGTTTTGAACAAGTCACAGGTTCAAAACTCATCCACTATTTTCCTGCCTCTATTGCACAATCCAAGTTGGT
The DNA here is from genome assembly GCA_034641835.2 of Pinus albicaulis. Taxonomy (NCBI): domain Eukaryota; kingdom Viridiplantae; phylum Streptophyta; class Pinopsida; order Pinales; family Pinaceae; genus Pinus; species Pinus albicaulis. The sequence goes on along the minus strand of CM076570.1, from coordinate 515,352,241 downwards.
CTAATGAGAGATCCAAGTTCGAATCTCCTTGGCTCCAATTGCGCAATCCTCATGGGCAATCTCCTCCAATTTTTGTGCAAATCTCATGCACAACTGATGTCGCAACTAATAGCAAACTCACCCTTTCATCTACCTCTTCCACTGGTCTTCACTGAACTGTCCATGCACTGTAGTAAAATGATGTGTTCTTGAGTTGAATAATGAGTTAATAATTAGTGAATTAAATAATATTTAATTCACTCAACTCATCACTAGTGTATTAGCTAGTTAAACTAAACACAACTAGTTCAACTAAGTTAAACCGAACACAACTCCACCAACTGTCTCATCAACTCCACCAAACTCCGCCACTTGAGTTCTAACTGAATTCAACCATGCATGAGCTCACCAAACCCCTAGGAATAGCGTAATTCCTTCTGTCAGATGCATGGGCCACATCCGTAGCTCCAACTGAAGTGCCGCAAGAGGATAAACTGAAGTTTATAGTCCAAATATTATTAAGGGTTAATAATATTTGACTGACCTATTTTTAGACAGGCAGTCTAAAAATAGACTTCGACCTGTATGTCTAAAAATAGAGGTCCATATATTTTTACCAACTCAACCAATCATCCAAGAATAGCATACTGCAACTCCTAGACCATGCTCCATATGTCTAAAAATAGACATAGTCTAAAAATAGACTTTGCGCCAAAAATAGCCTGCGGGCCCACTTAGTGAAGGCGACTTCATTTCACTAAGCTCCATCATCTTGTTGCATTTTCAACAGTTACAATCAAATCCAAATAGCCCTCGAGGACCAGGATAAAATAACCTTTACCTGCCCATGGGGTAAATTTTACTATAGGGTGCTACCATTTGGACTATGCAATGCCCCAACAACCTTTCAAAGAGCCATACTCAACATTTTTGCTGACTGAATAAATGAGGGGCATGAAATTTACATGGACGACTTCACCCCATATGGTGATGATTTTGATCAAGTGTTAGAAACACTAGAAAAAGTATTGTAACGATGTATTACCACCAAGCTATGCTTAAGCAATTAAAAATGCCACATGATGATGACCGAACGAGTAATCCTGGGGCACTATATCTCTGCAACAAGAATACAGGTAGTCCCGGCAAAGATAGAGGTAATACTTTTATTAGCTACTCCTTGCACACAGACAGAGGTGCGTATTTTTCTGGGGTATGCAGGGTATTATCGTAGATTTATAAAGAATTTCACACAAATTGCTACACCTTTGTATGCTCTAACTAGAAACATCGAATTCTGTTGGTATGATAAATGTGACACTACTTTTGCAGATTTAAAGAGACTGGTCTCGACAGCACCAATATTATGCGGTCCTAACTGGGAGTTTCCTTTTCACATTTCTTCTGATGCATCCGATACAGCGATAGGGGCAGTTCTTGGTCAAGAAGAAGACAAAAAACCCTATGCTATTTATTATATCAGCAAAGATCTTACTCTTGCTGAATTAAACACAGTAACAGAAAAAGAGTTTCTGGCATTCATTTATGATATTAATAATTTTAGACATTATATAACGGGCTATCAAGTACTCTTGTATACTAATCACTCTGCCATTAAATATTTAGCTGATAAACCAATCAGAAATGAAAGAATAACTCGGTTGTTTCTTTTGCATGAATTTGACATAACCATCAAAGACTGCCCAGGAAAAGAAAACATAGTCGCATACTTCCTATCCAGTGTTCCAAAAACAGATGACACACTAGCAGTCGACGATCATTTTCTTGATGAACATCTGTTTGCCATAGCAATAAAAGCACTATGGTACGTAGACGTAGCAAATTACTTGGTCGTAGGGAAACTGCCCAGGCTTTTAGCATCAAGGAAACGGAAGCTGATTGTACAACGCAGTGCCAAGTTCTCCTGGATCGGCGGATACCTCTTCCACACAAGGGTCGACATGCATATACGCAGATGCATCTAGGAAGACAAGATCTATGATATCCGACGGGCCTATCACGATGAACCATGTGGCGGCCATTTCGTAGATCGCAGAACGGGACACAAAGTATTACAATTGGGTTATTATTGGCCCACAATCTTCAAAGATGCGAAAAAATATGTCCAAGCCTGTGATAGTTGCCAAAGAATGGGTCGCCCAGGCCAAGCAGACGAAATTCCACTGCAACCACAATTGGTAATAGAACTGTTCGAACGGTGGGCATTAGACTTCGTTGGGCCGTTCAACCCACCATCGAATCAAAAAACCTAAATACTGGTTTCCACGGACTACGTAGCAAAATGGGTGGAAATAGTAGCCTTATTAAGATCCATGGAGGAATCTGTGAGTAACTTCTTGTTCGAGCTATTTGTACGATATGGTCTACCACAGGAAGTGATATCCGATGGAGGGGCACAGTTTGTAGGTAATAAAATCACATCCACTCTATGGAATCATTACATCACCCATAGAGTCACGTCTCCTTACCACCCGCAGGTGAACGGACAAGTCAAAAGCACCAACAAATTCCTTGAAGCAATCCTTACTAAAATAGTATCATCACATCATCGAGATTGGGCCACTAGACTTCCAGAGGCCTCGTGGGCTTATCACAAAACATGGTGAAACACCACTGGATATTCTTCGTATCATTTAGTATTTCTAAGAGAGCCCATTTTTCCCATTGAATTCGAAGTCAAAACTCTAAGGACAGCCCAGGAAGTAGGATTGGACTTGATGGAGGCCCAGATTAAAAGAATCCAGCAAATAAATTAATTGGCTGAAACATGGCTATTGGCTCTATAATGCATAGCGATTATACAACAACAGTGAGCTAAGTGGCATGACAACCTCATCAAAATGAGACATTCCAGAAAGGAGATTGGGCACTTCTCTATGACTCCGGATTCCAAGGTTTTCCAGGAAAATTGTAGACAAGGTGGCTCGGTCCATATGAAATCCAAGAAGTGTATAACAATGGTACCCTAACCTTGACCACCATAGATGGGTATGGTTCTAAATTTCGAGTCAATGGGCACAGAGTACACCTCTATCGCAAACCTCTCACAAAGGATTCTTTCTGCCAGCAGGTACGAAACGATCCCACCATCCAAGTTGTGGAAGAAGGGGGTGATAACCCCACAACCTCAAGTACATGAGAGTTTGCTACCATCATTTGTAAATAATGTATATAATTTCCTTGCAATTCCTAGTTCTTATTTTGTTTTACATTCTTCATACTCGCAATTGTTTCCTTTTTTCTCATCCTCTTTCATTTTTATCTTTCCTTCTTGTTCAAATTCTTTGAATAGTTGTGGTTCAATCCAATTGAACAGTTTTTGTTCAATCAGATTGAATAGTTGTTGTTCAATCGGATTGAGCAGTCGTGTTTTTGTGTTTTTATTTTCCTTGCTGTTCAAATTCTTTGAACGGCTACTGTTCAATCCAATTGAGCAGCTATTGTTCAATCAGATTGAACAGCCGTGTTTTTGTGTTTTTATTTTTCCTTGCTCTTCAAATTCTTTGAGCGGCTGCTGTTCAATCCAATTGAACAGTTGTTGTTCAATCGGATTGAACAACCGTGTTTTTGTGTTTTTATTTTTCCTTGTTGTTAAAATTATTTGAATGGTTGTTGTTCAATCCAATTGAACAGCTATTGTTTAATTGGATTGAACAATCATGTTTTTGCATTTTTATTTTCCTTGTTGTTCAGATTCTTTGAACATTTGTTGTTCAATCCAATTGAACAGTTGTTGTTCAATCAGATTGAATAGCCATGTTTTTTCATTCATTTTTATTTTTTTCTTGTTGTTCAAATTCTTTGAACAGCTGTTGTTCAATCCAATTGAACAGTTGTTGCTCAATCGGATTGAACAGCTGAGTTTTTGTGTTTTATTTTTCCTTGTTGTTCAAACTCTTTGAACGGTTGTTTTTCAATCCCATTGAACAGTTGTTGTTCAATCGGATTGAACAGCCTTGTTTTTTCATTTTATTATTTCCTTTGTCGATATCCTCCCCTCGATCCACACCCTAGATATAAAAGGCATCTCTGAGTAGGAAGTGGCAGTTGAAGAGAAGAGGGAAGCAGTAAAATTACCAATATGATGATTCTTTGACACTATAATCTCTAAACTGGAAGCTGACATTGTACATATATGAAATGAAAGGCTAAGGCATTCCCAGCTCAAATATGTTATCATACAATACATGATCTTATGATGGTATATCCTTATGCACTTTCGAGTAGTATTTCCCTCCAATATGAAGAAATAGGAATAAGGGGTATTTACTGTATTGGCATTATTTTTATTTCTCTCACCATCCCTAACTCTCAAGGAGTTAATGAGCCTCACTTCATGTATAAAGAATAACTATTATGTTTACATGCAAATTTTTAAGAGAGGATAGGGGGTCTCATCACGAGCCAGCCTACCATGATCATAAGGGTTTAACAAGTGACATGCCCACAATGGCCATCACACCAGGGTAATGACCTTCTCATCTTCTTGAAGGATAGGAGGTCTCATCAGGAGCCGGCTTCATCACTCTGTTACAATCCTAGTGAATGGCACTGTGATTATATGGCCATCATACCAGCGTAGTGACCTTCTCATAAATCAAAATGCTTATGTTTCAAAAAAAGAAGTGTTGTGCTCATATGCAAATTTTCAAGAGAGGATAGGGGGTATCATCACTTTCCAGCCTACCATGTTCATAATATTTTAGCAAGTGACATGCCCACAATGGCCACCACACTAGGGTAATGACCTTCTCAACTGCTTGAAGGACAGGAGGTCTCATCACGAGCTGACCTGATCACTCTGCTACAACTCTGGTGAGTGGCATTGTGGTTATCTGGCTATCATACCATCACGGTGATCTCTCCACAAAATTGGAAGAATAATTACTTTTACATAAGGATCCTGGCTCATTTTTTCAAGTTAAAATAGCAACCCTGTCGAGGCTACGAACGCCTGCTGGAAGCAGTGACTCTACTTATGGTATGAGAGTATGTTTCAAAGATAGCCAATTACTCTTACATATACCTTACCTCCCATTTTTCTTCCATTCTTAACATAAGAACACTACTCGAATTAGTGATAATTCTAATCTACCACATAAGTAACTATAAGCGAGATATGCTTACATGTTTGAACTTCAGGATGATGGCACCAATCATTACCTATCTCAGTCTTGCTTCCATCGCACTTTGTCATTAAAGAAGGACATCCTATCATAATAATAGTTATACTATTTTCTCTCCCTCTCTGATCACTTCTGCATGAGATACACTTATGACAACTTCCAAATCTGACCTTTACACTGCATGCGCTCATAATTACCCAACTACTCCTCTTTCCTCGAGCTCCAAAGCCATGGCCTCCGCTCTCACATACAGGCTATGATTACTGAATCTTGACATTCCCCCCATATGCATTCATGATTGATCAAATCCTCTTTTACTTGAGGACGTGGATGCCCTTACTTTGGCAGAGGGGGTGTAATTATTCATAAATAAGCAAGCATGCAAATTTCCTGCACAAATTTCGTTGGATACACTGATAAGACCAAAGGAGCATCGCAATTAAGGTATGAAGTTACCTGCAGAAGGCTGCAATTTCCCTTTCTCTTGCATACAGTGTTCATGCTAAACAATGAAGCTGAAAGATAACACAATCAGAAGGAGAAATTAGCTCAAGGAAACACATCAACCATGGGAGGAAACTCTCTCCGGAATGAACCTTCGAACTTCTCGATTTTAGATGCAGCTAGCGCTATCCTCCAGCAAGCTGGATGGCTACCATATTTACACAGATTACAAGGATTTGATACAGAGGTAGCAATTGAGTTCCTGCAAAACCTATAGGAAGGACAGACCAGGCTCAGGGGAAGAGTTATACCAGTCACAGAAGAAATTATTGCTGAAGTCTATGGAATACCAGTGGAAGGAGAGAGATGGACAGAGAAACACCTTCTCTTATGAGAGGCAGTCACAGCATATTAGGATCCAGAAGAGCCATTAGAGCGAAAATGAAAAGGGATTAACCCTACCTCTCTACATCAACCATGGCAGGAATTAACGACATTCATCTATAGATTCATTACATGTGATGGACACCAAGATGTGGTAAAACCACGTCAACTTAAACTATTACCTGTGCTTAAACAAAATATTTCAGTTAACTTGCCTCCTTTCTTAAATTCTATATTGCATGACACTGTTGTTCGAATAAGAAAAGCTAAAAACCCTCAAGCAGTTTTCAGTCACCACGGGCTAATCAAACTAATCACCATACGTGATTTGGATAAGCAGCAGATAGCCTGGGAAAAATTTGTTAACCCTGACGCACAGGTACCTGAGGAAAACCCTGGCGGGACTGAAATTGAGCTCCCAGGATGAACATACCTAGAAGGAAAATGACCTGTGCCTCAACTTCAAAACCAAGCAGGAAAAATCAGTCCAAAAGACTTCAAGAAACCTCGGACTTCATAGAGGAGGCAGGGCCATCCCGCTCACTACCCTCAAGCCCTCAAAATATACCCTTACAAGATTATGAGGAAGAGATGGCTCAAGTCTTGGAACAAATGAGGGCATCCCACGAAACTAAAAGCTTATCTAAGCAACATGGAGAACAAGAAGAGCCATTAGACCAGTCTGCCAATGCTAGTAGCTCCAACCACACCGAGGTATTACCCTATCAAGAGGAACCACAGGCTTTTAGGGCCTTTTCCCCTCTCGAGAATGATGGATCGAATGAGGGGGAGCATGTAGAAGAGGAGGCTGAATCCAAAACTCAGTCAGGAGACACCATCCCCTTGGAACAAAACACAAGCATGGAAACAATTCCTCTGACACCTAAGGGAAATATTGTCTCACCCAGCCAGGACCCTCATATAGAAGTAAACTCCGAAGTACAGGTAGAAGACACCACCATAAGAGAACCTGAAATTGACACCGCCATCCCTGAAAAAGAGGTTGTTTCTCCTCCACTCCCTGCTGAACCCATACCAGAAGGAAATTTAGCTGAAAAGAAGTTCAAGAAATTAAGAAAAACCTGCAAAAGTTTAATGAAATTGGTAAAGCATTTGAGGAAGCAGTTGAAAGAGGTAAACAAGGCCTGGAAGCCTAAGAAATAATTGACCACAGCAGAAACCCAAAATGAATTGGTCACCAATTTATTAGATATTGTTAAGGCTAGAATGCAGACTGACCTAGCAGATACTGTTAAGGCTGAAATGCAGACTAACCTAGTAGATATTGTTGAGGTTAAAATGCAGACTAATATAGCAGATACTGTTGAGGCTGAGATGCAAACTGACTAGGCAAGCACCGTTGAGATCGAGGTACAAACATACATGGTGGACACTTTCGAGGCCTCTATCTGAACTAGGCAAGAATTCACCAATGAAAAGGGAACCCAAATAGAGGAAACCTTTTCCTATGCTCCTCTAGTTGAAAGAGCTTTCAATCAAAAATGGTATAATGAACTAGTTAGAACACAGCATGAGTTGGCACAGTGCAAAAAGGAAGTAGTACTTGCGCAAGAGTATCAGGCACTACTAAAGAAATTCACGAGCCTTTCTACCATAGAAGATGAAACATTTTCCCAGCTCAGAGAAGAGCAGGAAAAGGTAAAAAGGGCACAAGACTAGGTGGATCAAGCCAAGAAACAAATCTCTACGATTTTTTCTCTATATTCTGATGCACTAACATGCAGTGCACCAGCCACCAACTATTCCCTATTCCTAGTGGAACGGTATTTACTACTGAAAATCAAGGTCGTCGAAGCAGGGAAGCCCACAACTTTCAAAACCATAGAGGAATTTTTCCACTGCTACAATGATCAAGATGAACGGGTCCAACGCTTTTTATGTGAACTTTACATGCACAAATTCTTTCTATAAGAGGACAGGGACAGCAATCCTAGTCCCTTTATAGGAGATGTTCAGTTCCAGGCCTTCCTCTCGTTTGCTAAGAACCAGATTAGGTGGGCCAAAGCCTATAAAATTTTCTAAAAGAGAGAACATGGCCTAGACCTGTGGGTTAGAGGAGAGCCTACTAAACCCCTGCAGTTGTTCATCCAACACAATAATTTCATGCGAAGAAAGGGTGTAAGGACTAAGCTGGGACCCATCCATAAAGACATTATAGAGCATGGGCGGGAATATTTCGAAGACATTCAGGAAGTAGCCCTGGAAACAACCAAACAAAGATGGATGGCCTCCACAAACAATGTAAAAAATAGGGAGCCATTTGGCTACAGAAACTTCAAAGCGGTTGCCTCTAGATTCCTCTCATATAGTAACCTGGTCTTCAACATGGGTCCTGCATGGTTAGGGTGCAGGTATAGATGCCCTCTCATCTGGTACCCCCTGAGGGTTATGATAATGTTCAGTTATCTAATGTGTTCTATGAGATATCTTTCTACTTTTTAAACTTTTATGCCTATGATGTTGTAGTTTCCTCTGCCACTCAGGCAGTTTATTTCTCATGTTTCTGGTTTACAGTAATAGTTTTATAATTGTCGGACATTTTCATCATTTTCTCAATTCCTTTATATATGTTTATAATCTTTAGCATGATCTCTGTTTAATGCTTTATATTGCCAAAAATTATATCTTTCCATCGGTATTATAAGGTTTCTTGTTGTGCTTAATACAGAAGAATGTTAGTCAGTTAGTTCGCAAGAGAATTCCTTTGCAAAATTAAAATAAGCAATTGATGTTCAATTCATTGAGTTTGTTGTTCCATTCAGTATGACTGTTGTTCAATTCATTGAGTGTGTTGTTCAATCATAGATTATTCTCACTAGGCTCATTTATACAGGATAGTTAATGGTAATTTACAAATTCCATTCCCTTTGAGTTGATTGAACTTCAAGAATTAATTGATCTTCTTCATATTAATATAGAGTAGTTATTTCCAATTTCACTCGCATATAATGTGCTCGCACTCTTGAAATAAGAAGACTTACCCTGGGTTGACAATTGAATGAGAAGCTTAAACGTTGCCTATAATAGTCACCTTAAAGAACCAACAATAGCCACTCAAGAAGAACCATCTAGAGAGGGTGGAAAAAGGACCTGGGAAGATGAGAGACTTGTGTAGGATGTGAGGGAGAATGTGGGTGATATTATGCGGAATTCTAAATTACGGATAAATCAAATTCCCTAAATGTGGTGTTGTGCACTTAGAACAACAGATCAAAGACTTTGCATACATTTTCTATAAGAGTAAATAGACACACAGAAAGAATAGAGGAACCTACTTGTGATCCAAGCGCTTCCTATTCTCCTTCTGTCACTTTTGTTGTAGCTTCCAATCCAACTTAGATCGCCATATTAGTTCCTGCAATTATAATAGACACTAAACAACAAATATATTGCAATATACAGATGCCTATTTATCTTAATCAGTTAAATCGATTGAACATGAAACATATATATCAATTAAGAATCCATCATATGAAAAATAGAAACATAAACAGATACATATATGGGAAAATGAACAGAAATATTTATTTATGAGTAGAAGGGGGAGGTTACAACCAATGATCGATTTGATGTCACCAGCTCTAGCATCATCCCAGCCTCATCACAATCAACATCTCACCAGTAGCATATCACTCCTATCACTCTCTCAATTGAGAATCCAACAACATTTCTTTACCAAATATCTTCCTTCCCTTGCACTAGGATCTGTGCTCAATTTATAGGGAAAATGATGGTAGTTTCTCAATCAATGACTTTCTAATAATAGGCAACACATGTTCCCAAGCTCAAAGGTGTTAGATGGACACATGGATTCGAATTTTGACACATATGGACTCTTCTAGAAGGCACTAGCCATGTGGAGATTCTGGAACAATGAGAATTTCACTCCCATTTGACCAACGCACTCTTGAATGTCGGGAAGTTCTTTGCAAAGCACCCTTGAATGGAGGTAGTTGAATATGCAAAGCAGTTAGTCCCTTGAGAGGCTGTGTTGGTGAGCTCATAAGTGATATAACATATACTGCAAAACCTTGGAAACCTTGCAATAGAAGTCATGAATAGTTTGTTCTTGTCTCAGGGAATGTAGCAACTGAAATGAGAGGGGATGATAGACCCTAATTCATTGGTCCTAGGGATGATTCCCAGTTTGACCAGGTCATTGGGAATTATGCCCAAATTGACCTATAACAACTGCCCCCTAAAGCATGAAGTCAGAATAATAACAATATTTTTTGAATGATATTATTTACGACGTGATGGGCTGGAACTGAAGCGGAGTGGAAACATGCATTAATCTTACAATACATTACATCATGATATATCCTCTTGATCATAAATTGTTGAGGGAAGGCATTCCCATGCTCAGCACATAAACTATATAATAACATGTACATAGTGCAGAAATTTGTCTACATTGGAATGTTGCCCAATACATACATACCTATAGATATAGGCCCATGTTCGGATGACGATCTGTATGTAAGGTCATCGTATAGATGATGTGTACAAAAATCCTGAAATTGCAGCCCGGATGGCTAAAACTAGATCCAGGGTCTTCTTATCTCGTTCACTCGATCGTTCGGGTACAAGTCTAGCCATGTGAATATATGATTTGTATTCGAACATGGTAAGACATCGTTTGATTACCAGCCAATGATGTGAGTTGTTAACAAACGTGAGAGAACCACCATTGATGTTAATGGCTCTCAAGGTACTGTAATACATTTTTTAAGGCGTGAATATATGATGTGATGTCGAACACCAAACAAAATCTTTTGGTCAAAAGTCTGGAAGCGAGGATCTTGTCGATGCTGTAACAAGCCTCGTGGTACTGGAAGATGATGTTTCTAAGTAAACTTCCTGGATGATTATTTGATGTCGACAGGAAGCCCCTTTATTGCGAAATGGGAGTTACTAATTTTGGAGACAAAATGTGACTTGATATAGCAATGTTCAAGGATGATTGTCATGAGAATGAAGGTTTATGAGTATTTCAAAAGGATGAGTATTCACTGGATGACTTCTCTTGAACATATCGGTGACACTGAGATGAGTTGGCAGTATTGACCAAAAACCGAAGTGAAGGTATGATGAACCATAGGTATGAATGAACCGTCAAGAAGATTACCCAACCCAAACAGTCACAATGATAGAGTGAAGTGTCATGTTCAAGAGGGACCTACTACCGTAAAAGTTCTGTTCACTTTCCCAAATTTTCCCCAGCCATTTATCGACCAGTACCTCTTTATTTTTTAAGAATCTTTAGGAGGATAACATATGCTTGATCTATAATTCAACCCTTCGGGCGAATAATGTATCTCTATTTAATAATTTAACGAGTCTAGCAATGAATGGAACTCGATTCTTGCCATGATCGACAAGCTTGTCACTATTTTATGTTTTAACAATCCTAACGATAGTGACAACCCGGTCCTTTTTCATATTTAAAGAGTTTGAAAAATAGGACGAAAGAAAACTTCATAGTTAATTTTTTCGTAAAGTTGTCGCTCAGATCTGAAAAAGTGTAAAATAATACTACTGAGAGAACCTCCTAGCCATGTTCGACTAAGGCATTCCTTGTTTGTAAATAATATATCTCAGTCCGTAAAAGTGTTAAACTTATACTTAGTAGATATCAATTCATTTACTTTTACGAGCTCGAAAAGACAAGTGCTTGGCAATATTTTCACATTATCGGAGTCTGAAAAGAGTTAAAATAAGTCTCCAGGGGTTCCTTTTTCACTTTATCGAAGCTCGAAAAAGAGATAAAAGTGTGCTTCAAGTCATTTTTCATTTTTATCAAAGCTCGAAAAATAAGGATAAAAGTATGCTTTGTGGTCAAATAATTCTTGAAATAAATGTGCGTGACTAATCTTCTCATCAGTTGCAAACCTATTCAGAACAACATCAAATGGATTAAAAATACTTGTTTCATGATAAAAATTGAATAAAACCATAGTCATAGCAATAAATATGATTTGAAAATAATCAGATGACTAATTAAAAGAGTTTTACTATTCATTTTTACTATTTTAAAGTTACCATTTGCATTTTGGAGCTCTGAATGTGTTTTTTCCCCCGAACTTTCTCTGTTGATTATGATCGATTATGTGGATGGTTTTCATCATCATTTGATCCAAGTTGGTGCCATAAACCCCCTCTTTCTTTCAGTGGTCATTTCATTGCAAATTTTTAGGGATTTGGGCCCCTTAGGGTAAATTCTTTTTTTAAAGAGGGAAATGCACCCTTGGGCATCGAAAACTACATTGTAATGCACTCAAAATGAAGCGTAGGTGCATATGCAATGCACTATCTATTTACCAAGACTATGTTGGGTGCAATTCACATTTTTTATTCTTGCATTGTACCCAAATTTTGCCCTTTTTTTTGCATGAAAAGGATTATAATGAGTCTTATGGTTATGTTTTAGGGATTCATCATATTATATTGACAATTACTTGGAGAGAAAGAGAGCATGAAGAACAAATATGATTGCCCTTAATGATCCAGGTACTATAAGAGCCCTAAGAGATTGTGGTTTATTAAATTACTTCCGCTTATCAGGTATGAGGCAACAAATAGAACTTTTGGATTCCCTTGTTCATGCATGGGATCCGACAATTAAGGAATTTCACATTAGGAATAAAGTGGTTCCTATTACAGTGGAGGACATATATTTTCTGACAGGATTTTCGAGGAGAGGCTTACCCATTTCTCTCTCAGGGTCTGCTCTAGGAGGAGAGACAGTGAGAGACTGTATTTTGTAGTATTTCTATCCAAGGGCAGAGCCAAGCAAGGATGGGAAAATAAATATCTGTTATTTTCATGATTTGTCATTGAGAACTATTATATTCATGATCGCAAAGCTTTCTAGTACTGTTACGCTACATGTAGCGAATAGATCTTATGTGCAATATGCACTAGAGTGCATGGAACCAATAGTTTTCAACTGGTATGAAGTTGTACTTTCTCAAATAAAAGAATAATTGAGCAAGGAAAAGGGAGGAAGGAAGAGTAACTTAAGTTGTGGTTCGATCCTCATTTTGTTTGCCTTAGAGAGGATTCCACTGATGCAGCCTCAGCATGTGACGTTGGGTGTGTCTAATCCTAGAGATCTGAGAATGCAGAGATGGGTAGAACTGATGGCTAGACATGTAGGCCAATCATCCATCATGTTCTCGACTACATTCTTAAACTGGTTTAGGCGATATTTTATCGCCATCAATGAGTATGCATATGCAGGCATCGATTTCCGAGGAGATCCAGACTTAGCTTTACCAAAAGGCGCTCAGTGGGGTGCAATCAGTAAGAATGTTTTGACCATGTTTTTTTATTTTTCAAAGGTTTATACATGTTTTTTGTATTTTGATGTTTTCCCAAGACTAAACTAAAGTTTTAATGTAATGCATATGTGGGTCAAGATCAACGAGTTCAGGAACAAGAGCATGGAGCGGATGAGCCAACAGAGAGGGTTTTCAGGAGAGTATTCCTTTAGGATTTCGACATGGCTGAGACTCTTACTGAGCTTTGGCAGCACATAGATGAGATGACCTTCGAGATTCTGGATTTCCAGATCGAAGAGTTACCCATGCGACTGTAGTGCCATACTATTGGCGTTCCTAACCGCTGGATGCGGTTACTACATAGGATAGCTAGATGGATAGCATGTTACCATGAGAATCACTAGTTTACTTTTGACATGTTGCACACATTTTGAGGCCAGATGACCAATGTGTCTTGGGAACAAATTTTGTAAAAACCTATAACTATATATATATTTGATTTCAGATTTTTTCCTATGTTTATTGTGCAATCCTATTCAATTATGTGAATGTATCTTTACATGTGTTGCAAATGTTTTTTTATAACATAATTCACTAAAGAATCAGTCAATGTGTTCAAGTTTCTGGAAATATGTTGATATTGAATAAAATCAAAGTGTCTTTTCAAAATTATAACTCTTAGGAACATACGATGCAGTGTTGGATTTCTAACAATATAAACACTAGTAAGTTGTAATACCACAAGTTGTGAGTCTAACCTTATGATGATGTGGTTAATACCAAATGAAATGGCATCAGAGAGTATTTCGATCAACGCACTATACTCAATGATATTGTTTGTCGATCTACCGATACAAAACCATTGAAAACTCACTAACTCATTGTTCAGATTGAAAATGGCCCACACTGCAGACGATAGATTCTGCGTACTACAACTAGCACCATCAGTATACCCAACAAATGGTTTCAAAGATTCAGAAATCTGCGATGAAATGTAAAGAAGATTAATAACCTCAAGAAAACTCTAAAAAACAAACTAAGACAGTGAATGAAAATCAACAGCATATATATACAATATAATACAAAAAATTACTACGTTCGTGATTAAGAATAGTAACGTTTCAAATACAACCCATTTCGAGGCTACGCCAATGGATTTCCATCATAATCTACCAACTTGTAGGCACCTTTAGCAAGAACTCTTTTGAAAATATAGGGGCCATGCCATAATGGCTCATATTTCCCTGTACCTATTACATCTGCTTCCTGATCATAAAGAAGGACCAATTCACCCTCTGAGAAAATGTGAGGCTGGACATGCTTGTCGTATTGTGCCTTTACACATCTCTTATGTGCTCCGTTGGCCAATAGGGCTTCACGACATGTTTCATCAAGATGGATGAGGTTAAAAAGATGTGCTTCTTCATCTAAGGTGTCAGGTAACAAGTCGATTGTGAGTTTTAACGACGGTATTTCACATTGGACTGGCAAGATAGCTTCTAGACCATACACCAATTGAAAGGGGGTAAATCCGGTTGTGTTTCTCACCGAGGTTCGGTACGCCCACAAGGCTGATTACAGGATCAAATTCCAGTTTCATTTATGAACTGCTATCATTCATTGAAGCATTCCTTTAAGAATTTTGTTAATAGCCTCAACTTGTCCATTTGATTATGGATAATAAGGAGTAGAAATATCATGTGACAGTACTAACTTGGTAGTCAATTCAGTCATCATGTGATTGCCAAAATGCTTACCATGATCTGTGACTATAGCCTGTGGGACCCCAAACCATGCAATGACATGATTAAAGAAAAAAAATGCAGTTGTTTGTCTTGTGTTGTTGAATGTAGGCATCACTTCAACCCATTTGGTAAAGCAATCTACTACAACAATAATATAACCATGCCCCTCAGACGAATGAGGGTTATAGGTCATGAAGTC
The DNA here is from genome assembly GCA_034641835.2 of Pinus albicaulis. Lineage (NCBI taxonomy): Eukaryota > Viridiplantae > Streptophyta > Pinopsida > Pinales > Pinaceae > Pinus > Pinus albicaulis. The sequence goes on along the minus strand of CM076570.1, from coordinate 515,337,039 downwards.
AGTGCCCCATTTTGAAAATGGTCTCACAAAGACAACAGGATGCATTTGCGCTGGTGGTTTGCGGATTTTGCGATCAAATATCTGGCACGCATGACAACTTATGACCGCAAGGATGCAGTCGTGAAATATGGTAGGCCAAAAGTAACCAGTGTGGAGTATCTTTTGCACGGTATCATATCCAGATAAATGTCCACCACAAACCCCAGTATGCATATCATTTAAAACCTTTTCGGCCTCCTCATCAGTGAGGTACCTTCTTAAAATTATATCGACACCACGAAGATAAAGTGTATCATCGACGATCAGATAATATTTGGCTTGATATTGAATACGTCGTTGGTCAGAGCGAGAGATATCAGGCTGAAAAGTTTGGGTCTGGAGATAAATGATAAAATCCCCATACCAAAGATCATATAATATGATCAAAAACAGAGACTCGTCAGGAATAGATGGTTTTGACGTAGTAGCAGTACTACCAGAGTGAAGGTCACAGAGAAGCTCAGCCAAAACTAAAAACTTCTTTGACTTGGATTTGATGAATTCCAAATCAAATTCCTACAAAATGACAATCCATTTTAAATACTTTCCCCCCAGCAATTGACATGATAAGATATAAGTCATGGGGTTGCAATCTGAAATGACAATGGTCTTCCAGAATAGGATATAGTGGTGAAATCTTTGGACAGCTTGAACAGCCGCCAAGGTAAGCTTTTCTACGTATGAATACTTCATTTCTGTATCATTGAGATTATGACTCAAATAATAGATTGGATTTTCTATCCCATTTTCTACTTGGACCAATACCATAGCAATGGCTGTATCAGTTGCAGTGGTATATAATAAATAATCACTCTAATAATTGGGGGGATACATTAATGATGCTCAAAAAAGAGTATCCTTGACAGCATCAAAAGAAGCTTACGCAACTTGGTCCCAATGGAAGGGAATCCCCTTTTTCAAGAGCCGAGTAAATCCTTTAGCCATTTCGGCGTAGTTGGGTATGAACCTCCTTAGGAAGTTAGCCTTTCCTTGAAGTTCTTGTAACTGAAGCAAATTTGATGGTGCATGCAAATCAAAAATGGTCTGGACCTTCAATGGGTCTATTCGAATTCCTTCTTTTGAGACGATGAATCCTAGAAAATGACCAGAACCAACACAAAACACACATTTATGTGGACTGAGGCATATTTTTTAGTGTCAGCAACGTAAAACGATAACTCTCAAATGCATCAGGTGATCAATCTGGTTTCGTGAATGTGCGGGTAAATCATCTAGATAAGGTTGCACGATGTGCTTGATGTCATTGAAAGCATAATCCATTTCTCTCTGAAAAGTTGCCCCAACATTATTTAAACTAAACGGGAGTTTCTGGTAAGCGAATGTGCCCTAGGGATAGATGAATGTTGTCTTATATTGTTCCTTTGGGCGGATATTTATTTGATTGTAGCTGGAAAATCCATCCATGAACGAAAATATTTCACATCCATCACAATCATCAATAATTTGGTCAATAAAGGGAGTAGGATAGTTGTCTTTTGGACAAGCAATATGGACATCCCGATAATCGATGCACACTCTGATGGTTCCTTGTTTTTTCATAATAGGAACGATGTTGGAAACCCACTCAGTTAGCAGAACAGGGTATATGAAACCAGCACGCAAAAAATTTTCAACTTATGCTTTACTTGCAGCAGCCTTCTTTGGATCAATGGGATGAAGGCGTTGATGTACCGACTTGACATCAGGGTATATATTGATAGTGTGTTCAACGATACTAGTGTCAATACCTGGCATTTCCTCGTAACACTAGAAAAATATATTTTGGAATTCACGAAAGAGAGAGTGATATGTGTTGGGTTGTATTAATAATTGTCAAATGACTAAACAGTACACATTAATTATCAATCCAGGGACGTATTTTTATTCCAATGAAAGTTCCACTGTCTATGCCGATACACCAACCAGAAGCAATTCCAAAGAAAATAAATCGTTGTTGAATTAAATGCTAGAAGTAAATCACTCATGCAGAAATAAAAGGATCTACAAGACTGGAACCACACTTCAATTAATATTTTCTAGTGCGCCACACAAAAAGTATCCAGCTGGTGTCTCTAATATCATATGTGTAACATTATACAAAGTATTGAAATTGAAGCGGATATATTCATAGATGAACAATAGCAACAGTAATCTACTGATACATAAACTGAAATACAAATACATACACACAACTACTTTAATCACTATAATCCATGCTAAGAAGGAGGGTGTCTTTCCTCCCTATTAGGGTGCAGGTAGAGGAATAACTTAACGGAAACTAAATTGAATAACGCATGTAACAGCAATAACAGGATAATCTGTATTAATCTGGGCACAATTACAGAGCCAAAATAATGATGTTCTCTGCTAACCTTTCAACCTCTAGGGTCGAGAACTATATAGTGGTTACATCTCAGAAAATCAAGGGATAGATCAGTCATGAGAATCTTATGATTCTCATGTTGATTGAGATAGAACTCATATAGTTATAACCACTTCCTAATAAAGTTCTGACTAGAAAATTATAGATTACAATCAAAACCGCCCTTAGGTTGTTATCCAAAAATACAATGCTAAAAAACTTCTACAGCTATTGTAATAGAACCACAGCTGTAGTGTAATAGCTAAAGGACAAGTCAGAAACAGGTGTTGATGAGATCCAGTCAACGGTACAACTGTATCAGCAGTTTTCCAGTGGGTTTGTAACAGTAGAGTGTAACAATAGTTTGTCGGCGTGTCTGTAACAGCAAGGTGTAAGAGCATCGCTTCGCTGTAGAAGCACTCCCCTAACTACTCATGTGGACCTCGTGCTTGAGATATTTGGTGCTATAAATGAAATCTGTAAAGAGAACACAAAGACCATATATCTTCTCCAAACATTCATCCTCAATTAGTCATAAAAAGGCACGATATATCATAATAATTGATGAATTGGCAGAGTAATAAAAACAAGTTGAAACATCACAAGTTATGATAGAAAGGTAGGAAATAGAGGCAACGATACTCCCATTGGTTATAGTTATGAGGCAAAATAGGGAAAACAAGTGTAGGAAAAGTGGACAAAACTGGTACCCAACATCTCCCCCCAAATGAAATACTTGCATGTCCTCATGCAAACTCATCTCTCATGGGAATATCTCTGGTGCAGGTTGGTGAGATCATAAGCACCAACTATATCTTCATCTACAAACCTCTACCCCTAATTGGCCATCAATTTTCGTACCCAAGACTCTGACTCATACTTACTCAATTCATAATTACTCTGATAATCTTCAATTGGCAGCCAAATCAAAGGAAACTTGAATCTCAATCCCAACCACAAAGCACCAAGGGATTTTACGATCTATGCATAAGCTGGTACATGTGTAACAGCCACCACGAAATTCTTGAATGAGAATGGGTCCCCCTTCAGTAGCTCAACACTGTTGGATTCCATGTGTTTCAGGCACCCTATCAAGGCTCGGCTCTTCATCATTGAGAATTGATTGAGGCATAAGTTCACAATTCTTCTTCTATAAGTGGCAGTTGGTTCTTTAATCCCATGGGTACTCAACGTTCTCCTGAATTCTCGCCTTACCTCGGCAGCCCGTCCTAGTTCTTCCTGAACCCACAATGCCATCTTCTCCTCATTAGCCTCCATATATTTGATGGCCAAATGCCATTCAATCTGATTCTTCATGAAGGACACAAAATCTCTCAACTGAAGATCTCCCATATAGGAGAATATTGTCACAACCATCTACATACTCACATGTTCACAAATAATATTGTGTAAGAATAACTCACACAGCAAGCTTTTCTCATCGAAATCGGAGGCACGGAAAACATATAGAAATGTGTGAATGGAAGAACATAAATAAGGCCTGTCCTCCATAACATATTTCATCTAGAACAGGAAGTAACGTTCCCATAGAAAGATAGGATAGGATGGAGAATGCCGCCTACAACCTAGCAAGTTGAGGGCGAGGTCGTGAATTTTTTGCTTATCTATGGTGAGATCCTAAATCTGCTGTTGTAACACCAGCAGTTGTTCCTCCTATTTCTTTAGAGATTCCTTCTTCTTATAATTCTCCCATCCTTTCTTCAACTCTTCTTCCATCCATCTTTCATGTAAAGTGTCTATTTCTTTCTGATGTTCCTTTAGAGAAATCGTCACCTCCCGAAGGGAGGTGGCTTCCTTTTTCCACTTTTGTAATTCGGAAATCAACAAGATTTTCTCAGAACTCCATCTCAAGATGGGACTCAATGTTCTTCTACATCCAATATCCACATAAATAATGGGTGTGACAGCCTCTTCTACATGGGTTTGTTCCACATCTGTTGTTGGTTCTTGTGTAACAGCATCTTCCTCGGTGGATTCTTGTGTGTCAGCCCCTTTATTTCCACCTAGAGTAGCCTCTGTGTCCATTAGTTTCTTCTACAATAGGAGTGGCCTCCACAGGTTCTTGTGGGTCAGCTTCTAGGTCAATTATTACAGGAGGCTCTACTTTAATTGATGGTTCTTGTGTAACAGCAGTATCATCAACAAGTTCTTGTGTAACAGCCTCTTGTTGTTCTGTTTCTATTTCCATTGGGCTAATATTTTCTCTACAGACCTTATATCATGCTGATGTTAAGTCTTGAAAACATTTCATGCATACAGACACTGGGATTTCCTTCCCCTTAGATAATTTCTACTTTAATTATTCATTTTCCTTTCCTAGATTTTCGAGTTCTAAAAACAGGACATGAGTTTCATCCTTACCTGATGAGGAGGGTTTCATTTCTTCTTCTAAAACTTCTGCTTATGTCTGCTTTCTAGTCGTAGGAAAAGGTTTTGCAGGTATGTTGACTTTCACTCTTTGTTTTGGCCTTCTATCCCTAATTGGTTCATCAGTAGGCTCTTTCCCAATTCTAACTCCAACAGGCCAAGTCTGGGTTTCCACTTCTGCTTGATTTCCTCCTGAAGTCATGGTATGTTTCCCCCGGCTTGTCCTCGGGCTCTTTCGCTTGAATTCTTCCCAAGTTTTTCCTTGTTGGCCTAGGGTATCCAACACGATTAACTTGATGATTCCATGATTATTCACACATGCCTCTGGGTGTGATGCTATTTTTACTGTTGCCGCCATATGCTTGATGTTCCCTAACAACTAGAATGGAAGATTAATATTTTGTTGGTGCCGAAGGTGATTAAGAAGAGGAAAGTGATAGCTAAACACTATCGTGGATCTTCCCTCACAAGTGATATATTTAATTAAACCCAGGGCAACATCTTTCCAAGGATGAGGAAGTGACAACCTGTCAATTCCTCTCCCTTTCTTCTCTAGCTTTTCTTCTCCTTCTAGGAAGTATTCTTTCAAGGAGGGGTCATTGATTTTTCTATTAAACCACCTCCGCCCCTCTACTGGAAATGAAGTTACCTGGGAAATTACCTCTTCAATCACCTCCACTTGTATGCCCGTTACTCGAGTTTGATTATTGTTCAAATTTTGAGCCAATTCAATTGCCACTGCCTCGTCTGAGCCTTCAAGCTTCTGGAAATACTAAATCCATCTGGAATCTCTGAATATATGTAGGCTTCTGGAAAATTCTGCAAGGCTTCCATAGAATCTGGATCGTGCCTGACCACTTCTCCACCCATCTTTGTTGTTTGTTTCTAAATTTTCTTCTTGCTTCCCAACCCCACTGTAATATCATTGTGTTTCTTAATTCACTTCTTGTTGTTTAGCCCCACTATAATAAAACTTTGTTTCTGAATTCACTGCTTCTCGGCGTCTCCGCTTATCCCAATTGACGATTTTACAATGAGGATGCAAGGTTTCAGTCGAGGAGGTTGATGGGAGGTGACAACTTTTACGGATTACTGAATCGTACCTCACACTTTCATAATTGTCTCGTTATGGAAATTAATGGGATCTAGTACACACGCTCTTTTCCAACTGGATTCGGTCATCATTGGAAATTATGTTATTAATTGGGTGCATGCGGATTTGATAGATGTTTATGACTATGGATTTTTGCAATGATTTCAAGACATATCCCCTCCCCCACCTTAATGGTGACGGCTACCCACGGCCGTCACGGGAATATCATTACTTCTACCAATTAATCACCAAATCATAAATGATAACATTTACCTTTTGAATGACATACCAGAGGTGACGTGGAGGAATATTTTGAATTGGCAGTGTTCTGCTTTCAACGCTCATGTTGTTGTGTTTGGCTGGCACGATTATTGTTGTTATGGAATAAAACATAAGAAACAGTGTTCGTGGTTGTCGGTTGTTACATGTGTAACATCCAAGACAACCCTTAGATTATTCTTCAAAAAACATAATAATCAGGAGAAATTGGTACAGAAAAGAAAATTACATGAATACCATTATCCTATAAAATAGATCAGAAAGGGAAGATGATAGATTGGAGATTTCTGTGGTGTAGTTTTTTAGATGTAGGAATCGGAATATCCACAGTAGTCATTTTGTCTGTCTATGTTTCGAGTCTAGATCTAGACTCATCATCAGGACAATCTTGCTAAAGAATAGAGAAGATCAAGGATAATAAATAAGGGTGGAGTGGAAGAAAATAGAAGGAAAAAAGGCCGACCAGCTCTTTAGTAATAGTAAATAGTTAATGCCATAATTCTAATTTTATTTATATTAATTCCTATAAAAAAAAATTATGGTTATTACAATTATTAATAATTTTTTAGTCAATCTAAAAAGGGATTATTCTATAATAGAGGGGTATATTAAATTAATAATAAGAGGATAGTGTTAACAAATATTATAATATGGACTTATAGATACCTAACATTTTAATCTTTTTAATCATTTGCTAAGTAGTGAGAGTTAATAATTTAATATATCACCATGGATGTTTTAAGTTCTTCATATACAATAGTATATTATATTTATGTTAATGATTAAAAGGATCTAATTCATCGTTTTACTAAATTAAAATTATTTTACCTACTTAATATTGAAAAGGAGGAGGGAGGAAGGTTTAATTAAGGTGGTAACTAAAAAGGGGGGTAATTTTTATGGAAATGCTTAAGAGGTAATATTATATTTATGTTAATCAATTAACATAAATATTTATTAAAATGCTTAGGAGGTAATAATATATGATGTTAATCAAGGGTAAATTTTATGAAATAGCTTAAGAGGGTTGAAAAATATGAGAGGGAAAAGGGGGGGCTTTATGTGATTAGTATTAAAAGAGGGGTTTTAATTTTTGTACAAGAATTAAAGGTTTTATATGAAGTAGATTTCAACAGAAGGGAATGAAATAAGGGAAAGGAAAAAAGAAAGAAAAGGGGGGGGAAGTTTTAAGAAAAAAAGGGGGAAGGTTTAAAGGGAGGACAAGGAGAGTTTTAAGGAAAGGAAGATGACAAGATAGCGGGGGTGACAGGAGATGATGAAGGGTCTAAGAGGTGAGAGACCAAGGTAAACACGGAAGGGAGAAACTGACAAGAGGGTAAAAGGGGGTAGGAGATGCTAAACCTCATCATCGAAGGGGAGCTTATTTGCGGGAAAGGCTATGGATCCAATTTCTGCTAATCTCTAGACCTCCATCTCTATTAAGATTGTGGGGGTGTTTAATGATTTCCAGGGCTTCACGAACTTTACGTTTAAAATGATGTTTCTCGTTAGTAATGACCACTACATCTTCAAGGCATATGTGGTGACCATGTTTCAAGAAGAAAAACATGGGTGTAACAGCCACCACAGGAGTGGTTTTCAGTTGTTGCCAACTATCTGACTGCGCCCCGAAAAGGGGTTTTCACAGTTATATTTATTCTTTTTATTTTTCTTTTTATTTTGTTATATATATATATATATATATATATATATATATATATATATATATATATATATATATATATATATATTATTTTTAATTTTTTTAACAGGTGTAACAGCTACCACAAAGGTGGTTTTCAACTACTGCACTTATTGGAATTTCAATTTTGAGGCTGCATAGGAGAATGTTCTCCTGCTGTCGTAACATGAAGATCAGAGTCCGCGACAATGTTGACAAATGATTCCTTCGAAGTGGGTTGATGATATAACCTTAGACAGTGCCCATTAACCAGTAAAGGTGTCTTAGCACTGTCAATGGTGACCAATTGTACAGTCCCATTTTCAAAGATTGTATCCACTTCGTAAGGACCTAGCCATATGGTGCAGAGCTTGCCTTTGAAATATTTGAACCTTGAATCATACAAAAGAGCCCAATCTCCTTTCTGGAAATTTTTCTTCTTAATAAACCCATCATGTCATCTCTTTGCTACTGAATGATCTCTCTCTGTTGAATGGCAGCCAGTCATTTCTCTTCCAACTCATTGAGTTGGTTCATTCTTTGAGTCTGTGTTGTACTCAAATCCAGATCGACCTGCAATGATGTTCTTAATTTCTTTATTTCAAACTGTATGGGGAATAAGGGATTCTTACCATACACCAATTCATATGGTGAGAAGCCTGTAGTATTCCTCCATGTTGTCCTATCAGCCCACAGTACCTCTAGAAGTTTATCGGCCCAGTTTCTTCGGTGGTTGGCTACTATCTTTGTTAAGATTCCCTCAATGACTTTATTGGTGCTTTCTACATGACCATTTTCTTGTGGGTGATATGGTGAAGTGATTATGTGATGAATTCCATACTTTTCAATCAGCTTCTTGACCAAATGAGATGTGAACTGAGGACCTGCATCTGTCACTATCTCTCTGGGTATCCCGAAGCGAACAAAAATATCTTGAAATAGGAAGTATGAAACAACATGCTTTGTTGCTCTATTTAGTGCCTTTTCTTCGACCCATTTTGTGACATAATCTGTGCAAACCAATATGTATGATTTTTGCTGTGATGAAGGATTAATTGGCCCCACAAAGTCTAGGGCCCATTTCTCAAATGGTTCTATCACTATCTGAGGTTGTAAATGCTTCTCATCTGATTTCATAGGCTGGCCCATACTTTGGCAGCTATCACATCCTTTCACAGACTTCTTTGAGTCCTGGAATATATTTAGCCAGTAGTACCCTGTTGAGAGTATTTTATGTCTTTTCCTCTTGTCAGCGAAGTGTCCTCCACAATGTTCCTCATGAAAAGCCTTCAAGATCTCAAATACCTCATCTTCTCTAACACGTCACCTAATTTGAAAATCTGGCCTGGTGTGATAGAGATTGGCTTCTGTCTAGGAGTAGGTAGCTCTCTGTTGTATAATCTTCCTTCTTTCCTTGGAAGACAAAAGTGTGGGAATTTTCCTGCAGTAAGGTAATTGGATGTATTTTCATACCATGGTAAGTGAGTAGAGATGGCAAAAAGATATTCATCTGGAAAAGAATCCTTAGTGGCAGTGCAGTCATCACTTATAGTTAATCTAGAAATAAAATCAGCAACTACATTATCTTTTCTGGGTTGATCTAAAATAGTAATATCAAATTCTTGTAATAGCAATAACCATCATGTAACTCTATCATTAGTAACATGCTTGTTCATCAAAAATTGAATTGCAGCATGGTCAGTGTGTACAAATACTTGCTACCTGGTGATGTAGTGCCATAATTTGTTGATATCATGCACTACTACTAGGAATTCCTTCTTAGTAACAGTGTAGTTGAGTTCTGTTGGAGTTAATTTCTTGCTGATGTAATAAATGGCATAAGGTTTCTTCTCCTCCAGCTGCCCCAAAATAGCACCCACGGCCATGTTAGATGCATCCATAGCAATATGAAATGGAAATTCCCAATTTGGTCCTCATAATAGGTGTTGTTGTTACATAGTTTTTCAATTTTAAAAAGGCATGCTCACACTTCTTTGTCCACACAAATTCTGCATCTTTCATGAGTAATGGAAATAAAGGAAATGCAATCTTTGAAAAGTTCTCTATAAATATCCTATAGTATCCTGCATGTCCCAAAAAACTACGTACCTCTTTTGGAGTCTTAGGGGTCGGGATTTTCGAGATTACCTCAATTTTTGCAGAATCTACCTTGATTCCATCTGCTAAAATGAAATGTCCCAGCACAATTCCCTTGGTCAGCATCATGTGGCATTTTTCCATGCTTAGAGCAACATTACTTTGTTCACAACATTCCAGCACTTTTTCCAAGTTAGCTAATGCTGTCTCAAAGGCATCTCTGTAGGGTGTAAAATAATCCATAAATATTTCAAGACAGTCATTCAAAATATCAGAAAAAATACCCAATATTTCCCTCTGAAAGGTTGTTAGTGCATTACAGAGGCCAAATGGAAGGACTCTATATGCAAAAGTACCCCATGGGCAAGTGAAGGTTGTATTGTCTTGGTCTTCCAGGGCAATCTGTATTTTATTATAGCCATTAAACCCATCTAGAAATGAAAAGATTTTTTTTCCAGAAAGAGTGTCCAAGACCTGATCAATGAATGGTAAGGGAAAATGGTCCTTTTGAGTGGCCTTATTAAGCTCACTATAGTCAACACAGACTCTCAATTTTCCATTCTTTTTCAGAACTATGACAAGCGGAGACACCCACCGACTGCTAGAAATAGGGTAGATGAAATTAGCATTAAGGAGTTTCTACAATTCTTCTTTCATTATCTCCTTAAGTGAGGGGTTCATTCGGTGTTCAGGTTGTCTAACTAGTTTGCAGTACTCTTTAAGGTAAATGCGATGAGTGCATAGGCTAGGATGGATTCCTTTCATATCTATATAGTCCAATGCAAATGCCTTTTTGTATTTCTGTAACAGCTGTATCAGTAATCTATTTTGTTGAGCAGTCAGGTTAGGATTGATGTTTAAACATTTTCCAGGTTCGATTTCAACGGGACTGCTGATAGTATGCGGAGTTGTTTTCAAATGTTCAATAATTGCATCATCCACTTCCTCTTCTTCTCCCAAATATTTAATGGAGGCAACAAGGAGTGAATTACTAATAAAACCATTAATGATATCGTCCTTTTTTTCATCCTTAAAGTATTGTGCTTTTCCAAGCGTGAGAAAAGGTAGGGAAAGATCAGATTCAGGTGCAAATTCATCCCACCGGGGACTACTTGAATCCATATGAGGTTTTGCTGGGGGATAAAGGTTCAGGTTCTGAGTGGCCTATCCATATGAGATCACCGTAGATCTGGACCTACATCTGATATATGTGTCTGTAGTGGCCAGACACGATCTCCCCAAGATTAAAGGATGACCCCCCAGGTTGGATTTGTTTTGTAAAATGAGAAAGCCAGTCGGATAGTTCCAGGAAGCCACAGTGATAACCACATCTTCTATCATTCCCTCGGGCTTGACGCGGGACCTATCTGCTAATTCAAGCACTGTGGGTGTAGGTCTAAGCCCATGAAGTCCTAGAGAGATGAAGAGGTCTTTAGTCATGACATTAATAGTTACCCCTAGATCAATCAAAGTATTGGTTATGGGATGATTGTCAGTATGGACAGTCACTGTAAGGTTCCCTGGGTCATTATATTTAGTCAACAAAGGCTGATCAATCATAAGATCAGATAATTTCCCCATGACATGGATAGTAGCAGGGTCTTTAAGTTTCCTTCCAGATATTTTGATGCATAGATCCCTCACTATTTTAGCATAGATAGGAACTTGTTTAAGAGCTTGTAACAGTGGAATACGCACATACAAATTTTGTAGCTCCTTGAGGAATTCGGATTCAAGTTGTGAGACTAGCCCAGTTTCAATTAATCGTTGAGGGTATGGGGGGTTCTGAATGTTAGCAGCTGAGCCATCTATCATAGATGTACCAGCCTTACTCGGGTTGGATGTTGTAGGAACATCAGATCCTCCCAAGCTAGCTGCTACAGATGTAACAGTGGGTGTTGTATCAGTTGTTACATGTGTAACAGCTACCTCAGAATCTTCCATATCCTTCCTAGGTGATTCACATTCTTCGGTAATAATGGGAGTATGTTCAGATATGATTACTTTCCCTGATTGAATCCAAACCTCATTAAGTCCAATAGGAGTAATAGGATAAGTCTGGACGATAACTAGAGCATCCATGCTCTAGGCTACTTTATTATTTGGATTGGGGTTAGGTTGCACAAGTAATTGGGGTCGGACAGAAGGTGTAGGATTTTGAATAGAAGGCAGTTATAACTGTTTTTGTTACATTGGTATTAGAGGGGGTACTGGACCTTGGCCATTACTTCTCCAGTTCTGACCCCAATGATTTGGTTGTGATGGAGGATATTGCAATGGTGGAGGAGACGGCCACTGGTTCCATGATGAAGGGCATTGTGTTGAGGAAGGAGTAGGATACTTTCGTGGATATTGTTGGCTATTATAAACATTATTCCAAGGATAAAATGGGGAAAAATATGAAGGCATACTTGTAGGTCGCAGCTTCCATGCTCTCTTTGATCCGATGAAATCAGAAGATTGAACATCCTCACTTGATTCTTGAAGTAACGCCTTCAGTCTGGGTAACTCAGGACACTGATTTGTAGAGTGTGCCAACTCACAGATGTTGCATAGGCTGACACTATTCATTCCACATTCCCTTTCCAAATGTTTCTTTTTGCATCAAGGACAGAATATTGCTAAGGCTGCTTCAGCTTCTGCTTGTGCTTTCTTGACTTGTACCATAGTGATCTGGGCAGAGAGAGTGTTAAGGATGTTGATTTTAAAATCCTAAAATAAGTTCCTAATCTTTGCTATGGTTACTCCTCCACTTGTGTACTTCTGTATCCGGACTGAAGGGTCCCGAACTGCAACTATCCCTTTGATCGATCCTCTTCAGCTACGTAGGCAAAGCTTCCTTATCTCATCAAGTTTTTCTTGTGATATGTCTCCTTTTACCAATAGGTTCATATTCTCCAAAAAATCATCTCTTATACCTCTTAAAAATATTGGCTTTATACTTTCTGGATCTAAGTTACTGAACTTAGACCTCTATAAATTGTAGTGAAATCGCTCCATATAGTCTTCCAGGCTTTCCTCCTTCTGTGCAATTCTGAAAATCTCGTCCTTCAAGTCCCTAGTTCAACAGTAATCCTAATACTTAAAGAGGAAGGCCTCTCTCATGTCATTCCAGGTTCGAATTGTGCCAGCACCCAGTCTCATGAACCATCTTAATGTTGCTCCTTTCAGAGTAGCAGGGAATAATTTCAGTTTCTAGGCATTTGAAGTGTAGTCATAACCTCTACACATCACATCAAATTCGAACAGAAAGGTATCAAGGTCTTCAACAGCCATCCCTTGAAAGGATGGTAGGGATGATAAAGGAATATTATTCATAGGAGCCTCATCTCGTGTTACTACTATTGGGAATTCAAAAGTAACAGAGCTATCTGTCTTGACATTCTCGTCCCCCATGGTTGATTCTTCCTGATGGGATGAACTAACCTCGGAGTGTGCTGGAGATTGACAAAATAAAAGGATCAGGCTACTCCAAGACCAACTGTTTAACAGCACTACCAACATCCAATTTATGATCAACTGAATGTTGTTCCTCAAGTCCTTGATGATCCCCACCGGTCTCTCTGTGTCCTTCAATTCTCAGATGTTGATCAATGATTCTCCACTATTGTTTTGAATCTGGAGTTTTGGTATCAGGAGTGGATATGTTATTCAAAGGATGGTGAGGTCCAGACACAGAAGACACCAATGGTCCAGGCCTTGATATGGTAGCTGCTTTATGTGGTCTTATCTTCCTATTATCTCTATATGACGTCGAATGTTCCTTTTCTGCCCTTGAGATTAGATCTCCAAAGAATTTCTTTCTTCCCAAATCTGCACTCTTCTTTTCCTTCTTACGACCCGTCTTTCCTGTAATCAATAGAGTGGGGGGGTGTTTGTATATGTTTATGTTGTCCTACCAGCACACATGGGCCCTATGTGTATCAATTCATCCTATAAGTGCTTCAGTTTCTACAGCAGTGAGCCCGCCCAAGTTTTTTAGAGTGATGTGCAAGTTCTTACCTCTCGTCTTATCGTCCAAAGACTGTATACCTAAAGACACCATAAAAAAAAAACACCCAAAATTCAACTCCTAAGTGTCCCAGCAAGACATTGGAGAGCTCGCTCAAGTTTGTTAGAGCGATGCGCAGGTTCTTACCTCTCGTCTTACCGCCCGAAAATTGTGTCACTGGAGACACTCTAAAAAAAAACAAAATGCTCAGAAATTCACTCTCCTAAGTGTCCCAATAAGACATTGGTGATCCCGCTCAAATTTTTTAGAGCGTTGCGCAGGTTCTTACCTCTCATCTTACTTCCCAACAATTGTGTCGCTGGAGACACTCTAAAAAAACACATGAAAATTGCACTTCTAAGAAACAACTCTGATTGATTGGATCGTCACTACCATCCTCGACAACGGCACCAAAATTTTGGGTTTTATTAATCACTATTAAATGACTAAAAATTACACATTAATTATCAATCCAGGGATGTCTTTTTATTCCAATGAAAGTTGCACTGTCTGTGTCGATACACCAACCAGAAGCAATTCCAAAGAAAAAAATTTGTTGCTGAAGTAAATGTTGGAAGTAAATCACTCATGCAGAAATAAAAGGATCTACAAGACTGGAATCACACTTCAATTAATCTATTCTAGCGCGCCACACAAAAAGTATCCAGCTAGTGTCTCTAATATCATATGTGTAACAGCATACAAATTAATTAAATTGACGCAGATATATTCACTGCTGAATAGCAACAACAGCACTCTATTGATACATAAACTGAAATACAAATACATACACACAACTACTTTAATCACTACAATCCCGGTTAAGGAGGGCCCTTCCCCCTTAGCAAGGCGCAGGTAAAGGATGAACTTAATGGAAAATAAATTGAATAACGCATGTAAAAGCAATAACAGGATAAAAGCACAATTATAGAGCCAAAATAATGTTGTTCTCTGCTAACCTTTCGACCTCTAGGGTCGAGAACTATATAGTGATTACATCTCAAAAAATCAAGGGATATATTAGTCATGAGAATATTATGATTCTCATGCTGATTGAAATAGAAATCATATAGTTATAACCACTTCCTAATAAAGTTCTGACTAGAAAATTGTAGATTACAATCAAAATAGCCCTTAGGTTGTTATCCAAAAATACAATGATAAACAACTTCTACAGCTATCATAATAGAACCACAGTTGTAGTGTAACAGCTAAAGTAAAGGTTAGCAACAGGTGTTGACGAGATCCAGTCAGCGGTACAACTGTATTAGCAGTTCGCTAGTGGGTCTGTAACAACAGTTTTCTGGTGGGTCTGTAACAACAAGGTGTAACAGCATCGCTTCGCTGTAACATCACCCCCTTAACTTCTCATGTGGACCTCGTGCTCAAGATCTTTGGTGCTATAAATGACATCTGGAAATACAACGCAAAGACCATATATATTCTCCAAACATTCATCCTCAATTAGTCATTAAAAGGCACGATATATCATAATAATTGATGAGATGGCAGAGTAATAAAAACAAGTTGAAACAGCACAAGTTAGGATAGAAAGGTAGGAAAAAGAGGTGAAGATACTCCCATTGGTTATAGATATGAGGGAAAATAGGGAAAACAAGTGTAGGAAAAGTGTAAAAAACTGGCACCCAATAATATTTTTCGAGTTCTGATGGAGAACAAGACACGCCGACATGAATGTTTTCTACAATGCCAGGTTAGTTCGAAATATCGATAGAAATGGTTTCTTCAATATTTGATAAATTTCGCTCGGAATCAATTGCGTTAATAGGAAAAGAATTCGAAAAGAAATTTTTGATCGATGGGTGATATAGTTCACTAATATTATCTTCTTCATAATCAGGAAGATGGGAACGGTGATGATAACCTTCCCATGGTTCTCCTTCTGATATCATGGTTTCCAGAATATTCTCATTTGTCAAGAAAGTTGAGGAAAAAGGATCAGATGGAGTACCATAATCTAATGAATGATCAACCCAAATGACCAGCGACGATGATTTCAGATTTGCCACCCAAGCCAAATAGATTGATTTCTATGCCAGCTCAATAGGGTTGGACGGCAGAAACTCATCGAATGTAACAACTTCAGAATCACCTGTACTCTTTCTTAAGCTAGATGGAGTGGAAGAGATCATGTAGCAGGTCTCTATTCTTTCAATTTCTATCGATGTCACAAGTAGCGGTAATGCAAAGGTTCCCATGAGAGTGGAATCCTTTAAGAGTCCTACACCAATGTTTTGAAGTGCAAGTTGGGGTGCGTGAACTAACGAAACACTTCCAGTTACCTGGGAACTGGAGGAAAATAAGGATAGATGATTGATGACTATGATAACATCTTTATGTGGAAAGGAGATCATTCTAAAATATGTAGAAATGATCGCAATCATAGCATATACCCATGGCCTTCCAAGTAGAATATTGTAGTCAAGGGGTCCGTCAACAACCTCAACTTCAACATTCACTATTTTCCCCCCTATTTCAACATGCAGGTTATTGATAATACCACAAGGCTTATATGTACGTTTGTCGAAAGCTTTCAATGTCGTTGGTGATTGAGATAATTGCGGCGAGCCAAGTGACTTCCAACAGTTTGGAGACATAATGCACGTAGATGCTCCCTCATCAATAATAGTACGATGAAAAAGGTGATTGAGAACATTTACCTAGATGGAGAATGCCAATTCTGCTGGTATTTGAGGCACATAGCCCGTATGATTAAATACTACGAGATTAGAATCAGTCGGATCAATTCCACCAATTTCCGACAACAAAGCCTGTTTCTAGGAGGGACAATTTTGTAGCACCTCAAGCGCTGACATAGATGAAGGGGATTGAGCCAAATCTTCAATTATATTATAATTTTGAGCAGCTCTGGCTCGAGGATTAAATGTCAATTTATGAACTATTCCCTTCAGTGTCTTGATTTTCAATTCAGGAATAGCATGTGGCGGTATTGATTTCATGGATGGATTCGTGGTATAGGTAGTAGGTTGATCAATGGCCTGGCTACCGTAATCTTATTACGCGTTGACACCAAAACATCAGTCGATGGCTTTGTGACAGACAACATAAGCACTTGTGAACTAGAATTTGGATCTGTAGCAACCAAATTTGTGTCTGGATTCGGAAACGGATCTGCCAACACAACTGACGAATGTGAGGTCTTATCCATTTTTTAGACTTCAGCACGGTGAGGAAAATCCTGAACAAAGTGTTCCTCATTACAGATTATGCAAGGGTAACGAGGTTTCCGACTTCAAGACGATTGATCATATGATATTTCCTACGGGGTAGAAGTTTGTTTTTTTCTTTTATTTCCCTTTTTTCTTACTTCCGGGTTGCTTGTCACTTTTTCCCTTGTCAGATGACACGACATGGATTTCGAAAGAAGGCGCAGGATCAGATGCAGTAATGTGATATGTGCTTTCAGTACCGATCATACTGTCTTCGGCATGAGAGTCCTTTGATGGAGGAGGAACAGTAAAATTAGATCTCGGCGCGTTGGGAATTTTCTCATAGAGCGTGCCAGACTAAGTATAAATCAAGTCTAAATATTGGGCACGAGCAATGACCTGCTCTTCAATGACGACGCCACCCTTAGCCACATCCTCAGTTATAGATGGTAACAGGGACTTAATGAACCACTTAGCAAGGATTTGATCAGGAACAAATGTCTTAACCATTCTACGACGACGACGCCACCCATGAATATGATCATAAATGTGAGTAGCATTACTCTGTTTAAAATTAGTCAAGAGTTCCATTCCAGTTTCATATCCTATGGATAACTGGAATTGGGTCAAAAAGACAGTAGTTAGGGCAGTGAAATTATCAAAATAATCTCTTGGTAACTCAATGTACCATTTTGCGACCGGACCAATGAGCGTACGCTGGAAAAGATGTAGTCGAACAGAGTCATCATTCAGGGAGTTAGATGAACACCTCAAATGATAAGTCATAACATGAGTCGACGGGTCTTCCCCAGGATTTCCATTGAACTTAGGAATATCCTATGGTAATTTATGAGGTATCACCGGCCACCAAGGAGCATAATTGAATTGGATCATTGGTGAGTCGATTTAAATCCGGTAACTCTAAAGTTTTAGCAAAGGGAAATTGTCTATTGAGGTCGGGTTGAGCATAGCCAGGGTATGATGGAATTTCTTGGGCAATAGGTCTTTGAGCACCAGCATAAGGAATCTGTTTCTGGTAACCTAGATAGGGTTTGTTTTGATAAGCAAATTCTTGAGGATTCTGTTGACCAAAACCTGGGTACGATACTTGTTGAAATGAAGGTTGGGGAATTTGTGCCTGTGGCTGCCAAGGGGTCTGTCCACCAACGTTATAAACCAAATTAGGATAACTTGGATTCGATTGAGGATAGGTATAACCTGGTTGTGGCTGCGAAATCCCATAATATGGTATTCCAGCTTGTGAATAAATAATTCTGGATACAGGTGGTTGTTGTAAACCAGCCGAAGGAGTCGGTGTCTTAGGGCCCAATACTTGATAGTATTGAGTTAAAGGACCCACCTGAGATGGTTGAGATACAACAGTTTGAGTTTGTAACAGGGGTAAAGATGTATTAACAATTGGAGTTGATGTGAGTGCAATAGGTTGAACCGGCTGATACAAATGTACAACCATTTGTGGTTGGATAGGCAGAGTGGGTTTCCATTGAAAAACATTCATTTCAACATTAGGATAACCAAATAACAACAGAGTACTATCAAAGTGGGTGACCATAGGTTTCCCCCCAGTATGAGGAGTATAACAAGATGAAAAATATTTTTCTCCAAATGCAGGGAGTCCAGTTGAGATTGTACTGGATGGAATATACCCTAATGGACCAGCTTGATATTGCCCTTATGATGGATATAAAGGATCAATCCGTTTAGTACTCACTATAGGTTTACCAGTTAGAATAGAAAATGATGAAATTGGTGAAGTCCATGGGTTTGAAGATTCACCAGAGAATATTCCAGATAAATATTTATAACTGGATGGGACCATAGGTCCACCATGTAAATATGACTCTGGTGAAGTTGTGAACATCGACGGGGTAGCGAGAGCAGGTGCTGTCGCAATTGGAACAGATGGTCCAACCGAAGATGTTGGTTCAGACATGGTTACTCGACCAAATGTATACCCTATTGGATCAACGAGAACTCGAATAGGTGCAGGATCAACAAAAGCAGAGGCGGGTGATTGAGGAAAAGACTTGTATAGGTAAATCTCCACCTCAAAATGAGTTGGAGTTAAAGGTGTATCGTCTTGTGGTATTTTTTCAATCAAAATTAAACTAGGTGGAAGGATTTCACCGACAGGCCCAAAGTATATTTCAGGAGGTTGACTACGTGATATGGGAGACTCAATGGCTACAATATTTTGTGGGGAAATCGATACAGGAACAACTTCCGGTCATTCGACTTCAGGATTCATATGTTCTGGAAAAAAAGAGACATGATCTGAATCAACTTCCATTTGAACAACGTCGGGTTCGGGAGGTATGGTCTCACTGATTGGATGGATCATGACCACGGGTAGTTGTGAGGACTCTGTATCAACAACATTAGATGAACCAGGATTTGTAGAAACAACTTGTGCCAACTCTGGTATATGTGAATATGATGCTTCACCAGAGGTACTGATGGTACTGGTTTCAGTAGAGCGACGTCGCCTTCTCCGACCAGAAGTGACTTTTGGTGGTAAAGGTGGTTTCAATGCAAGATTACGTGAACGACAGGGAAAGGAATTTTCTTCTTCCATGATGACTAATTTATTTTATGACCAAAAAAATAAACAAAATAAAAGATTAATTCTAGGCAAAAGGTTTACCAAGAAACTGTGAACTGCAGAATACCTCCAGGCGAACCAAGAAGTACGAGCAGGCAATCTCCCTGAATGTTGTGTTCGGTATATCACAATTTACAAGGCAACCGACTCGGTTCACTATCGATGGATAGAAACCTAAATTTTTCCTCCCAAATATACCCGAAGGTACATGGAGGCCCAAGTCCGTATTAGCATTGTCTAATGTGAAACCGCAAAGTGATAGAACCCTTTTATACTTTTCGTATTATAAAACCGCCCGATATACACGAAGGTATGTGGACGAGCTACGATATACTTACATACGTGGAGTGAGGTATCACACTTGGAATGTATCACAGAAAATTAATGATAACTGCTATGTTTAATGACTCTGGAACACGTCTCTAGCCTATACCTTATAAATGTTATCGCTATGGTCAATTCTTTTTTAGATAAATTGATGTAAATTTTAAGTTGATCTTGTTTATCAATTTGAATTTCAAGGTTCACCGCGATGATGTGATGGAAATTCCTAAAATTCAAACTAAAATGATAAGAAAAAATTTCAATTTTAGCTTCTTCAATGAAAATCCTAACTACTAAAGGATAAAGAGCAATCAGTTTTGAGAGCAAACAACAAAGAGCACAAACTAATATGCAACTTTCATAACTTGTTCCTATGCAAAACACACAATTCACTATATGCAAATGCAGGTTTTTTATTTTCAGTCCCCTTATTGTGAATGCAAAAAGGAAACTATATGCATCAAATCAACAAACAAACAAACAAACTTATTCTTTGAGAAATGATGAATTTAACAACAATTTCTCTTTTAGGAAAAACGAAGAATGGAACTAAAATTTTTCCTACAGGAAACGAAGAATTTAATGACAAATTCCTTTATGAAAACAAATGGATCTAATGCAGAAATAAAATACTTTGAATTTGATATGTCAATGATGAAGAAAAACACTTAAAGGGACATTGAACAAACTTACTTTTCAAAGGAGGAAGAATCAGGAATTCATTGGTCTCTAAGAGGTATCAAACAATTGAAAACACAACAAACAAAAGGCTAAGTATGATGGCAATGACAAATTCAAAGCGAATTTGGTTGGCTAAGGGGGAAACACAATCTCTAAAGGGAGACAGTGTGTTGCAAAGCACCCCTGAGTGGGAGACAGTGCTATGAAAAACATTGTGTCTTGACCAACAATGCATTGGGCACAGCAGAGATTCAAAATTCAAGCTATTGTACACACTTCTAATGCAATTCTTTCATTCAAAAGTCTAATAATTGACGGTAGATGCTACTGGGTGGATAAGCAGAGGCAAAAACACCAAGAATGATAAGGAAACTCCCCAATGGAGTCGCCAATTTGTTATGTGGAATTATGAATTACGGATAAATCAAATTCCCTAAATGTGGTGTTATGCATTTAGAACAACATATCAAAGACTTTGCATACACTTTCTTTAAGAGTAAATAGACACATGGAAATAATAGAGGAACCTACTTGTGATCCAAGTGCTTCCTATTCTCCTTCTATCGCTTTTGATGTAGCTTCCAATCCAACTTATATCGCCAAATTAACTCCTGCAAGTATAAACACTAAACAGCAAAGAGATTGCATTATACAGATGCATATTTATCTTAATCGGTTAAATCGGTTGAACATGAAACATATATATCAGTTAAGAATCCATCATATGAGAAATAGAGACATAAACAAATACATATATGGGAAAATGAACAGCAATATTTATTAATGAGTAGAATGGGGGGTTACAACCAATGATCGATTTGATGTCACTAGCTCTATCATCATCCTAGCCTCATCACAATCAACATCTCACCAGTACCATATCATTCCTATCACTCTCTCAATTGAGAATCCAACAGCGTTTCTTTACCAAATTTATTCCTTCCCTAGCACTAGGATTTGTGCTCAATTTATAGGGCAACTGATGGTAGTTTCTCAATCAATGACTTTCTAATAATAGGCAACACATTTTCCCAAGATCAGAGGTGTTATATGGACACATGGATTCGAAGTTTGACACATATGGACTCTTCTAGAAGGCACTAGCCATGTGGAGATTCCGGAACAATGATAATTTTGCTCCCATTTGACCAATGCACTCTTGAATGTCGGGAAGTGCTTTGAAAATCATCCTTGAATGGAGGTAGCTGCATATGCAAATCATTTAGTCCCTTGAGAGGCTTTGTTGGTGAGCTCATAAGTGAAATAACATATACTTCAAATCCTTGGAAACCTTGCAATAGAAGTCATGAATAGTTTTTTCTTGTCTTAGGGCATGTAGCAACTGAAATGAGAGGGGATGATAGACCATAATTCATTGGTCCTGGGGAGGATGTCCATTTTGACCAGGTCGTTTGGAATGATGCCAAAATTTACCTATAACAGGTGCTCCTTCAAATCAACACAGGCAGAGAAGGTCACCAGAACGGTACACTAGCTACATGGCTCTGATGAAGAATATTGTAGAGACTGATCCATCCTCATTCGAGGAAGCAATAGAGAAACCTATATGGATCGATGAAATGGTGGATGAGTATGAATCCATTGCAAAGAAAAAATTTTGGGAAGTGGTCCCAAAACCAATAGACAAATCAATGGTTGGATCAAAATGAACCTTCAAAGTAAAGCATGCAGTAGACAGAAGCATAGAATAGTACAAGGCCATATTTGTGGCCAAGGGGTACTCTCAGGTTGAAGGGGTTGAATATGAGGAGACCTTTTCTCCTGTATCAAGGTACTCATCCATAAGATCAATTCTTGCTCTGGCTACACAGATGTGGTGGAAGATCCACCAGATGGAAGTGAAAACAACATTCCTCAATGGAGTTATTAAGGAGGAGGTGTACATCGAGCAACAAAAAGGCTTCGAGACTTTTTATCAAGAGTCTCATGTGTGCAAACTCAAGAGATCATTGTACGGTCTCAAGCAAGCACCCCATGCTTGGTACACCAGGATCGATAGCTATCTCACAGTTTTTGGCTTCACCAAAAGTGAAGCGAATGCAAACCTTTATCATATTTTGGTAGAAGGTAAATTTTTAATTATTGTCTTATATGTTGATGATTTGATTTTAATTGGTGATGAAAAACTGATTAGATCTTGCAAGGAGGATAGTGCAAGATTGTTTGAGATGAAGGACATGGGTCTCATGCACTACTTCCTAGGATTGGAAGTGTGGCAAGGAGATGGGGAACTGTTTGTCTCTCAAGGAAAGTATGCCAAAAATATGCTTTAGAAGTTCTACATGGACATATGAAAACCCATGTAGACTCCTCTAGCAACCAACTGGAAGAAAGAGGATGCCACTTCAGGTGAATAAGTGGATGTGACTATTTAATAGCAGTTGGTGGGTTCACTCATCTACCTTGTGAACACCCAGTTAGATATGTGATATGCAGTCAACCATTTGATACAAGCCATGGTTCGACCGACCATACTATTTTGGAGGGTATTTAAGCATGTTCTATGGTACCTTAGAGGCACAACCCAGTTTAGACTATGGTATAGTCAGATAGAGGGAATGAAGTGCATGGCTTCAGAAATGTAGATTGGGAGGGAAGTCCTTAATACCAAAAGAGTACATTAGGTGGAATTTCCAGTGTTGAGTCCGTAGCAGTTTCTTGCTATAGTAGGAAGCAAATATCAGTGGCACTTAGCTCGATGGAAGCAAAATACATGGTTGTCAATCAAGCATCTTGTGAAGTTATCTGGATGATAAAAATACTTGTTGGATTATTTGGTCATATGATGGATCCAACTATGATCTATTGCGATAATTAAAGTTGCATCAAGCTCTCTGAGAATCATGTTTTTCATGATCGATCCAAGCATATAGGTATTTGGTATCACCATCTATAGGACTATGTGCAAAGGTGGATAATGTTCTTGCAATACATTCCAATAGAGGAACAAGATGTTGACATTTTGACAAAGGCCTTGTTAAGAGGGAACTTTGAGTTCCACGGGTGCAGGATAGGGATGGTTGATAATCCCTTTCTTGTTGAGTGGGAGTGTTGAAAAATGCAGCGAGAAATTCTCAATTTTATTTTTTTCCTTGATTAAATAGAGAAAAATTGAATTTCCACATTAGCACACAACCTGGATGATGTTAACTTGAGTGACATGGATTGTGTCACTGAGTTTACTTAGTAGATTCGAGTTGGAGGAGTTAAAGTTTAGTTTAGGATGTGTGATTTCTAATTTGTAGCAATCAAGATTAGTTATCTAAGGTTGTTTTTAGTTAAAATAGTTCCAATTTTTGGAAGAACTAGTGGAAGGTCAAGTTGTGTAGTGGGATTTCAATCAAACTCAGTGATCATACAGTTAACTTATCAATCATCCCAAAATAGCTAGTGCATGCAAAGAATTCAAGTTACTCAGTTGATATGGAGATTCCAAGGTAGTGTAACATCAATTATAAACTAGCTCTGAATGTACAGGTGTTGCATGCAATCAAAGGAAGGACCTAGAGGAATTTCACAATTCAATTGAGGGAATTTACTTAAAAATATGGGCTAATTCCTACAAGAACATAGCAAGGAAATAGGATCTCAAGCCAAGGCAGAAATTAATTAATTCTGAGTCAGAGACCTTCAATGAGCAAAGAGATAGGTTGTGTACTTTTAGGGTGAGGTTAGTTGAGAAAAGAAATTGGAATCCATCTTTATTCTTTTGATTAATGAAATAGGCATTGAGGTTTTTAGCAGATTTCTTTCCCCAAATAAAATACTTGTTGCATGTGTGTGATTTATTATTGCATGTCTAAATTTTTTGTTCTAAATTGTGAAATAATATCCACGAAATAGTAGAGTAGGTTTGTGTCTTGTGATTTTTGTTAAAACTTCATGAGCAGTTGCAAATATACAACATAATTTATACACTTATAGTGCTTAGGAGGAATAAACAGTTGGGGATGTTGGACAAAGTATTCCTCGAATTTATGTAGCATTGGATAGTAGTCAGGTTAATCATTAGGCATCTATTATCGAGATGGAAGATAAGATTTGGGATCAAGTAGTTTATATTTTGATTGACCCTGGATTTAACTATAGTTATATCAGTCCTGACCTGGTTGTTGAGATTGCAACAAGATGATGAGCTTAGTGGAAAGGAGTCACCTTCACTAAGTGGGCCCGCAGGCTATTTTTGGCGCAAAGTCTATTTTTAGACTATGTCTATTTTTAGACATATGGATCATGTTCTATGAGTTGCAGGATGCTATTTGTGGATGGTTGGTCAAGTCGGAAAAATAGATGGACTTCTATTTTTAGACATACTGGGCGGAATCTATTTTTAGATTTCCAGTCTAAAAATAGATATGTCGAATATTATTAGCTCTTAATAATATTTAGACTCTAAACATTATCTTATTCTCTTGGAGCACTTCAGTTAAGTGTACAAATGTGGCACAAGAGATGACAGAAGGAATTACGCTATTCCTGAGGGTTAAGTGGAGCTATTGCATGGATACTTCAGTTAGAACTCATGTGACAGAGTTTGGTGGAGTTGATTGAGGAAGTTAGTGGAGTTGTATTCATTTTAACTAATCTAAACATAGTTGAGCTATTTGTATTCAGTTTAACTAATTGATACAATTAGTGAGAGTGTTGTGAATTAATTATTAATTAATTCACTAATTATAAACTCATTAATCAACTAAAGAATGCATCAGTTAACTTCAGTGCATGGACAGTTTCAGTGGAGACCAGTGCAGAAATAGGTGAAAGAGCAAGTTAACTATCAGTTGTGACTATACAGTTGCTATTTGCAACACACAGATAGGTGTAGAAGCCCATGAGGATTGCGCAGTACAAGCCAGGTGGTTTATCTATTTAATGAAGCCATCCCATAGCATTGATAACGCAATAGAGGCTAGCTATCAAGTGGCAAAATATTGGAGCATGTGTTTTGCTAGATCTAGCTTGATAGTGTGTAGCAATTTGAGGTAGTGCTGAGAGCTTGTGAGGAGCTTTGTACTATGATTGTTACATGATCTCCATGACATATAATATACAGATAGTTGGGGTTTTCAGCTTTAAGCTTTCCCATTAAATACCGTGTTCATATGTGTGATTGTTTGTGGTTTTAATGTATGCATGCAATTGATTTTATTTCCGCATGTAATGATCAATGGTAGAAGAGATTCTATATTATGCATGAAGCTAAAATAGTGTGTGATCAAGAGAATCTCGGTGAATAATATATCAGTTATTCAAATTTCTACATTGGTAGATAATTGTTGATTGAATAAAGAATTACGTGTAGATTATTGGTTGGTGGAGTTGGCTACAGGTACCAAGAAAAGAGTTCACTATTTGGTGAGAACTTGTGAATTTTAGTTGAACATTATGTCTACCTCAACACATCAAAATGTGATTTCGTTGGGATCATACAGTATGCTTTTGGGCATGGATTGGTTGTACATTCATAGGACTAATGCAAATTTCTATGACAAGGCTATTGAGTGACTGGACGACGATGAAGAGAGGGGAATATTTCAAGATAAGAAGAATCCTACATCAATGAGAATGGTTACAGTTATGCAAGCTAAGTGCAGTAGCAGGAAAGGATGTGTATTGTTTGTAGTTCATATTTCCAGTGAAAAAGGAAAGGATTTAGAGGATGTTGATTTCTTGAAGAGATATTTGGTTTTGCAACAATTTTAGGTTGTATTTCCAGTAGATATTTCATTGTTACAACCTCGTATGGAAGTGGAATTTTCTATAGAGTTGATGTCGGGAGAAGCACCAACATCAAAGGCACCTTACAGGATGACCATTCCGGAATTAGTGGAATTGAAGTTGTAGCTTAAGGAAATGCTTGATAAGGGATACATTAGGCCAAGTGTGTCGCCTTGGAGAACACCAGTGTTGTTTGTGAAGGAAGGTACTCTTAGGTTGTGTATTGATTACAGGCAGTTGAACAAGGTGACGATCAAGAGTAGGTATCCTTTGTCGCGGATTGATAACATGCTTGATCAGTTGAAGTGAACAACAATGTTTTTGAAGGCTGAATTGAGATCAGGAAATCATCGGGTACACATAAAAGAAGAGGGAATCTTCAAAACGACATTTCGTACCAGGTATGGGCATTATGAGTTTGTAGTAGTTCCTTTTGGTCTTACTAATGCTCCATCTACTTTCATGCGTTTGATGAATAGTGTGTTGCATCCATATCTGGACAAGATTGTGATAGTAATCATTGATGACATATTGATATATTCTAAGAATGAGGAAGTCTAGCATGTAGAACATCTAGAAACACTGTTAAAATTGTCGAGAGAGCATTAGTTGTATGCCAAGCTTAGCAAGTGTAGTTTCTTTCAGATAGAAGTTCATTACTTGGGACATGTTGTTACTAACGAAGGTGTAGTGTTGTACCGGGAAAATAACAGAGTTATCATGGAGTGGGAAACTCCTAGGAATGTGGATGAGGTCAAAGCATTCATGGGACTAGCAGGTTATTACAAGTGGTTCATCATGAACTTCTCACATATTTCCTATCATATTACATCGTTGCAATGAAAAGGAAAGAATGTTGAATGGACTGAGGAGTGTGCAGCTAGTTTTGAGTAGTTGAAGCATTTGATTACAAATTATCTAGTATTGAAGATTGCAAATATAGATAAAGAGTTTGTGGTATGTGTAGGTGCTTGCAAGAGAGGATTTTGTGGAGTCCTGATGCAGGAAGGACATGTAGTATGTTATGGTTCAAGGAATTTAAATGAGCACGAGTAGAACTACGTGACTCATGGTCTTCAGTTGGAAACTATCATTTATGCCTTGAAGATGTGGAGACATTGTCTTCTTGGCAAGAGGTTTGTTTTGATGAGTGATCATAGTGGACTGAGGTGCTTATTTGATCAACCTAATATGAATGTCAGGCAAGCTATATTCATGTCTACTCTCTACTCTCAGTGAGTTTGACTTCGAGATTAGGTACATGAAGGGAAAGGAGAACAGGGTTGTAGATGCTCTTAGTATAAGAGTGTAGATGAATCACATTGTAGCAGTGAGTTCTTATGGGTTAGACTTGCAAGAGTGAAACTTGCAAGCATGACAACATGATGACATTGTAGCAGTGAGTTCTTATGGGTTAGACTTGCAGGAGCGGAACTTGCAAGCAGGGCAACATGATGATAGGTATCAACAGTTGAGGCATAGGTTACAGTAACAAGGTGAAGGTGATAGGAATGAGGGGTATCATCTCACAGCAAATGGTTGGGTCAGATTTAGGAACATGATTTATGTGTTGGATGACGGTGCGCTCAAGAAGCTTATTTTGAGGGAATTTCATGTCAATTCATATTCAGATCACTCTGAATATCAGAAGAAATTGGAAACAGTTAATAAATTCTATCATTCGTCGAAATTGAAGAAAGAGGTGGTTGATATTGTTGCGATATGTTTGGACTATCAATATGTAAAAGAAAAATGTAAGCATCTAGCCGGTTTATCGTAGCCAATTCTGATTCCAGAGTGGAAATGGGAGGCCATTTCCATGGATTTCATTACATGTTTTTTGAGGAAATCTAAATAGCATGATTCCATCATGGTTTTGGTTGACAGGTTAAGTAAGCTACTGCACTTCATTACATTAATTCTACGAATTCATCTAGTGAGGTAGCTCATATTTTCATCATGGAGATAGTGAGATTGCATGGTGTTCTCAAGAATATTGTATCTGACATACATGAAGTTAACTTTCAGGTTTTGGAAGGAGTTATTTGTAGGTTTGGGGACAAGTTTGGCTTTCAGTAAAGCTTATCATCTGCAGACAAATGGACAGACAGAGAGGGTCAACATGATTCTTGAGGACATGCTGAGAATATATATCATGCATCAGCAGAGGAAGTGGGAAGTGTATCTTCCATTGGTAGAGTTTTCATATAATAATGGGTGTTAGGAGTCCTTGAAGATGAGTATTTTTTAGGCACTTTATGGGCAGAGTTGTAATACTCCTATCAGCTGGAGTGATCCAGTGAACAGGGTATTAATTAGACCCGATATGTTTGCAGATATGGAATAGGAAATGCAGGTTATTAAGGGGAATTTGAAGGCAACATAGGGCACACTAAAGAATTATTGGTATCAACACAAGGCATTTAAGGAGTTTCCGGTTGGGTAACATGTGTACTTGCGCATCAAGCCCAAGAAGAGCTCCTTGAGGGTTTGGTCATGTGCCAAGTTGGAACCTTGGTATTGTGAGCCTTTTGAGACCCTTGAAAGGATTGGACCAGTGGCCTACCGACTCGCACTTCCTTCAATAGTGAAAGTCTATGATTTTTTCCATGTTTCATTACTTAAGAAGTATGTTCAAAATGTTGATCATGTGATTAACTAGTATGTATGGTAGGCGAAACTAGAGGGAGAATTCCAACCAGAACCACAATGCATATTGCAGCAGAAATAGCTCATGCTCCGGAACAGAGAAATCAAGTAGCTTAAAGTGCAGTGGAAGCACTTTGGGCCATATGAAGCTACATGGGAGACGGTATATCAGATGTAGGCTTTGTATCCTTCATTATTTTTTGGTTCAAGAAAATGAGTTTTTGGTATTTGTATATGTATGTATATATGGATATTATTGTAAATGTTGCAATGAGTTGTGTTATAAAGCTCCAATAAGTGGTACGATTGTCATGTTTTCTATGTAGGTCATGGTTTATAGGATGTCATTGTAAATACTGCATTAAGTTGTGTTATAAAGCTCCATGGGAAGTATGTCTTGTTTTTAGCATTTTATTGGTCATTGATGTCATAAAACACTGAGGATGATGTTCCCCCAAGGGGGAGGGGTTTGTAGCATCCCCTAGTTGATTTTATATGCAAATAAAATAAGACCAAGATCACAGGAGATGTATTCCAAGATGAATGTTGGGAAAAACATAGTGATGGGTATAATTTGTGATTAATTTATGGCTATGGAAATTGGCAAAGGCAAAGAGGAAATAATTGGAATCTTATTTACAAAAATAAGGAAAATAGGATAAAAGGAAGGTGAAGAAACAAAAATTTGCATGAGAGGGAAATTGAAGGAAAAAAGAAGGAAGATGAAAAAAATTGAGGCCTCAATGATAAAAAAGGCTTTCGTGGATCAGTTCACAAATTTTTGTTGGTTAACCTTTTTTTCAGTTTATTTTTGGAGCTCTCTTCCATTCTCTCTTTCTCTCATACTCTTTCACACTTAGAGTATTCTTGGAGCACTTTAGAATACATTGGATTTGGATAAAGAAGGTAAAGGAAAGAAGGAAAGGGTAAGGGAACAGTTGGATCAGCAGCTACAATCAGATTTATTTGTAGGTAACATCTTGCATGTGTGATTTCCTAGTTGATTTATGGACGCATGGTATATGCATGCGATTTTCTAGTTGTGTTTTCATTGGCATGGAGATTTTCCTTGATTGACAGTGATTTTACCTTGCCTTGCCATTTCTTGGATAACCATGGTGTTGTGTGTTTTTCCACACATAGTTTTTCTTATTGGTGTTTAGGTTCCTTATGGTTCTGCATTGGAACAAACACTCTAGAATCCCTGGAAAAACTTGGCTTGAGTTACTAGCCTTGGATCCTAGGTTGGGACAAATGCTTTGGAGCCCTTGTTGGGTTGAGTTAGTAGTCCCTGGAGCCGGGTTGGAAAAATGCTCTGGATCCCTGGAAAGTTGTGGTTTGAGTTACTATTTCCTAGAGCCTTGGACATCTTGGGTAGATATTGATCTGGTTGGTGTTAGTGATGTCTGACAGTGGAGGTGGAATCACTGTGGTTGAGGGTTTAGGGTGTTTGGCCTCTGGAGGCCCTGGTTGGTTTTGCCTTCGTTTATTCCATGATATCTCGCATTCATGCTTGGAATATGGTGCAGGGGTGATTGGCTAAAAGAGACATTTGGTTTAGCCCAATTTATGGTCAGGTGGTACATGAAATTCCCTGACTTGGTTGGTACTTTCATATGTTAATATGAGATATTTTCCTATTGGGATCTATGAGCATTTGTATTGATTATTTTGGTGATAGTATGGATGAGTTGTCATGGTTTCTATGTTGGTTATTTTCTGGTTATATGTTTATTATATGATGTGTATCATCTATGGATCTTGTCGTAAATTATTTAGTTATTGATTGGTTGATGAATGTATGGACTAATAAGCGTTGTTGAAACTATGTGGAGAGGGAATAGAGCCTTCTTGGTGATTCTCAGATGAATCTCATACTAATATGATCATATATGAATACATGACATGTAGCTTACATATTTATAGTGTGTTTAACGAAATGTTTGTTACGGACTATGCATGTCTTGGGTTAGTTTTTGTTTAATTTTTGTATGAAAATATTTTTCATTATGTAATTTATCATTCTGAGAAGTTACAGGAATTTCTAAGCAATGGTCTGCAGTCTGGCCTGGAAATATGGCTTAAATTTGGGGACAGTGTTGATCAACGATTGTCATTGATGTCAACCCAAGCAGCACCAGGGGCTAACCCAATATTGCATGGGAATTTTTAACTACCAAATTAATATACTCTGGGTCAATAATTATTTTTATGGTTTCTAATTGTCAAGATGTTTCTGTTGATATATGGCACGCAATGTAATTATTCACGGTTTGAGAGATATTCATGTTTGAAGTGTGTACCCCTAGTTACTGGGCTAAAACCCCATGGGGTTGGGGCATGGGTCATTGAAAAGTCATAATTAATATTTTTTAAGCTCCTAAAATCCCCCCCACATTCACTTGTTGAATCCCCTCTCAACCTAAGCATTTATATAAATTGTGATCCTCATTTCCTCCTTATGCAAGGGATTTTGCCATCTGAAACAGGTCATCGTGGAATTTTCGCTCTAACTTTGTTTCTACGAAGGTTCAAAAGCTGAAATTTTTATGAGTTAAAACCAAAATCCTGAGGAAGCTGCTGTAAAATTTTCAGATCAAGGTGCACAATATTTTTGGAGATATGATCTGTGGAAGTTAGGGTTTTTGCAGGCTCCTGAAATTCATCTCAAAGAAGTGACCGTGGTAAAATCATCATAATTCTCTCTCTGAGTATTGGATTAGAATTATGTAAAAAAGTGACAGATAGTGCACAGACTGTAGTTTTCTCTCTATCAATTTCAGAGCCAAATGGAGAAACAGTGACACGTGGCATGCCATACAAGTTTTCTCTCCTGAAACATTCCATAACTAAGGCATTGTGAGAGATTGGGTATAACTCTCTCTTGAAGAATCCAAATTGGGTCAGACCTGTGGCATTGGAAATATGACTCAGAGGAATACTAAAGGACTAAAAATCATATATTAAGGATTTGAAATAACAGAGATACACTAGATTCAATATTGAGCTCCTAGAAGGAAAGAAAAAGCTAGATCATGTGTTGTCAAGGGTTGCAAAGGACCAGAATTTCTAGGGAAGAAAAGCAAAGCAAGGTGCAGAAAAAAGTAGCATGAAAAAAGCAGCAACCAATGTGCATAACAGAAGCAAGAAGTTCATCATATGAAGTCTTCAAGTGGGCAGCACTGCATACAATCATTGTAAGGTATCATTGTACTAAGTCATTGTAAATACATTATTGTAAAAATTGTACTAGTGTCTATCTGCCAAGGGTTGAAGAGGCAGCGTTGGGAGGTCTAGGATCATCATTAGGTGGTTGTGTCAAAGTTGGAGTTATAGTCTAGTATATCTTCTTCTTCTACATCATTCTATATCATTGTAAAGTGGACCATTTTCCCTGGTACGGGAGTCCATTCTTATTTTATTCTTCTATAGGGTTGTAGGGTGGTGCTAGGGTGAGTTGTAGCTCATTGGGTGTTGGGGCATCCGTTCGGTTGACTAATGAAGAATCTCGGGTGTTGGAGCATCCATCCAGTGAGAGATGGAGAAGAATGTTTTTCTAGATTCTAGGAAGTTGGTGCTTTATTTTCAATTGGAGTTGAATATTAAAGAATTATTAGAAAAGCATTAGGTGGTTTTTGTCCCAGAGTGGGTTTCCACCTTAAAAACTGTGTGCATTTGTGTTCCACTTGTTTTCTGCTATCATTGTATGAACACTGATAATTATTAAATATTAACTAATGCTCTAATTGAAAGGAATACTGATTCACCCCCACCTCTCAGTATTTCCAACAATTGGTATCAGAGCTTGGTTCCTTCAATAGCAGTTTAACAGCTGGAAGGAGGTCATGAAGCATACCAAGAATGGTGTACCTCTATTCAATGAAAATAATTATGCACTTTGGAAAGGAAGAATGGAGGTATATCTCTTGGCACAAGGTTACAAAGTATGGGACACTGTTCAAAATGGATTTACATCAACCGCAGATGAACAAGGTAAGAAGAATTTGGTAAATGATGCAAAAGCAAAGAATATTATTATCAGTGGACTTATTGAATTTTCTTATCATAAGGTGTTGGGTTGTAAAACCGCCAAAAATGTATGGGACAAGCTTGAGAATATATATGCAGGTGACTCAAATGTCAAAGAAGCAAAGCTTCAAATCTATAGAGAAAAATTTGAGCAACTTAGAATGAAAGAAGATTGCAACATTTCTGCATACTTCCAATACGTTGATTAAATAACCAATACTCTGGAAGGATTGGGAGAGCCAGTTGACAAGAATACTATTATACGGAAGATCCTTAGAACGTTACCAGGGAGATTCAACCCAAAGGTATCGGTCTTAGAATACAGTGCAAATCTGGACAAACTCAGCAAAGAGGAATTACATGTAGTTCTCATAGCATATGAAATGAGACTTGATGAAGAAGAGGGTACTTCAGATCTATAAACTGCATTCGTTGCATCTAAGAAAACCAATAAGGATAAACAACCTTCAATTGAAAAGACATGCACCTGCAAGTGTGAAGAAAAGGGAGATGATGAAGAAGGTCTTTCAGATGAAGAATATGCTTACTTCACGAGAAAAATAAAAATTGGTGAGGGAAAATTCAAAGGTAAACTTCCATTGATATGTTTCAGCTGTGATGAGGTTGGGCATTTTGCAGCAAAATTTCCAAATAGAAGTAATGGAAACTCAAAAGGAAAGAAAGGCTTTAAGAAATTCAACAAGCAAGGATCCAAAAGGAACTTTCTCTCTAAAGAAGATAGCTCATCATCCGATGAAGACAATGACAGTGAAGAAGAAGCCAATGGGAGAGTATTTTTTATGGCCAAGCACAATAAACAAGAGGTATCAAACAACGAAGAAGAAGGATGGACCATAGAAGAATTATATGAGGAAGCAATCAAGCTTATAAAATATCTCAAGGCGGAGAAGATCCGTTCCAATACTCTTGAAGAACAAGTTCAAGGTCTCAAAATTGAAGTTGAAGAACACAAATGCATTGAAGAGTCACTTCAAAATAATTTGGAGTAAATCAACCAAGAAAGGGAAGAATTAGAAGCCGAAGTAGTCTCGTTGTGTGAGGAAGTGAAGAAAGGAAAAACTATCCAAAACTATGCCAACAGCTCAAGGGCATTGGAAGAACTCATCAACAATCAACGATCTTACAACGACAAAACTAGCATCGGTTACAAAGAAGAAGAAGCAGGACCTTCTACAACAAAATATGATGAAACTATGAGATCTGACATGCATGTAGACTTCATTGGACAAGATTTGCAAGAACAGCCTTGGAAGACAATTCCTCGACGAAAATTTCCATCCAGGTACCAACATATTTTTTATGGCTACTGTTATTCATGTGGAAAAATTGGTCATAAAGCTGTAGACTATCGCACGTACCCTAGGAACGAATACAATTCCAGGAGATCTACCAAATATGAACCTCCCAGGGCTCAGCGAAACATCAATAGATTTGAACATTTAAGAAATAATATTGAATGTTACAAATGTCGAAACTTTGGACACATAGCCAAAGACTACAGACTTGAAAATCCTCCAAAAGAATCTTTGAAGCCACAGAACGAACAAACACAGAAGAAGAAGAAGAACGATAATTGTGCTCTCGCTTTCAAGGCTCAAAAGAACAAAGATGTGTGGTATGTTGATAGTGGTTGCTCAACACATATGACTAGAGATAGAAATTAATTTGTATCTCTGGAAGAGAAGAAGGATGGAACCATGTCCTTTGGAAATGATGGATCTTCAAATGTTATAGGATCAGGTATTATCACTCTCGGAAGCAAGGATGCTCTAGCCAAGAATGTTCTATTGGTTGAAAACATGAATCACAATCTGCTCAGTGTTGGACAAATGTGTGATCAAGTACACACAATACTATTCAACTCCACGAAATGTGAAATCAGGAAAGGCGCGTATGGTGAAATTGTGGCTACAGCAAGTCGAGCTCCAAACAACATATATGTTCTGGATGAAGCAACTAAAGCATGTCTAATAGCTAAAGAGGATGATACAATAATTGGTAGCAATGATGATCGACTAAGTAAGAAGTTTGCTACAAAGGTGCAAAGTGATTTCGAGATGTCTTTACTTGGTGAGCAGACATACTTCTTAGGGCTTCAAATATCTCAGCAAGAGAAAGGAATATATATATGTCAAGCCAAGTACATCAAGGAAATTCTCAAGAAATTTAAAATGGAAGATTGCAAACCCATCCTTACTCCAATGGTAACAGGTTGCAAATTGAGCATAGACGACTCATCTAAGGATGTGGATCAAAGGTTGTACATATCTATGATTAGTAGTCTTCTATATGTAACAACCTCCCGACCAGATGTTATGAAGCAGTTGGACAAGTAGCAAGATTCCAAGTAGCACCAAAAGAATCACATATTAAATATTCACCGGCATTAGAATATCTTCGTCAGAAGCTTGGTATTCTCTCAAGTTCTCATTAGATTTTCCTTTTTCAGAATATAAAGGGGAAGTGGAAGTAGATTACAGGTCTGCAGGACGGTTGTGTGTCAGGGGGAGTGGAAGTGTGTACAGGTGCGCAGGATGGTTGTGTTTCAGGGGGAGTTACCCTTTGCCATTGATGTCAAAGGGGGAGAGAATGTTGTAGGAAGAGGTGTCATGATCGCAGGGGGAGTACTTGTGTTGCCATCAATGGCAAAGGGGAATATTTTTTATCAGCGGTTGTCATTGATGTCAACCCAAGCAACACCAGGGACTAACCCAATATTGCATGGGATTTTTTACCTACCAAATTAATATACTCTGGGTCAATAATGATTTTTATGGTTTCTACTTGTCGAGATGTTTCTGTTGATATATGGCATGCCATGTAATTCTTCACAGTTTGAGAGATATTCATGTTTGAAGTTTGTACCCCCAGTTATTGGGCTAAAACCCCATGGGGTTGGGGCATGGGTCATTGAAAAGTCATAATTAATATTTTTTAAGCTCCTAAAATCCCTCCCACGTTCACTTGTTGAAGCTCCTCTCAACCTAAGAATTTATATAAATTGTGATCCTCATTTCCTCCTTAGGCAAGTGATTTCGCCATCTGAAATAGGTCATCGTGGAATTTTCGCTCTAACTTTTTTTCTACAAAGGTTCAGAAGCTGGAATTTTTATGAGGAGAAATAAAAATCCTGAGGAATCTACTGTAAAAATTTCAAATCAAGGTGCACAATATTTTTGGAGATATTATCTGTGGAAGTCGAGGTTTTTGCAGGCTCCTACAATTCATCTCAAAGAAGTGACAGTGGTAAAATCGTCATAACTCTCTCTATGAGTATCGGATTGGAATTCCGTAAAAAGTGATAGATATTTCACAGACTTTCATTTTCTCTCTATCAATTTCAAAGCTGAATGAATAAACAATGACACGTGGCATTATGTACAAGTTTGCTCTGCTGAAATAGTCCATAATTAGGGCATTGTGAGAGATTGGGTATAACTCTCTCTTGAAGAATCCAAATTGAGTCAGACCTATGGCATTGGAAAGACAACTCAGAGGACTACTACAGGACCGAAAATCAAATATTGAGGATCTGAAATAACAGAGATACACCAGATTCAATATCGAGCTCCTAGAAGGAAAGAAAAAGCTAGATCATGTGTTGTCAAGGGTTGCAAAGGACCAGACTTTATAGGGCAGCAAAGCAAGGTGCAGTAGACGGTAGCATGATAAGAGTAGTAACCAAGGTGCATAACAGTAGCAATAAGTTCATCATATGAAGTCTTCAAGAGGGCAGCACTGCATACAATCATTGTAAAGGTATCATTGTACTAATGCATTGTAAATACCTTATTGTAAAAATTGTACTAGTGTCTATCTGCCAAGGGTTGAAGAGGCAGTGTTGGGAGGTCTAGGATCATCATTAGGTGGTTGTGTCAAATTTGGGGTTATGGTCTAGTATATCTTCTTCTTCTACATCATTCTATATCATTGTAAAGTGGACCATTTTCCCTGGTACGGGAGTCCATTATTATTTTATTCTTCTATAGGGTGGTAGGGTGGTGCTAGGGTGAGTTGTAGCTCATTGGGTGTTGGGGCATCCGTTCAGTTGACTACTGAAGAATCTCGGGCGTTGGAGCGTTCATCCAATGGGAGCTGGAGAAGAATGCTTTTCTAGATTCTAGGAAGTTGGAGCTTTATTTTCAATTGGATTTGAATATTAAAGAATTATTAGAAAAGCATTAGGTGGTTTTTGTCCCAGAGTGGGTTTCCACCTTAAAAACTGTGTGCACTTGTGTTCCTATTGTTTGCTGCTATCATTGTACAAACACTGATAATAATTGAAGATTAACTAATGCTCTAATTGAAAGGAATACTAATTCACCCCCCCCCCTCAGTATTTCCAACAGACAGCACCCTCTGATTTGGGCAAGTTGGGTCATAACCGCATGGACGTAGCGTTTTGCATGTGGTTGGAGGCCTATAATGATACACAGGGCTTGTCATGCATGCAGTTAGAGGCCTATAATTTCACCCAGGCCTTGGCATGCATGTGGTTGTGGGTTAACCTTTTGGAAAAGCAATGCCAACTCAAGGTTTGGTCACTTGGGGTGGTCCTTTGGCCCCTGAGTGTCATGTAACCCTGAGGGATGTTGTGAGTTGTCATTTTTTCGACCCCACTTCCATAAATGGAGCTTGGTGGTCGGGTCATATCATGGTAACTCTTCGTCTCATGTTTATCATGGCAGGCCAATGAAATTGGGTAAATGTGGGTGGAGGCGTTTATAGTGTTCAAGGTAGCATTATGTCCTAATTATGAGAATATATGGGTAATCATCCTCTCAAACCTTCAAACACATGCATAAAAGTGGCATACAAATGCTTCAAGCCAAATTTGAAATTGTTCCAGGAAATCTTTGAGGCAAATTCCAAAGTTGGTGGTCAGCATTAAACCACCACTAATAGAAGACTTGGGCTTTTTCTACCCCATTAGGTTTAAATCACTAGATTCAAATAGCATATCCATCCATGATTGTTATCCACCTTAATATTTCATCTCTCATCTTGGACTCACATACAACCCTTTGGATTAAAGAGGTAATGTTAGAAACGTAATCCTTAGGGATTATGTTCGGATTAGTTCACTTGTGAGGAAGGAAAAAAAACCTCAAGTGAACATGAACAACCATAGGGAGTCCAATAGACCTCTTAGAGGATGACACCAAGGGTCACAAGAAATTGTATTTATGTCTA
This sequence comes from Pinus albicaulis, assembly GCA_034641835.2. Lineage (NCBI taxonomy): Eukaryota > Viridiplantae > Streptophyta > Pinopsida > Pinales > Pinaceae > Pinus > Pinus albicaulis. Next base: position 515,298,659 of record CM076570.1, on the reverse strand, counting down.
CCATATGAATGAATATTGCATCTCACATTTATCAAAATTAGTGTTCCATTTATGCAAGTCTAACACGAAAAATAAATTGGAAGGTTGCAAAGCAAGGAGCCCAATTTAAAAATTATTTAGATATTAAAAAAAAACCTCTAATAAATGAAGACTCAAAGTAATTAATATTAAAAAAATTTAGAATAAAAATCAAGAACTTAGCTTAAGATATGAGATTACTATTACAAAAAAAGATTAATAATTCTTAAAGGAATCATTTGACATCTTTAAACCCAGAAACATACATACATCGGTAAAAGGTGGGACACCATTTGCAGTTTTTATGTGGAAGAGTGTGAGGCCACTTGAGGTCACTTGGCCCAACTTAATATTCACAATGGTTCCATTTCCTTTGTAATGGATCTTGTGGGTGCGAACTAACCACATTTATGAGATTTAAACCCCAATAGCTTACATTCCCCAGCCATTACTTCTTGTGGCAGATATACATATTAAAGGATTATAATATTGTAATATATTTCCTCAAACAGGTGGATGAAGGGGATGAACAAGGCATGATTCATGTTCACATAATTGTAGGCATTGTAAAAAAATATTTCACAATCTCCACACGCATTGGAACTGCATTACTCAAGGATGTCATTATTAACTTAGGTGTTCAAGGTAGCATTTTGTCCTTATAATTATGAGAAAAGATGGGTAGTCATCCTCTAAAACCTTCAAACATGTGCATAAAGGTGGCATACAAATACACAATTTGAAGGGTAAGAAATGAAATATTCATGTATCATGCTACGACAATAGGACATAGTGCCTTTGAGATATTCCACTCTAGTCAAGAGAAGGATCTAGTCTTACTTTCATGATGGAAGTGATATGCCTATTTATTTTTTTAATGTAGTTCATTTGGAATATATAATTACACCAAGAACCACATATACTTTAACCAAAATAGAAACCAAACCAAATTTTAACATTATTCTGGAAGTTATATATATAATTATAAACTTAACTAATTTTGATAAACTATTTTAAATCACATTAAAACCATAAAATCCCTCATAACTCTTATCATAACATAACTCAAAAAACATATAATAAAGAAGGATGTTTTCCAAACAAATGTATTTAAAAAGGGTGTAAACGATCAAGATCAAGATGAAATATGATGTCTTCCAATGAACATGAGGAATATTTAGGAGGAGAGAAAAACATTTTACACGATATTAAAGCGGTTAACGAAGAGCAATATATAGAATAACCCTATATAAAACATAATGGGGAAAATATAGATAGCTTTAAAAAGATGAACACAAATGAGGATAACATGGAACTTAATACAAAGCTTATCAATATCAACAATAAATCATATTTATCATTGCAGCAACTTTAAATATATAAATATGATTTATTGTTTATATTGATAAGCTTTGTATTAAGTTCCATTTTATCCTCATATATATATATATAAGAAATAAGGATGTTATCCAAACAAATATAATTAAAAAACATTGAAATGATCAAGATCAAGGCATAATGTGATGTCTTCCAATAAACATAAGGAATCTTTACAAATTCTCAATTATATATTCAAAACAATAGTCGAGCAACAATATTTTTAATAAATACAAGATGTGTCAAATTATGATTGTGCAATATGCAATCAAACTTGCTTTAAAAAATATATCATAGAACTGATGTTTCCAAAAGTAGGTGTGCATGTAGAAAATGAAAAAAAAAACATTAGACAATGAAAAGACTATCAAATTTTCAGTTCCAAAGCGGATTAGGTCGAATAAACAAATATCCATAGTAAAAGAGCTATATGAATTGGAAGAAAGACTAATAGCACCAAGATTGTCAATTTTGCAATTGACTAGTGGACTAATCAATGTACCTATTGACACACCTTGAATTCAATATCCACTTCCTCGTGACATAAATGAATCTAGTACAATGGTTGTGGCAATTAAAATATGTTTAGTGTTTAAAAACGCATATGTTGTTTTGTGAATTCACATTCGTAAAGTGATGAAGCTTTGAAATGATTGTGTAAAACTTAGCTTTATAAACTAGAAAATGTCAAAATAAATGAAAATTGGAAACAAGTATTTAATTAGAACAAATATGCATATGCATCTGAGACAGATTCAAAAATCAATGATGATAAAAATGACTATGATGAAGAACTAGTGACAAAAACGCTACTACTTGGATTTAGTGATACGAATAGTATTATGATCTTCATAATAGTGAAATATGCATTGCTCCTAGCGACCATTATAGGCCTTTCAGAATAATCAGAGATAAATATTCAGAAGAGATGAGTTTTATGACATTGTTCTACTGAAAAAAGCGACCACACAATGTTACAAAAAAATTTGCATACAAAGATATTACTCAATGGGAATTTTTGCATCAAGATCATGATTTTGCGTATAAGATAGCGAATCTATTGTACAAAGCAATGCTAATTATCCTTAGCCAAGTCTTGAATTGTATTTGGATTTAATTAAGGAAATTACAATAAAAAGGAAAAAAATTAACAGCTAAAGATGTTAGGAAAAAAGAAAATTTGAAACATATTCTGAAATTGAACATTGGGTATATGGATATTAAACGAATATAAACATTTCCAAGCTATTTTTTGCATTCGCGGAAGAACTTTAATGCAATTATTTAACAATCAGGTGCACCAGCTTTCTTTGTTTAGCAATGCCAAGCATCTTTAGAAGCCATTCGTAAAGGCTTTGCAACAAATAAAGCAAAAGAAAAAATTCTCCACTGAAAACGAAGCAGAAAAAATGATATTGATAGCTTGATTAGAAATGACCTCGTTACTTTTGCGCATATTATAGAAGTATAATGAATGTTATACGCCAATTTATTTTAAATGAATCTAAGTACTTTGGTGAGGTCATTGACTATTTCTTTGTAACAGAATTCCAAAATCAAGGAAGCCAACACGAACATGGATTGTTATGGATAAAAAATGATCCCATATATAGAACAAGTACAAACATTGAAATTGAAACTTTCAGTGGCAAGTACTCGTGTTGTGATTCAAGTATACTTCCTACAAATTTGAAAAGTATCCAACATCATCGTCATACAAAAACTTGTAGGAAAAAAACAAATGCATTGCAGTTTCAATTTTCTGATTCCACCAATGCGGAAAACAAAAATACTTGAGCCTATGGAATTCGAAAATGCAGGCACAAAAACAAATGAAAGGATGATATTTGATGCACTATAAAGTATGGAACATGATGAAACATATATATTTGATGGATTTCAAATAAATTAGTTATAAGTGAAAGTGACTACATCCATGCAATTCAATGTACTTTAAAGCAAAGAAAATTTCTTTTGAAAAGGGATCCAACAGACATATACACTAATAGCATTGTTCGATATATTCCATTAATAGGGGGTGCCAAAATTGATGCTCACTTTGTGCTTGACTCATATGTTACAGCTACTTATTGTAGTTCACACATGAAAAAACTAGATAAAACAATGATGTCGATGTTTAAACATATACAAAATGATTGTCAAAAAATTGTTGGTGATGTCATAGAAACAATTGCAAGACTTGGAAAGATTTATTGAACTTGTGGCACATGTATGTACAACAAGTTGTATATATAGTATTTTCCTTACCACTAAATACTAGCTTAATAAAATGTATATATATTAATACTTCAACGACAGTTTATTGAGCATTTGTACTAAGAAGAACAAAAGGCATGTAACGTCAACCAAATGATTCTGAAAACATAACATGTTATCAATTATCGATCAATATGTACAACAACCAAAAAAAATTGAGCATATATGCCTAGAAAAATTTCCATCATGCTATACACCACAAGGCAAGAAGAGAGGAGGTGTTGAGAAACCATATGTGATTGATGTTGTATGTCTGATATCATATTGATGAGAAAAATTTTAAAGAATAACATTCAACTTGGAAAAATGCATATATATTATTTAAAGAAGATATAAAATGCAATGAACAAAATTTCACTAACAAAAAAATAACATCATGGACTGGTATTGATAACATAACAGTTGAACTTGAAAACAAAGAGAGTGAATTGTTTCAAAGAGATATACCTACATATCAAGAAATAGATATCGAAACACATTATCAAGGGTACAATATTGAGCCATATTTTGAATATTTGAAAAAGGTCAAGAAAGCAAAATCAATAGTTGAGAGACCTTACCAAATTGTAAAACAACCACATATATTAGAAGAAACAAAATTCTATCAAATCATGAGATTGTTGAACAAAGAGAAAGAAATATTAGAGAAAGAAATATTGAAAACAAAGAAAACAAATCCAGATCAACCAATATATGTATTTGTAACAGGTGGTGTGGGTACTAGAAAAAAATTTACTGCAATAACAATATTCCAATATCTAATTTACATGTACAACAACATATTGGAATATGACCTAGCTTAGTTAAAAGGAATCATGACAACATATAAAAGGAAGGCAACATAAAATGCAAGTGGTATAACGTTGCATTTTGCATTCCATTTGACATTTTAAAAATATGAATACCTTTCACTTAAAAGTGGAAAATTAGACACATTAACAAAAACATTGCGAACAAATTTGTGTGGTGCATGTTGGAACAGGGTCTCCTAGCCTCATATTTGTCCAAATTTTGTAATATTTTGCAATATTTTAGTCTAGCGCAGGGGGTTGGGATGGGTCAAAACCCCCAATCATTGTAATGGGTCAAAAGGGTAGACCAAGGGTCCACAAACCACGAGTTGCAAACCATAGGATAGCGCAGGCTAAGCATGATATAAATAGATGAGTAAATTGAGTCTAGAGGTAAGAAAGAGATAGAGATAGAATTGAATTACGAATTGCGAATCTGTTGCATCGATTTTCTGGGTAAGGGCTCCTGCTAGCTGTGTGCGTGGAGACGCTGAGTCCTGTTGTGTGCGGATCACGCTGGCTGTGTGCGCAGGCCGATAAGTAGTCTGTAAGTGGAATCTGGTTATAATTGCATGAGAAGACTGTTTTGTGATGTCTAAGTATCTATATGTTGCGTATGTGGCTTAAAGGTATCTTTTTGGCTATGATTGTTAATGATACACACGTGGATGCGATGTTCTGAATGCATAGATATGGTTTAAGTAATTGCTTTGGTTAGTTGTTATCTACTTCGCACAAAGTATTATGTTAACTATATTGCTATGGGTTCCGGATTAGGGCTTATTCAGCGCAGGATTGATAGATCTGAAGGTGCCCCATTTTATTAACCTTCTCTCTCTCTGGGTGTGGAAACCTAGTTCCAGCACCCTCCCATACTACTTAAGGTGAGACCTTAGTCTGCGCTGCAGTTCATTGCGGAAAGGGCAAGTAGTATAGGGGTTTTTTGGAAAACCTTTACGTTGAACCTAGGTCAGGACCCCTCGAGCCAACAAATCGTTCCATTTCCAAGGCCGGGAGCATTTTGAGAGAGAGATCGGGTAATGCCACGGGGACATTGGCAGCCACTAAAACCTGAGTTAGAATATTGGTTTGAAAAATAGATTCAGGAATTTTCCCTAAAAGAGAATCGAAGTGAAAGATTGTCCACAAAGGATTGGAAGAATAAGTATATCTTCACGGAATTGCACGAAATCTTCTTTGTGTCCTTCGCACAAGAGTTACAAGAGTGGTTAGCTCAATTGGCAGAGTTTCAGACTTGCTGGAAAGACGGTTAGGTCACGCTGTGGACCCCCAAGTCAGTCCGGGAATCAGAGAATACAGACAATAAGATTACTAGGACTATGGATCATTGGGTTAACAGTATATTGGGCAGATTCGTGACAGAATTTGTTGTTGACCAGTTTGTGTCATATTCAGAATTTGAACGAATATTTTTCAAAGGATTTAGGGGAAAGTTCCTAAAAAGCTTTCCGCTATTGATTAAAATGATATTGAGCGAAAAGGGTATCTTGTGTGGCCACACCAAGTGAATGACCTCCGATCAGAGTGGAAGTATAACGCGAAGTGGTAAATACTACCAGATTAATCAGGAAGGAAACAGATCGATATACATCCCAATAAGGGAGTCATCGGAGTATAACCACGAAGGGTCGTGCAAAGGGGAACCACACCCCCAGCCACACCGACATCAAATATTCACAGGATAAGAACTCTCCTACACTTCCCTCGCCATCCTTAGAAGACGACATGGCCACGCACATGAAGTTGCCTACCTTCAAGGGTGCAAGGGATGAGGACAAGGATCCATTTTGGTTCATAGCCGAATCTATATGAACTGCGCAAAACGTGAACAATGATGTTATCAAACGAACGCAGCTATCCATAGCCTTTGAGGGAAGGGCACTGGATTGGTTCATGGGATAAATTGGTCAAAACGCGAATGCATCCATAGAGAATATTAAGGATGCCCTAAAACAAAAATTCTGGAAGCCTAAGTCGTACGCTCAATGTGTGGTTGAACTAAAATACTTTAAGCAAGGACCCACAGAATCTGTCTAGGAAGTTGACCAACGGTCAAAGAAGGTTCACTGACGGGGGATTTGTCTATGAATATAAGCAACATAAAGAGTGGTTCATCGCTATACTATTACCACACTTGCGTGGGCCCATGGGACAGCAAAAGATCGAATCTGAAGAGGAAGTGCTGGAAATAGCCATGAAGTTAGAATTTGTGCCCAGGGACGATACACAATTCGGAGCTCTTCAAATCCAGAACCAATTGGAGGCAATGCACTTATAAATTCAAATTTTTCCAAATGATCTTGGTAAGGAATCCAGCCTAGACATTTGGTGTATACGCTGCAAAGGACCAGGTCACTCGAAGGATCAATGTCCACTACTATCAGACTACATGCAGGCTAGGGGGTCTGAGCCCGCTGCGACCCAGGGACATGGCTGGCCCCAGCAGTCTGATAATATGGTGTGAAAATTGTCGGGTGGTAGGAAGACACAACATGGATCATTGTCCATGATTAGGCGCTTATGTACCAAAATTAAAGCAGCAGTGGTGCAGATTCTTCTCTTCGGTAGGCCATGATGAACAAAATTGCCAAACCCTTGACCTTATGGGAGATAGGGGCAACTTATACAGAGTTCAGTTTGATCCCTCATCACCATTGTCTCCATCAGGTTGGGAGGGATCCCCCGCGTGAGGCAAGGGAGGAGGCAGAGGGGGAAGTTTCGGTCGAGGATGTGGACAGCTGATCTGTTATAACTGTGTATATGTGGGACATTTCGCACGAGATTGCATGAATCCGGCATGCCAGTCTTGCAAATATTTCCAGCAATTTGACCATTTCATTGAATACTGCCTAGTGCTAATATCAAAAATGCAAGAAAAACAACAAACACCTACGCAGAACGTGCAAAGAGTTAAGGTGGAACCACGGGACGATGGGCCAAGTATCAATGTAATCATGCGCAGTGGCATCTCCAAAGGAGGGGTTGAGGAAAAGGTGGAAATCAAGCCATTAATCTGAAAGGCTGAGGACAAAGCAGAAGGTTTAAACCTGAAAAGAGAAAAATAAACCTTCATCGAAACACGGAAGAAGGTAACTAGAGACGAAATACCAAACAAACGGGCAATAGATCCAAGGGAGGAAGAGGCATTCAAACCATTCCTCTAGGCTTGTATGAAGCTACTGTGCAACCAAAAGGTTGTAGAAAATCTCCAGGCCCTAATAGAAAATTGTGCAGAAAGAATTGACCCGCATCCCAAAGTAAAGACATTGAATAATATATATATAAAGAAAAAGAGGACGGGCCGAGAGATGTGTATGACTGCGCAGATTGGGGAATATGAAATGGACCAAGTTATCTTTGACATAGGTTCAAACGCTAATGTCTTACCTAAGAAAACGTCGCAGCGAATGGGAGAACCTCGGCTGGAATGGTCGACTATTTAGCTATAGATGGCTAATCAGCAGAATATTATCCCACTAGGAAGACTGACGAAGGTAGTAGTAGATATTGCAGGTGTCAGAGTCCATGCAGATTTCAAGGTAATCTAGATATTAGAACACGTAGACCCTTACTCTACGCTCCTAGGTCTAGATTGGGCCATTGACATGGGAGGTATTATTAACTTAAAGAGGAGAAGCATGATCTTCAAAAACGAGGGCACAAGGGTAATTTTTCCTTCGAATCTAGCAGAAGTGTAGGAATTTACAGGGTAAGTTCCTTAGATCAAAAACCAAAGGTCACCGCTCACAAATAGATCACAAATCAGTACACTAGTATTATCACATGGTTAAAACCCTAGAAGAGGGAAACAATCCATGGCCTGAGCCAACGCGACCACTTCAGGCAATTTATTAATATAAAAAGATAAGTTACATATGTTTCTCTCATAAATGGGTACCAGACAAATGAACCTCCATGCTCTTTAAATAGAGATCATGGACCAATCGGGTGTTAAGCCACGGATCTAGTGTTGTTAATACCGAGGAGAGAGAGAATCGTCGGATCACTACAAATCGTGACCGTCGAATTATAACTTACAAATGTACATAGTAAAGAAACACACTTTACCTAAATTTACACTAGACTAAGTTATTCTTAATTATTTCCTATGTGTCGAGATATCCTAACATCCCCCCTTAAGAACAACTTGGGATAGGATTGAAGGATTTATAACGGTGACACAAAAGGAGCCTATTTCCTATGTGTCTAAATATCCTAACATCCCCCCTTAAGAACAAATTGGGATAGGATTGAAGGATTTACAAAGGTGACACAATAGGAGAAGGAAGGAGGCATTAGAGCCTATCCCCCCCTTAATGATAACTTTCCTGAACTCCAAGCACGGATCAAATTTTGGTAAACTTCGCTTCTATGAGAGCCTTTGTAAAGATATCAACTACTTGATCTTTGGTTGGACAATACTGCACTTCAAGAACACGATCATGAATGAGATTTCTGATGAAGTGTATGTGGAGCTCAATGTGTTTCATACGCTGATGTTGAACTGGATATTTACATAGCTGAATGGCACTCTGATTATCACACCAAAGTGTAGTTGGATGTTGCTGATGAAGACCAGAACCAGGACGGATGTGAAGCCACAGCCTTGTTGGCTTCAACTACACCACGATACTCTGCTTCTGCTGAAGAAAGAGAGATGGCACTTTGTTTCTTACAAGACCATGTAATAGGTCTTGATCCAAGAGTGAATACATATCCTGCAATAGACTTTCAATCATCAAGGTCACCAGCCCAATCAGAATCAGTGAAACCAATCAACAATGGAGATGCTCTTGCACTGTAATGAATTCTAGACTGAACTATACATCGATATATTGAAGTATTCTTTTAGCTGCTTTCCAATGAATTTAACGAGGTTGGGGCATAAACCGAGCGACAAGACCAACGGCAAAGAAAAGGTCAGGAAAAGTATGGGTTAGATACAAATTCTACCAACAAGTTGATATTATAAGGTAGAATCAACTTCAGGGGTAGTAAAAGTGACTGAAAGCTTGAATCCAGACTGAAAGGGAGAAGGGGCTGGCTTATAGTCTTCCCTGTGAAAGTGGTGTAGAAGATCACAGGCATACTTGGACTGAGAGACGGTAATACCTTCTTCGGATTGCAAGACTTGAAGACCAAGGAAATAATGCAAGTGCCCTAATTATGTCATTTCAAACTTCTTTTTGAGGTTAGAATTCACATGGTTTATATGGTTGGGATCACTACCAGTAAGGATAAGATCATCAACATAAAGAACAAGGATGGTGAAGGACTTACCCACTTTCTTGGTGTAGACAGTGTTATCAAAATGACACCTAGAAAAGCCATTATGTAATAGAAATCTATCCATTTTGGCATACCAAGCCTGAGGAGCTTGTTTGAGACCATAGAGAGACTTCCTAAGGCGACAAACAAGGCTAGAGTCATTTTGGATAAATCCAGGGGGTTGTTCCATGTAGATTTCTTCATGCAAATCTCTATGTAAGAAGGCGTATTTAACATCCATCTGATGGACTTACCATTGAAAGGAGGCAGCAAGGGAAATAAAAAGGAAGATAGAATTCATTTTGGCAACAGGGGAGAAGGTTTCATTATATTCAATTCCTTCAACTTGTGAAAATCCTTTAAAGACAATACGAGCTTTATATCTATCCACTTTTCCATCTGGTCCAAACTTGGTTTTGTAAACCCGTCTGCATCTAACAAGTTTTCTTCCTTTTGGAAGAGGAATAAGATCCCAAGTATCATTCGCTAATAAGGAATGATATTCTTCATTCACAACTTCATCCCAATCTGGATGACCGAAAGCTTCTTCAAAGGTTTTTGGATTAGGATTTTCTGGAACTTGAGACAATAAGGAAGAGGCTCTTTCGAACTGAGAACGTGTACGTCGTCGATCTGCAGGGTCACCTGCAAGAGAACCTGTTGCATCTCGAGTAGAGCGGACCCACTTGTTTGTTGCCACAGTCATCTCATAAGATGTGAACATGAATGTACAATGTGGTGTTAATGGTGCACACCAAGGGTCATGTGGCTTCCCCCACAAACCACCATTAAGGTAGCCGAAATCAATGCTACAAGTAGTTGCAAGTACATTATACAATATGCAAGAAGGGATGATCCTTCTTGATACAATATGTTGCTCATATAAAGTAAAGAAGTACAAAACATAATGTGAAATTATACCTTCTCTACCATGTACTTGAGACCTTGAGTTGAAATGGCTCAACTGAAAAAGCTCCCTCACTCCCAATGAGTAGGAAGGTGGCTGTGACATCCTCTCTATTACCATCCGAGCTATGCATCTCTCCATATGTTGATATATGTCTTGTTGGATTCCCTCCCAAGTGAACTCCTCTAAAAAAACAAGATATACATCAAGGTGCATAGCTAGGAAGTCCTCATGTGCTGCATGTAATAGTTTCTCCTTGAGACTAGATGCCCTAGTCAAGAATATTCTGCCATAACAATAGATAACCATATCATCCACCATGTATCTGTCATCTCCCTCCAGGTCATCAAGAACCATGCATGCACCAAGATCCTTGGAGTACTCTACCAAAAGCTGAGACCTCCAATACGGATCAATCCTCCTCATAGACAGCGTCGGTGATCTAGCATGTGAAGCTCCCCTCATGTTTTTTCCTGCTACTTTGACATCCCCCATGCCAAATTCATCCTCCAAAATGCTACCATTCCCATCATGCAGCTGCTCATGCTCAAATAGTGATGGTTTCCTTTGGAAGTTGGCCTCCCATGAGAAGCTATCATCCACAAGGAATCTCCCAAGCTGCGCCAAGGTAAGCATGAGTAGCCTACATCCACTCCTATGTATGAAAGAGTCCTCCCTCAAAGGAAGTATCCTCTTTCTCTCCAAATCTAGGGAGCAGTCATCCTGCATCATGAATATGCCATCCTCCATCCCTGCAGGAAACTCTGTCAGCGCAGTATAACTGATGAGAGTGGGTGATACTGAAAATGAGAGAGTGTATCCCTCCTCCTTGGGTCTATCCCAAACTCTCTGTGCTGTGTTGGACTCCTCCAATGTCTTCACCTCTCCAGAATCCAAGAGTGGTGAATCAAGTGACAAGATGCCCCTCATCAACTCTAGATCAGGTGGCCTCCCAGGTGGAATGCCTCCATATAGTGAGACATCAAGTTCAGAAGTGGAATATATGCATGGGTGGACTGATTTGTCCCTCTCTTCACTGCTCAGTATAGTCTCCTTCCCTTGTGCAAAAAACTCCCCAGAATAGATAAGGGTGTACCATCCCTTGATGTTGATCCTTCTCTTCCTCCTCCATCTCACAATCCCAAAAAAATAATGCATATGGCTCCGGAATTGTGCCTTGTTTCCCACATGTTGCATCATTTGGAATTCCTTGTAAAGATACAAGGGCTCCTCTAGTGGAAGAAATAGCTCCCCTTTCACCTCCATGTGGTGATGAATCTCCTCTCAAAGGGATAACGTTGTTAGATTTCTTATGCTCATCCTCCCCATCAATAATTGAGAATACCTCATCATCAAGGAGAGACCCTAGATCTTGGTCATCTCTTGAAGGAAGTACCTCCATGCCTTCACAAATGGAAGAGGGCCCTTCACACAATGGGGATCTTTCCCTTAGCAAGCCTTCATATATGTTCTCATCCCTTTCAGAAATATGGAATGGAGTTTGTTTCATGGTTCCCTCCAATGCATGCAAAGTGTTTGATGTTTTGATACATGGTGTTCCATAGTGATTTTTATCAAATTTTCTCACAAACCCCATAGTGAATTCATCATGTGTTCTTACATTTTCATGATAATATGAAATAGAATTTTCAAACCACCAACAATGAGCCATACCTTTGAGTTTCAGTGCTGCTCCTCCAATGGCCTCATCTTCTTCCTCCATCCTCTCGGCAGTGCAAGTGGGCACTGAACTGAGTTGTAGATCTACATGTGTGGCTGAATTCCCACACCCATCATGATAATAGATACGGCTTGCTTCATCTTCAAACCCTCTCAGAGACTTTCTATAATTCTCCCTTTCTATCTCCTTGAGATCTTCTATGACAGCTTCCATAGTTTGGAAAATAAGTAGGGAGATCTCCTCTTCCGTCATTCCTCTTTTCTTATTTTCTTTGTACAACTCCTCTTCTATGTGAGGAGCTTCTCCTTCTACTGGCATATTATCTTGGATGCACAGGCTGAGCCAAGATTAATGCTCTGATACCACTGTAATGTTTCTTTTTCAACATTTTCTGCAATAGGGTCCAGAGGGACGCTATATAAGGAAGGAAATGAAAAAATAAGGTGAAAGGGGGATTGGATCCCTTATTTAATACATCAAACATGACACTTCCAGAAGTTGAGCTCAAAGAAATCCCTCAAGGAAGGTTAAACAGATCTCCTTCCCTTCGGTATCTTGGAAAAGTGCTCAAAGAGTGAGCTACAGCAACATATGAGCATAACCATGAAACTCTGAAAATATAAACATGTCAATAAAGGGATTATAATATAGCCATCATGTTTATTAATATATCAGCAACCATATACAAAAATATATTGAGGGACAAGCCACTCAATCTATTGGAACCAATCTCCCATGATCAAACTATGAAATACATGAGTTGCTGCAACTGCACAAAATGTTGGAGAGCAGTGACTGCACAGTCTCTATGAGAGTAATAACTGTTGAATAGATACAAAATGATAATGAGGCTGAAGGATACAAATAAATTTCCAATAATAGATGAATGGGCTCCAATATAAAATTTCTAGCCAATCTAGGAGAGATTGCTAGAAATGCCAGAGAATGTACAATGTGACAATTAACTTGTCATTGCAACTGAATCAAAATATGAAATGAGGTTGTAGCAGATATTAAATGATGATTCTTTACTTTTATGGTGTATCTAAGCAAAAGTTTGATCCCTTTACTCAGAAACAACTCCTCCTGATGAGATCAAATGACCCTCCCAGCAACTGCCTGCAAAATAACATAGATCTAGCTGGAGACTGCACTGTGAGGGAAGATGGATGGTTGACCTGATGCCAATGATATAAAAATTTGCCTGGAAGTCCTCCTCACTGATCCTCCAATGAATAGCTAAGCCCTCTGTAGTGCTCAACTTAGTGTTCCTAAATTGAGGTCATAAATTGTCAACCAAGGCTAGTAAACTACTGAAGTGAGGTGCACTATATGTGCCTAGGTATCTGTTTCTCACTACGTTTTGTTTAGTGTTTTTCTGATGTTTTTGGTTTTATGGTTTTATGTTAAAAAGGAAAATAACTAAGTGTTGGTAAAGAGAAGTGGATGGTTACACTAAAACAGAGCAGAACCTATTCTAAACTATGTATGGCACTAAAGAACAGAAAATGCAAAGCTTGATAATGACTCATAGCAAGGAAATAAATCACAACATGAACTCAATAACTCAGAACATGAACTCATCCAATTCATTCATTAGAAATATGTTGGAATAGCTTAAGAAAAGGACAATTTTAGTGCAAATGAGGTTCTCCTAAGTAAACAATCATCTTACAATATTACAAAGAATCTCATCCATGGCTAGAAGTTTATTGGAACACAATTGGAAAAGATTATTTGTAGCACAATAATATTTCTACTCTGAATTAACTTGTAATGCTAAGATTAATCCATTCTGCAGCTCAACTTGTCACTACTAAGCCTCATTCGAAAGTTAGAGATTTTCTAGAATAGTTTTTGGAAAAAAGGCTTATTTGTGAAATTGCAAAAGATTGCAGAACAATCAAGGCCTTAAACTAATATCACTAATTCCTTTCCATATGATGATGCATTAATAGAAAGTCAGAACAAGAGTAGTTTGTAAACAATGAAGGCCGTGAAGTCTAATTTTGACAGTTAATACAACTTAAAGAACAATGGATAACACTGAACTAGAATGCAATTGATCAAACTTGAAACACAGTGACCACAACTAAACTAGAATGCCACTAATCTAACTTGAAATACAGTGAACAGAGTTGAACTAGAGTGCCATTATCAAACTTGAAATATAGTGACAGAATTAAACTAGAGTGACATCTACCTCCGGAGTATTTCAATTGAACTAAAATGCAACTAATTCTATGAAATACTACAGCCCTATCTCGTTCAGTGTGAGTGATATCTTGGAATAGTTTGTAAAAACAAGTCTGGATGTATCTTTCAATGCAAATGAACATAAAACATAAAGTTTCAAAGAAAAATGCAATTAACTCCTAAAATACTACAGTTATATCTCATCCAATGTTAGTGGTGTTTTGGAATAGTTTGTAAGGATAAGACTGACTGTGGCATCCACTGCAAGTAAGTATAAAAACACAAAGTTTAGAAAATTGATTAAACTAGGAATGAAACAAGGCTAAGTTACTTATCTAAACCATATGAACAAAGCTTCTCAGGTAGCAGGGGCCCTCTACCACCGGATTAGCACGCAAATCTACTCAAGATTGACTCATCTCTTGCAATAAAGTGATGCTTCTTTCATTAAAGGAGAAATTCTTCGAAAAACAGAGTATTACGGTCTTCTGAGATCTAGCAACAAAACAAAATCTAGCTAGTTGTTTCTCGGTCTCCCGAGCCATACTTATAACAAAATTACATAACTGTCTTTGAGATAAAACAGGAATAAATGTCTTTCCCAACTAAAATCAAACTAGAACTCTGGTGGTGGTCTCGTACTATGATTAAGGACATATGTACAGTCCTTGTCCTATTAGAAGTCTATCTCCTAGTTTTGGTTTCCCACGTGCATAACCACCTGTAGACTCGAGCTCAGACTTTGTCGAGAGCATGAAATGATGGGGGAGTGATGTGAAATACGACCATATGCGTTTTTCCTTGAGGTGACACATGGAACCTGCGTAAACATGAAGATAGCTGCGGAATAGGCGACTGGCTACAGAATGACTGCGTTCTGTAGCCGAGTCTGGTCAAAAATTGCTACAATAACAAAATCATAAAAACATATCAATTTATTCATTATATACATTCTTTAAGTAATCCTAATCAATCCTATTGATCATTTAAGCCTGTAATTGATGAGGGACAAAGGAAATGAAGTGAAATGTGGTGGAAAAGAAGGACATCTTTGGGGCTCAACATACCCCCACTGCAAGGCTTTTGCATGTCCTCATGCAACTATTCCATGTACTCTGAGACCTCTGCTAGGACATCTAACCCTCTTCTTCTGCTTTGCCTGACAGTCAATGGCCTTCTGGGCTTCCTTATGACTAACCTGAATCTCAAATCTCTAAGTGCCCTGCTTAAATTTTTGTTTTTCTTCTTCAATCTTTCACTGTCCTTGTACAACTTTTTCATTTGTAGAGAAAGAGTTGTATTCATATCACCTTTCAGCTTAACCTGCTCCCTTAAAATTTCATTCTCATTCTTGATATGCCTATTGAGTACTTCTAACTCATATTTATCTCTTCTTAGCATATCAATTGCAGATTTTGGGGGAATAGGAGTTCTGTCTCTACTTTCTGAAGCTCTCTTCTCTAGTGTCTCAACATAATTGTAAATTTCTTGTTGTGTTGGGTCTATTTCAGGAGCTCCTTCATCAAAATACTCCTCATACTGATACTTAGGTGATCTAGCAGTAGGTGTTTCTTCATCCTCAATGTTTATGATTCCAGTTTGTCTAACCTCTGTTTTCTTTAGTATACCTCTAAGCATGTGGCTCCGTCTCGGTTGAGATGGCCCTTCTCCTCTGTCTTTGGCATATTTTCTTAATATTCTCTCCTTCTTAAGCTGCTTCTTAATTTGAGCCAATTTCTCAGAAATCATCTCTTCACTGTCCTCTTGTATTGGTTTACCAGTTTTAGTTTCAACAACTTTGGAAATTTCCTTTCTCCTGCTTCTTCTTGTAGGTTTGCCTTCAGGTGGAGATTCCTTGGGTTCTTCAGAGTGATTCCTCACTAGAAACTCATCCCAATTATCTCTCATTTTTTCCAAATGATGTTCAATTAAGATTTTGACTAACCCATGGTGATACAAGGTTGTTTCCAGAAATTGAATCCTCTTTTGAACATTTGAGGCCATTATCTTTAAGCTATGAAGTAAGAAAAAGGGAAAATTGATTTCTTCTTCTAAGAAATGCATCATTAACCGAATATGATAAACATAGAGGGTACCAAATCTTCCTTCACATGTTATAATTTTTTGCAAAATGAGCAACATGTTCCTCCATTTATTCTTCAGTGCCGAGCTAGGAATACCTTTCTTAAAAATGGAAACATCCATACCTGGTGTTTTGAGTATTTGCCTCAATGCCTCGTTATGAAATTCCCTATTTTTGTACCACCTTTCTCCTTGCCTGGGTAATTTCGTTGCTTCTGCAATGAAAGCCTCTGTGATGGTGAATTTAACATCTCTTATTTCGACCTCCGCTCCATTGAAGGACCGTGCAAATGTTTTAGTCACCTCTTTGTGAAAACCATTGAATTTTTCCAAAAATTGAAACCACCCAGCCTGCTGTAGCATTTCTCTGATTTGTGGATAACCCTCCAAGTACTTGGTTCCAACCGGTTCGGATCTTACTATGAGACCCATAGCTTCTCTTTTCAACCTTCAATTTACTACTCTTCTATCCGCTGTGAAAATGGCTATTAAAGAGTTGTTTTTTCCCCACAGATGCTTCCTCTGTTTTACAAACCAGAATGGCTTAAGAATTGGCTACGGAAAGAAATGATATGGAGTGGTTATGAAAGAAGTATAATGTGGTGAGGGTGATTCATATGAATTAATGAGTTGAAAGCTATCACAGAAGAAAAGAACGCGGAGATATTTTGTGAGAAATTCAAAATCATCATTAAATACTTTTGCCTAGTGACGTGACTGATTAAATCACTTCAGTACTTAACCGTTAAGTTTTAAATGATGATTGGATATGGCAAGATGGAAGGGATTTTGTCCAAATTTTTTATGATAGGTTTGATAGGCATGATCAACACGACTAATTAAAATAACCTTTTTGAATCATACATGACTTAACTATGCTAAAATTTCATGATCTGTCACCATAATAATTTCATAACTTTTACCTTTGCCTTTCCTTTGATTTTTTTTTTTTTGTGGTTTTGATATGCCTTGTCCTCCTTTGAAAATCATTGATCTTCAGTCCTCATAACTCCTTTAATTTTTCTTTTTGTCTTGGATATGCAGGATCAATTTGCTGCTAAATCAAGTGATTACAGGATAGTGCCTTCAGGATCTCTGGCTGCAGAATGTCTGACTGGTTGCAGAATGTTTGACTGGCTACAAAATGTCTAACTGATTGCAGAATGTACCTGTAGAAGCCTTGAAACATGAAATGGAATGGTTTGAAGCATGAATGGAATGTTGTATGAAATGAGTTAAAAATGGATAATGAAGTATGGTGTAATGGAGTATGAGTGAAGTGAATAATGGAATGAAATGAATCTCTATTATGAAGTGGAGTGAAGTATGGAAAATGACCTGCAACTTATGATTTGTATTATTCAATTGCAGCAAGAAACCAATCTTAAAACTCTGAGATGGAAATGAGGTGGACCATGGAATGAAATGAATGAAGTATGGAATGAAGTGGAGTATGGATGAATGGAATGAAATGAAGTATGGATGAATGGAATGAAATGAATCATAAGTGAAATATGGGTTTTCACTTATGATTTTGTAATAGCTGCTTGCAGAAAAAGAAAAAATTTGAAAAGCTAAAGTGTCAGAAAGATTCTGATTTTCACTCTATCTTTTCTGTATAAACATGCTAATTAGTGATTAGTTTTCATGTTTATACTTTTTTCTTTCTTTTCTTTTCTTTTTTTTTTCTTTTTTTTTATGCTTTTGAATTCAGAAAATTCAACTAAGTTGATGAAGAAGAAAAATTCTTCTTCATTAACTTCACATCACTGTTTTCCTGAAATCTCTTGACAAATTCTTCTCTTGAAAGTGGCTTGTGATACAGCTTCAATCTATGACCATTTGCAAGAAAAGTGACCTTCTCTTCATCTATTGTCCTGATTTTTATTGCTCCATTGTCAAAAATTCTTATAATTTCATATGGCCCAAGCCAATGTGTTTGGAATTTACCTTGAAAATCCTTGAACTTTGAATCAAACAAGAGAGCCCAGTCATGCCATCTAGTCCTTTACTATTGGACTATACTTGTTTTCTGAACTGCATCTTGTCTGATCTCATCCAATTCATTAATCTGCTCCAATCTATGCTTTTGTGCCTCTGTTAAATCAAGTCCTAGCTGAACTGCCATTTTGAAAGTTTTAATCTGTAACTCTATGGGAAACAAAACTTGTTTTCCATAAACAAGTTCATAAGGAGTATGGAATGTTGTGCTCCTCCATGTATTTCTATAGGCCCACAAGGCTTCAGGAAGCCTATCTGCCCAATCTCTTCTATGCAAATGAACAGTCTTCGTTAGGATCCCTTCAATGACCTTATTAGTAGATTCCACTTGACCATTTGCTTGTGGATGATAAGGAGTAGATTTTCTGTGCCTAATTTTGTACCTCTCCATCATTTGTTCCACTAGATTTGATGTAAATTGAGCTCCTTGATCTGTAACAATTTCCCTTGGGACACCAAAACGAGTAAAAATATCCTCAAAAATAAAATTAACTACAGATGCTTCAGTAGCAGAAAGTAATGGCTTGGCCTCTACCCATTTGGTAACATAATCAGTGCAAACTAATATATATTTCTTTTGTCTTGATGGAGGACTAATAGGTCCTACAAAATCTAAGGCCCATTTTTCAAAAGGTTCAATATGTACCTGAGGCTGCAATGGCATCTCACCTGAAGGAGAAGGTTTCCCTACCCTTTGGCAACTGTCACACCTTTTGACATACTCTTTAGCATCTTTAAAAAGGGATGGCCAATAATATCCTAAATGAAGGATCTTATAAGCTGTTCTTTTATCAGCAAAGTTTCCGCCACAAGGTTCATCATGACATGCCTTGAGGATCTCAGGCATCTCATCTTCCCGAACACATCTCCTAATGATAAAATCTGGACCTGTTTTGTATAACTCATTAGCAACCCATGAATATTTTGCACTGTCATAAATGATATTTCTTTTGTCTCTTGCATTCATTATTGAAGGAAATTTCCCTGAAACTAAATAATTAGCAATGTAAGCAAACCAAGGAGTCTGAGTAGAAATTGCAAAAAGATATTCATCAGGGAATTGATCTTCAACTGGAGTATTGTCTTTGATGTTTTGGAGTCTAGATAGGAAATCAGCTACTGTGTTTTGTTTTCCAGACCTATCTAGAATGGTAATGTTGAATTCTTGTAAAAGAAATAACCATCTTATGACTCTGCCATTAGTAATTGATTTGTTCATTAGATATCTAATTTCAGAGTGATCTATGTGAACAAAAGTTTCATAGCCTATTATATAGTGTCTGAATTTGTTTATGGCATGAACAGCAGCTAAAAACTCTTTTTCAGTTACAATATAGTTTAAATCTAAAGGAGTCAAATTTTTATTGGTATAGTAGATGGCATAAGGAATCAAGTCTTTTTGTCCCAATACTGCTCCTAGAGCTGTATCTAAGGCATCTGTTGAAATATGAAAAGGCAACTTCCAGTTAGGTCCCCTTAAAATAGGTGCTTCAGAGATTTTTGTTTTCAGGGTCTCAAAGGCTAACTGGCAATCAGGATTCCACTTGAATTCACAGTCCTTGGTAAGTAATTTGAAAAGTGGAGATGCTATCTTGGTGAAGTTTTCTATAAACCTTCGATAATATCCTGTAAATCTGAGAAAACTCCTAACATCTTTTTGACAACTTGGAATAGATAAGTTAGAGATGACTTCAACTTTTGACTCATCAACTCTAATCCCATCCCCTGAAATGTGATGTCCTAAAACAATTCCTTTAGTAAACATCATAAAACACTTCTCATGACTAAGTGAAAGATTTTCTTCTTTACATCTCTTTAAAACTTTTTCCAAGTTTGTTAAGGCTTCTTCAAATGTGTTTCCATAAACTGTGAAATCATCCATATATACCTCTACACAATCATGTATTAGATCTAAAAAAATTCCTAGTACTGCCCTTTGAAATGTTGCGGGTGCATTGCATAGTCCAAATGGAAATACTCAGTAAGCATAGGTACCCCAAGGACAGGTAAATGTGGTTTTGTCTTGATCTTCAAGTGCTACTTGAATTTGGTTATAACCACTAAACCCATCTAGAAATGAAAAGTACTTTTTGCCAGCTAATGTATCTAACACCTGATCTATGAAAGGTAAAGGAAAATGATCTTTAAGAGTAGCTTTGTTTAATTCCCGGTAGTCAATACATACCCTCCATTTACCATTTTTCTTTGGCACAATTACCAAAGGAGAAACCCACTGACTATCTGAAATGGGATAGATAAAGTTAACATTTAACAATTTCTGCAATTCTTCCTTAATAATCTCCCTAAGATTTGGATTCATCCGTCTTTGAGGTTGTCTGATTGGTTTACAATTTTCCTCTATATAGATGTGATGAGTGCAAGTCTTGGGGCTTATCCCTTTCATATCAGTTTACTCCCATGCATATGCAGAAGAATGTCTCTGTAATATCTTGACTAGCTCTTAGGTTCTTGTTTATGTTTAAAGTTTTGCCTGGAAATATCTCAATTGTAGAGCTGCCAAATTTATCCATGGAGTAAAGAGACATCTGTCTTGATGATAAAAACTCAATGTTGAATTCTTCTTGAAATTGTTCATGTTTTTATTCCGAAGAGGATTCAAATTTTCTAAGGTATTCATAATCTGGCTATCTTCACTAATTTCTGAAATTGTGAAGAGAGGTTGTAAGTCTTCTTCATCCTCTATCCATTGAGTATCATCTAATTCTGTAATTGTTTTCGATGGAGGATACAAGGTAAATTTCTTGGTTGAAATACCATCAGAGATGTACATATCACTGGATCTACAACTAATGAAAGCACCAGCTGTAGCTAACCAAGGTCTTCCTAATATAACAGGATGCCCCCCTAGATTATTCTTAGGAGTTAGGATCATAAAATCCATAGGATATTCCCAAGAATCTAGGGACACTGGAATGTCTTCTATTACCCCATCAGGTTTGATCACAGATATGTCTGCTAATTGTAATAATGTGGGTGTAAAAACAAGATTAGGAAGTTTTAGTTTATCCATGATTTGTCTACTCATGATATTGATTGCTGCTCCTAAATCAATAAGTGTGTTTTGGATCTCAATTCCATTGATGTGAATTTTAACAACTGGATTTCCTGGGTCTAGATACTTTGGAATAGCAATCTTACCCATCATGATATCTGTTATTTTTCCTGCTAGTCGAATTTTCTTTATCTCTCTTATTCTTTTTCATGTTTTCTTCATGCTCAACTCCTTTATTGTCTTTGCTAAGATTGGAATTTCCTTGATGGCTTGTAATAATGGGATCTTAATACAAACATTTCTCAGCTCATCTAAGAAATCATAATTAGGCACCATAATTTGTTTTTCTACACCCTTATCAATTTGTAATATTTCTGGAAAGGGAGGTGTAGAAGTGGATGTTGATGGCTACTCTAATATAGGAGTTGAAATTATTGGTTCTTTTTGTTTTGATTTTTCAATGTTTGAGTCTTGGAAAGTTGTGTTCTCTTCAAGACTTTTATTTACCCGTAGAGAATCTTCCTCGGAATTGTCTTGCTCTTGTATGATTACAGAAGGTTTCCTCTTTTCAAGTATTCTTCCAAACCTAAGTTGAACATCACTAAGGTCTAAAGGAGTGATCAAATAAGTTGGAAACTGTTGGCCTTCTATCATGTATGTGTTCTGAGGATTTTTATTGTTGGGGTTTGGTATGGGTTGGGCAGGCAACTAATTTGTTTTATGAGGAAATGGTAATGGAAGTGGTTGATTTTGATGTTGTGGATTTTGAGGATTTTGTTGAGAATTTTGTTGAAAATTTTGTTGAGGAGGGAAATGTGGATATGGTGGATAGGATGGTGGATATTGATAATACTGAGGGTATCTTCCATAGGGATTTTGTGCTCCTTGTGCCCAAGTTTGTGATTGATTTTGAAATTGGGGCCAAGGTTGCTGCCAAGAATTCCAATTTGGTGGGGGTTGATTATACAGATGATCATGAAATCCTTGTGTTTGAGGTCCTTGCCAAGGCCTCCTGGAGACAAAATTGAGAGATTCTGTGGAACTTGTGGGAGTTTCTTCTTGAAATACAGCTTTAAGACCAGGAAGTGAAGGACAACTCTTGGTCTCATGTTTTTCTAAACAAATTACACAAGTCTCTACAACTTTTGCATCCAAAGGGCATTCTCTCAAGGCATGTTTCTTTCTACATTTGGGACAAAAGATTGCTAAGGCATCAGATTCAGCTTTTTTCTTGTTTTGTAACTTAAGGGTGTCTATTTTTTCACTAAGACTCCCCAAGATATCAGATTTTAACTCATCAAGCATATGTCCTATTTCTGCCCAACTTACTGTCCCAGAAGCAGACTTACTTGTCCTTGCAAGAGCAGGGTCTCTTGGTCCTTTTACAGTTTTAGATTTCCCTCTTGGAAGGTTGATACATAATTCAGCTATTTCAGGTAATGTGAGCTGAGATATATCCCCTTTTCCCATCATGTTAAGGATATCTAACCATTCATCCCTAATTGTCTTCAACAAGAGATCTTTTAAGGTGTCTTGGTCTAAATTTTCCATTTTTTCCCTCTTGATGTTATAGTTAAACCTCTCCAACAAATCTTCCAAATTTTCATCCTCTTTTTGTAACATTTTAAACACTTCCTCCTTATGGTTGACTGGCATACAGTAATCCAAATACCTCTCTAGAAATTCTTGTTTCATGTCTTCCCATGTCCTAATAGAACTATTGATCAAACTCATAAACCACTTCAATGCTGCTCCTTTCAATGTTGAAGGAAATAGTTTAAGTTTTTGAGCATCTTGTAAGTAGTCATAGGTTCTACATAGGACTTCAAATTCAAATGGGAAGGTTTCAGGATCTTCAGTTTTAAGTCCATAAAAGTTTGGAAGGACAGAGGGTGAAATGCTTTTCATAGTTGTATTGGTTTCTTCATCTACTATAGGAAACCCAAAAGAGCTTCCCATTTCTCTTCTACCTCTTCCTCTGCCTCCTTCTCCTTCTGCACCTATACCTCCTTCTCCTCTACCTCTACCTCTACCCCCTCCAAATAGTGTATGTTCTCCATTAAAAACTACTCCTCCCCCTTCTTCTGCCATAGTTGATTCTTCTGTGGAAGTTGAAAATTTTATGTCCCTAGCAGGGGTTCCTGAATCTTCTCCTAAGACAGGTTCAGTGGTTAAAGTGGAAGGTCTTTCTAATGGAATATCTAATCTTAAGTCCTCTAGAAGTCTAGTAAAGGATGGAATGTGGGTTTGAGTTGGAGGTGTGTTGGCTCTTGGTCTTGATGAAACAAGTGGTGTCCTAGGAATCAAGCTTCTGCTTCTTATGAATATACCCCTTGAGTCTCTTTCTATATGCATGTCATTGTTTTTGGGAGGTAAGAAACAAAACTACCTAGTTTTCACTTCCCCGACAACGGCACCAAAATGTAGTGCTCAACTTAGTGTTCCTAAATTGAGGTCATAAATTGTCAACCAGGGCTAGTAAACTGTTGAAGTGAGGTGCACTATATGTGCCTAGGTATCTGTTTCTCACTACGTTGTGTTTAGTGTTTTTCTGATGTTTTTGGTTTTATGGTTTTATGTTAAAAAGGAAAAGAACTAAGTGTTGGTAAAGAGAAGTGGATGATTACACTAAAACAGAGCAGTACCTATTCTAAACTATGTATGGCACTAAAGAACAGAAAATGCAAAGCTTGATAATGACTCATAGCAAGGAAATAAATCACAACATGAACTCAATAACTCATAACATGAACTCATCCAATTCATTCATTAGAAATATGTTGGAATAGCTTAAGAAAAGGACAATTTTAGTGCAAATGAGGTTCTCCTAAGTAAACAATCATCTTACAATATTACAAAGAATCTCATCCATGGCTAGAAGTTTATTGGAACACAATTGGAAAATATTATTTGTAGCACAATAAGATTTCTACTCTGAATTAACTTGTAATGCTAAGATCAATCCATTCTGCAGCCCAACCTGTCACTACCAAGCCTCATTCGAATGTTAGAGATTTTCTAGAATAGTTTTTGGAAAAAAAAGGCTTATTTGTGAAATTGCAAAAGATTGCAGAACAATCAGGGCCTTAAACTAATATCACTAATTCATGTCCATATAATGATGCATTTATAGAAAGTTAGAACAAGAGTAGTTTGTAAACAATGAAGGCCGTGAAGTCTAATTTTGACAGTTAATACAACTTAAAGAACAATGGATAACACTGAACTAGAATGCAATTGAACAAACTTGAAATACAGTGACCACAACTAAACTAGAATGCCACTAATCTAACTTGAAATACAGTGAACAGAGTTGAACTAGAGTGCCATTATCAAACTTGAAATACAGTGACAGAATTAAACTAGAGTGACATCTACCTCCGAAGTATTTCAACTAAGCTAAAATGCAACTAATTCTGTGAAATACTACAGCCCTATCTCGTTCAATATGAGTGATATTTTGGAATAGTTTGTAAAAACAAGTCTGGCTGTATCTTTCAATGCAAATGAGCATAAAACATAAAGTTTCAAAAAAAAATGCAATTAACTCCTAAAATACTACAGTTATATCTCATCCAATGTTAGTGGTATTTTGGAATAGTTTGTAAGGATAAGACTGACTGTGGCATCCACTGCAAGTAAGTAAAAACACAGAGTTCAGAAAATTGATTAAACTAGGAATGAAACAAGGCTAAGTTACTTATCTAAACCATATGAACAAAGCTTCTCAGGTAGCAAGGGCCCTCTACCACTGGATTAGCATGAAAATATACTCAAGATTGACTCAGCTCTTGCAATAAAGTGATGCTTCTTTCATTAAAGGAGAAATTCTTCGAAAAAACAGAGTATTACGGTCTTCTGAGATCTAGCAACAAAACAAAATCTAGCTAGCTATTTCTCGGTCGCCCGAGCCATACTTATAAAAAAATTACATAACTGTCTTTGAGATAAAACAGGAATAAATGTGCTTCCCAAATAAAATCAAACTAGAACTCTGGTGGTGGTCTCGTACTATGATTAAGGACATCTGTACAGTCCTTGTCCTATTGGAAGTCTATCTCCTAGTTTTGGTTTCCCACGTCCATAACCACCTGTAGACTCGAGCTCAGACTTTGTGGAGAGCAAGAAATGATGGGGTAGTGATGTGGAATACGACCATATGCATTTTTCCTTGAGGTGACACCTGGAACCTGCGTAAACATGAAGATAGCTGCAGAATAGGCGACTGGCTATAGAATGACTGCATTCTGTAGCCGAGTCTAGTCAAAAATTGCTACAATAACAAAATCATGAAAACATAGCAAGTTAGTCATTATATACATTCTTAAAGTAATCCTAATCAATCCTATTGATCATTTAAGCCTGTAATTGATGAGGGACAAAGGAAATGAAGTGAAATGTGGTGGAAAAGAAGGACATCTTTGGGGCTGAACACCCTCCACTAAAAACAAGCCAGGGAACAACTCAAGAGATCCTCTGTTGCTGCACCCTGTAGCACAAAGTTGTCCTGCTCCAGGAATAACGCTATGACTGAAGGAGGTAGCTTGGCCAAATGCTGGAATGAGGAAATGGAGCTCACAAACCCTCTCCTTCCTTGAGGATGAGGTAGGGATTCCCGACCAGAAAAACTCTTGTGCTCGAGATCACTGCAACCCTGCTAAACAGCGCAGGTATGCAAGTCTAAGCATACCATACAAAAATTATAAACCAAAAGCATGGATAACAATGGCTCTCCTCCTCTTCTTATATAGCAAGTGCTCCTCTCCACCATGGGTCCCATCCACATGTGCCTTCCAACTCATGCATGTTATCCTCCTCTAAAACTTCGCAGTCCACCAAGGAGACACATTGTATCTAGACAGTGTATGTGGACTTGGTCAAAATGACTAGATCAAGCATTATCCAATCCTGTTCACACCATGTGGTGCTCAATTTAGTTGCTTTATTATTCCTCCTTTCACATGAGGAGTGTTTATTCTTCCTTCTCAAGGATTATGGGGCCTCCTTACACATTTTATTTAACTAAATAAAACACTGCTAACTATAATGTTCCTTTTAGCTTGAGGCTAAAAATTGGGAACATTATAGTCCTCCCCCTTCAAAATGTTGCTTGTCCTCAAGCAACTGCAAGGTAGAGAAAAATTCCTCCTCCTCTTCTTGTGGCCTCCTCATCAATAGACCCCACCATAGGTCATCAAAGTATGCAATAAATCTGTCTTCCATGTATCCCTCCAAGTGTGTAAAACCAAAGTATACATCATGAGATAATAGAAGATGCAAGTGAAAATCTCCTTGTTGTTCAATGGCCTCCTCAATGTAGGAGTGATGAAAAACATGTGAAGTATTATTCCCAATGAGTGACTTCTTCACCCATGCAACCATCCAAATGAAATGAGCCATCCTGGGTAGCTCAACATAGCAGTCCTCAACCCCGGATCTATGCAACATGTTGGGGTTGAATGGAGAGTTTAGATTTTTCCATCCAAGTAGTTTCTCCCTCCATTTATGATAAGTATGAGGGGGTTGTTGATATTGGGCTAAAATTTCATGGCCTCCACAATTGGCCCAAGCCTCCCCACAAAATGAATCAACCATGAAATGCCTCCTCCAACAATGCATTTTCTCCCAATAGTTCCTCCTACATGAAGAGAAAAGTAGTGACATGGCAATCATGGTGTGCCCATTGTTTCTCCTGAAACATACAGCATGTGAAAAGGGGAGAATCATACTCCCAATGGGCATCTTCAACTCCAAGCCCACTCTCCAAACAAATCCTCCCATGAGTATACAAACATCGGCAACATATGGAAGCAAAATACAATGAAAACAAGCTGCCACATGGCAACCGGAGAGTGAATCATAGTTCCACATGGGGAACCAGCACAGTGCATTCCATGCCTGCCTCAAAAAAAAATATAACAAGTGCTTTACTAGCCACTTTTTTGCTGCCACATTCATCTCATAAGATGTGAACATGAATGTACAATGTGGTGTTAATGGTGCACACCAAGAGTCATGTGGCTTCCCCCACAAACCACCATTAAGGTAGCCAAAATCAATGCTACAAGTAGCTGAAAGTAAATTATACAAAATGCAAGAAGGGAAGATCCTTCTTGATACCATATGCTGCTCATATAAAGTAAAGAAGTACAAAACATAATGTGAAATTATACCTTCTCTACCATGTACTTGAGACTTTGAGCTGAAATGGCTCAACTGAAAAAGCTCCCTCACTCCCAATGATTAGGAAGGTGGATGTGACATCCTCTCTATCACCATTCAGGCTATGCATCTCTCCATATGCTGATATATGTCCTGCTGGATGCCCTCCCAAGTGAACTCCTCTAACAAAACAAGATATGCAACAAGGTGCATAGCTAGGAAGTCCTCATGTGCTGCATGTAATAGTTTCTCCTTAAGACTATATGCCCTAGTCAAGAAGATTCTGCCATAACAATAGATGACCATATCATCCACCATGTATCTGTCATCTCCCTCCGAGTCATCAAGAACCATGCATGCACCAAGATCCTTGGAGTACTCTACCAAAATCTGAGACCTCCAATACGGATCAATCCTCCTTATAGACAGCGTTGGTGATCTAGCATGTGAAGCTCCCCTCACACTGATGCCTGCTACTTTGACATCCCCCATGCCAAAATCATCCTCCAAAATGCTGCCATGCCCATCATGCAGCTGCTCATGCTCAAATGGTGATGGTGTTCTTTGGAAGTTGGCCTCCCATGAGAAGCTGTCATCCACAAGGAATCTCCCAAGCTGGGCCAAGGTAAGCATGAGTGGCCTACATCCACTCCTATGTATGAAAGAGTCCTCCCTCAAAGGAAGTATCCTCTTTCTCTCCAAATCTAGGGAGCAGTTATCCTGCATCATGAAGATGCCATCCTCCATCCCTGCAGCAAACTCTGTCAGTGCAGTATAAGTGATGAGAGTGGGTGATACTGAAAATGAGAGTGTCTCCCTCCTCCTTGGGTCTATCCCAAAATATCTGCGCTGTGTTGGACTCCTCCAATGTATTCACCTCTCCGGAATCCAAGAGTGGTGAATCAAGTGACAAGATGCCCCTCATCAACTCTAGATCAGGTGGCCTCCCATGTGGAATGCCTCCATATAGTGAGACATCAAGTTCAGAAGTGGACTGTATGCATGGGTGGACTGATTTATCCCTCTCTTCAGTGCTTAGTACAGTCTCCTTCCCCTGTGAAAAAACTCCCCGGAATAGATAAGGGTGTACCATCCCTTGATGCTAATCCTTTTCTTCCTCCTCCATCTCACAATCCCCAAAAACTGCTGCATATGGCTCTGGAATTGTGCCTTGGTTCCCACATGTTGAATCATTTGGAACTCCTTGTAAAGATACAAGGGCTCCTCTAGTGGAAGAAATGGCTCCCTTTTCACCTCCATGTGGTGATGGATCTCCTCTCAAAGGGACAACGCTGTTAGATTTCTTATACTCATCCTCCCCATCAATAATTGAGAATGCCTGATCATCAAGGAGAGACCCTAGATCTTGGTCATCTCTTGAAAGAAGTACCTCCATGTCTTCATAAATGGAAGAGGGCCCTTCACACAATTGGGATATTGCCCTTAGCAAGCCTTCATACATGTTCTCATCCCTTTCAGAAATATGGAATGGAGTTTGTTTCATGGTTCCCTCCAATGCATGCAAATTGTTTAATGTTTTGATACATGGTGTTCCGTAGTGATTTTTATCAAATTTTCTCACCAACCCCATAGTGAATTCATCATGTGTTCTTACATTTGCATGATAATATGAAACAGAATTTTCAAACCACCAACGGTGAGCCATACCTTTGAGTTGCAGCGCTGCTCCTCCAATGGCCTCATCTTCTTCCTCCATCCTCCCAGCAGTGCAAGTGGGCACTGAACTACGTTGTGGATCTGCATGTGTAACTGAATTCCCACACCCATAATGATAATAACTAGGGCTTGATTCATCTTCAAACTCTCTCGGATACTTTCTGCAATTCTCCCTTTCTGTCTCCTTGAGATCTTCTATGATAGCTTCCATAGTTTGGAAAAGAAGCAGGGAGATCTCCTCTTCCGTTATTCCTCTTTTCTTGTTTTCTCTGTACAACTCCTCTTCTATGTGAGGAGCTTCTCCTTCTACTAGCATATTATCTTGGATTCACAAGCTGAGCCAATATTAATGCTCCGATACCACTGTAATGTTCCTTTTTCAAGATTTTCTGCAATAGGGTCCAGAGGGACGCTGTATAAGGAAGGAAATGAAAAAATAAGGTGAAAGGGGGCTTGGATCCCTTATTTAATACATCATACATGACACTTCCATAATTTGAGCTCAAATAAATCCCTCAAGGAAGGTTAAACAGATCTACTTCCCTTCGATATCTTGGAAAAGTGCTCAAAGAGTGAGCTACAGCAACATATGAGCATAACCATGAAACTCTACAAATATAAACATGTCAATAAAGAGAATATAATACAGCCATCATTTTTATTAATATATCAGAAACAATATACATAAATATCTTGAGGGACAAGCCACTCAATCTATTGGAACCAATCTCCCATGATCAAACTATGAAATACATGAGTTGTTGCAACTGCACAAAATGTCAGAGAGCAATGACTACGCAATCTCTATGAGAGTAATAGTTGCTGAATACATACAAAATGATAATGAGGCTAAAGGATACAAATAAATTCCCAAGAATAGATGAATGGGCTCCGATACAAAATTTCTAGCCAATCTAGGAGAGATTGCTAGAAATGTCGGAGAATGTACAATGTGACAATTAACTTGTCACTGCAACTGAATCAAAATATGAAATGAGGCTGTAGCAGATCTGAAATGATGATGCCCTACTCTGATGGTGTATCTAAGAAAAATTTTGATCCCTTTACTCAGAAACAACTCCTCCTTATGAGCTCAAATGACCCTCCCAGCAACTGCCTGCAAAATAACGCAAATCTAGCTGGAGACTGCGCTGTGAGGAAAGATGGATGGTTGGCCTGATGCCAATGATATAGAAATCTTCCCAGGAGTCCTCCTCACTAATCCTCCAATAAATATCTAAGCCCTCCACTGAAAAACAAGCCAAGGAACAACTCAAGAGATCCTCTGTTGCTGCACCCTGCAGCACAAAGTTATCCTACTCCAGGAATAACGCTGTGACTGAAGGAGGTATCTTGGCCAAATGCCGCAATGAGGAAATGGAGCTCACAAACCCTATCCTTCCTTGAGGATGAGGTAGGGATTCCCGATCAGGAAAACCCTTGTGCTCGAGATCACCGCAACCCTGCTAAACAACCCGGGTATGCAAGTCTAAGCATACCATACGAAAATGATAAACCAAAAGCATGGATAACAATGGCTCTTCTCCTCTTATTATATAGCAAGTGCTCCTCTCCACCATGGGTCCCATCCACATGTGCCTTCCAACTCATGCATGTGATCCTCCTCTAAAACTGTGCAGTCCACCAAGGAGACACATTGTATCTAGACAGTGTATGTGGACTTGGTCAAAATGACTAGATTGAGCATGATCCAATCCTATTCACACCATGTGGTGCCCAATTTAGCTGCTTTATTCTTCCTCCTTTCACATGAGGAGTGTTTATTCTTCCTTCTTAGGGATTATGGGGCCTCCTTACCCATTTTATTTAACTAAATAAAATATTGCTAACTATAATGTTCCTTTTAGCTTGAGGCTAAAAATTGGGAACATTACACACCATCTCGGCAAGATACCATAGGAAGACCCATCACCATATTTTCCTTACATAGATTTTGAAGGGAGTGATAGTTTAAGTGACCAAATCACCCATGCTAAAGTTTGCTCACTTCATCATTATGAGCAACAAAAAATGGAGGGAAGACATGAAGACCCAAAGTCGTCAAACTTATACAACCTTGTGGAATCATCAGTGATTCCGGTAGCTAAAATATGTCTAGGATCTTTGAGGTCCTTGATTACAACATCATGAGGTGAGAATTCTACTATTTTCCCTTCACCTGAATGAGTTATATGATAAACAGATAGAAGGTTGCATGACAAGGTAGGAACACATAGTACATCATTAAACTGACCATTATCTAGATGAATGGTTCCAGATCCTACAACACTAAGAGATCTATCATCACCAACATAAATACGTTTGGTGTTACAATAATTTAAAGAAGAAAACATGGCTTTATTTTTTTCCATGTGGTAATAAGCTCCAGAATCAATGAGCCACTCATGAGAATGAGAAGAAGAAGATGCATTTAATGCATAACCAGATCTTGATGCTTGACAACTACAAGCAGAAAGTGCCATTCCTGAAGATGAAGGTGAAGAGTGATCCAAATTGATGTTGTGCTTCTTCATTGTTGCTTCTAAGGCATCCATCTTCTTAAAACATTTGGACTCTATATGGCCATCATGATTACAAAATTTGCAATGTCTATCTGTCTTCTTCCCTTTGTTTTTATTTTCCTTATCATTTTGGTGAGTTACTTTTTCAGTTTGCGGCTGAAATTAATTAGGACCCTTGTTTGGTTTCGGACCATACTTTTTAGGATAATGCTTCTTGGGATTATTTTGATATGATTGTTGTTGGGTTGCTAAGGCTTTCTTAGAAGCGTTTCCAGAAGTGATAAGACCAAGGTGTAACTCTTATCAAAGAATCGCAAAAGGCATCAAAAGAGGGGTTCTTGTAGGTGGTTCCTGAAGAAATGATGGCCTCTCTAGTGGAATGGAAGGTGGAAACAAATACAGAGTATGCAGGGCCAAGCTTAGCAAGAATGCAATAGATGAGGCTACCATCTTCCTTTTTGACCTTACAACCTTCTAAAAGAATTCTAAGGGTCTTGAATTTGGACAAAAAATCTTCAATAGAGGAGAAATTATTCGGGTCCAAAGTATGCAACTCATTTTTAAACTAGTGGGCCCTGATTTGATTTTGAATGCCAAAGACGGTATTTAGCTTTTCCAGGGCTTCATCAGGGGTGTCAATGTCAAGGATATGAAATCAAAGATCTTGAGCAATGGACATTCCTATCAACCCTCATGCTTATCTTGTTTATTTTCCCATTTATCGAATTTATCATCATCGAAAAGTTTATTTTCTTGTCATGTGGTTATTCTATAAAGCCCTTTACTTCTAAGTATATCTACCATGTGAGGTAGCCATTGGAAATAATTGGTGTTGTTAAGAATAATTGGGCATGCACTTTCAAATTTTTTTTAAACTGAAGCTGAAAAAATCTGAAACTAACTACTCCAATGGAAATATCTCGAAAGATTAGGCTTATTCAAAAAAACGGCTCAAAAAATGGCTTCCATATGAAGAAGTTATGCCTTTTTTAAAAAATTGAGTTGTAGATGCTGAATAGTTACAGGAACAGTTTGAAATTTGATGATGAAGTTCAACTTTAAAAAAAAAAAAAAAAAATCCCGCCCCTTTAACAAAAATTTACAAAAAAAGATTGAGAAAGAGAGTTGAACCCAAGACCTCTATTCTCATAAACTAACTTCTCACCAATTGAGATAGTAAAAGGATTTTTGTAATTGTTTGAAATAAGGGAGGTTTGTTGTTGTTTTTTTTTTTTTTCAATGCTGGTAGCTAAAATATGTCTAGGATCTTTGAGGTCCTTGATTACAACATCATGAGGTGAGAATTCTACTATTTTCCCTTCATCTTAATGAGTTATCTGATAAACAAATAGAAGGTTGCATGACAAGGTAGGAACACATAGTACATCATTAAACTGACCATTATCTAGATGAATGGTTCTAGATCCTACAACGCTAAGAGATCTATCATCACCAACATAAATACGTTTGGTGTTACAATCATTTAAAGAAGAAAACATGGCTTTATTTTTGGCCATGTAGTAATAAGCTCCAGAATCAATGAGCCACTCATGAGAATGAGAAGAAGAAGATACATTTAATGCATAACCAGATCTTGATGCTTGACAACCACAAGAAAAAATTTCCATTCCTGAAGATGAAGGTGAAAATGATCCAAATTGATGTTGTGCTTCTTCATTGCTGCTTCTAAGGCATCCATCTTCTTAAAACATTTGGACTCTATATGGTCATCACGATTACAAAAGTTGCAATGTCTATCTGTCTTCTTCCCTTTGTTTTTATTTGCCTTATCATTTTGGTGAGTTGCTTTTTCAATTTGTGACTGAAATTAATTAGGACCCTTGTTTGGCTTTGGACCATACTTTTTAGGATACTTCTTATTGGGATTCTTTAGATATTATTGCTGTTGGGCTACTAAGGCTTTCTTAGAAGCGTTTCCAGAAGTGATAAGACCAAGGTGTAAGATTTTTTCTTGTTCTCTTGTCAAAGAACAAGAGATTATTGGGATTCTTTAGATATTATTGTTGTTGGGCTACTAAGGCTTTCTTAGAAGCGTTTCCAGAAGTGATAAGACCAAGGTGTAAGATTTTTTCTTGTTCTCTTGTCAAAGAATAGCAAAAGGCATCAAAAGAGGGGTTCTTGTAGGTGGTTCCTGAAGAAATGATGGCTTCTCTAATGGAATGGAAGGTGGAAACAAATACAGAGTATGCAGGGCCAAGCTTAGCAAGAATGAAATAGATGAGGCTACCATCTTCCTTTTTGACCTTACAACCTTCTAAAAGAAGTCTAAGGGTCTTGAATTTGGACAAAAAATATTCAATAGAGGAGAAATTATTCAGGTCCAAAGTAAGCAACTCATTTTCAAGTTGGTGGGCCCTGATTTGATTTTGAATGCCAAAGACAGTATTTAGCTTTTCCAGGGCTTCATCAGGGGTGTCAATGTCAAGGATATGAAATCAAAAATCTTGAGCAATGGACATTTCTATCAACCCTCGTGCTTGATCTTTTTTATTTTCCCATTTAGCAGATTTTTCATCATCAAAAGGTTTAGTTTCTTGTCATGTGGCTATTCTATAAAGCCCTTTACTTCTAAGTATATCTACCATGTGAGGTAGCCATTGGAAATAATTGGTGTTGTTAAGAATAATCGGGCATGCACTTCCATTTTTTTTTAAACTGAAGCTAAAAAAAGCTGAAACTAACTGCTCCAATGGAAAGATCTTGAAAAATTAGGCTGATTAAAAAAAAAACAGCTCGAAAAATGGCTTCCGAATGAAGAAGTTATGCATTTTTGAAAAAATTGAGTTGTAGATGCCGAATAGTTATGGGAACGGTTTGAAATTTGATGATGAAGTTCAACTTTAAAAGAAAATCCCGCCCCTTTAACAAAGATATTTTTACAAAAGAAGCTTGAGAAAGATACTTGAACCCAATACCTCTATTCTCATAAACTAACTTCTCACCAATTGAGATAGTAAAAGCATTTTTGTAATTGTTTGAAATGAGAAAGGTTCTTTTTCTTTTCTTTTTCTTTTCTTTTTTTGTAATTGGTGTGCGTGCTTCTTCCTACACAATAAACACAAAACTCTTAGCCAAAAAAAAAAAATGAAATGCAAGCCAGCCTTACCGTTAACTACCTATTTTTTCACCTTTTCTGATTTCCCGAGATCACACAAAGACGCGAGTAAAGAGCATATGTAGCAAAAAATATATCTTCTTGTTTCTGATTTGCCGAGATCGCACATAGCGTAGAGAAAAGAGCATACACAGAGAGGAGAGTATAGATCTGGAAAATAAATAAAATCAGAAAACCGAAACAAATAGAGGGAACCGAAATAAGCAGAATTATTAACAAATATAACTGCAAAACAGATACTTTATACCTCCATATCTAAACCGTCATAACTTGGGAAACCAAAAACCTTTTCGCATGAAATGAAAGGGGTTCCTCACTGTAACAAATGCTCCGAACACAACATAGCAGTGCTCCAGGCCTGAAAATGTACTGAAATAGTAGATCTAGAAAACGGCAATCGCATGCAGTCAAACCGGCTTCATATTTGGATCAACAATGGATGTGGCCCTCAAAATAGCTCTGGTACCATGTAGGAATTTACAGGCTAAGTTCCTTAGATCAAAAACTAAAGGTCACCGCTCACAAACATATCACAAATTAGTACACCAGTATTATCACGTGGTTAAAACCCTCGAAGAGGGAAACAGTTCATGGCCTGAGCCAATGCAGCCATTTCAGGAAATTTATTAATATAAAAAGAAAATTTACATATGCTTTTCTCATAAATGGGTACCGGACAAATGAACCTCCATGCTCTTTAAATAGAGATCATGGACTAATCGGGTGTTAAGCCACGGATCAAGTGTCATTAATACCAAGGAGAGAGAGAACCGTCAGATCACTACAAATCGTGACCATTGGATTATAAGTTACAAATGTACATAGTAAAGAAACACACTTTGCCTAACTCTACACTAGACTAAGTTATTTTTAACTATTTCCTATGTGTCGGAATATCCTGACAGGAAGGTGAACGGTATACGGAGTTAATTCAAGAAGAGGAAGATGTTGATCATTATATACAAACTGACCACCCAAGATGAGGATTGGATCAACCCCACAGCTGACGGTATGCTATGTTGGGAAAAAGATAGTAAGTGCTTATCCGACTTAGAAGAAGAAATTGAAAACTGGCAAAACCGACTCCATGAAGTATCTACGCTAAGATGTCTTAAAATCACAAAGAGCTTCCGATGTATTTCTTCAGAGGTAAGAGAACTACCCCATTTTGATATGACTGGTAATGTTGAAGATTTCCTTGTAGCGATTGATGCAAGTGTTCCTAAGGAATGGCGGGTCTAGGCCCTAGACTTGGCCATGCACGCAACCCCTGCACGATGGTGGGAAACCCATAAAATAAACTTTCGGGACTGGGAAGAATGTCGCAGGATGCTGATTTTGGGATTCCGCAAGCCAACTAACCCACCGATAGAACTCTTCTCAGGGCAAGGGGATTCACGCAAGCATGTGACTCATTGGTTAGAAAAAGTGAATAAGGACACAATGAATGAATGGATCCATTGGTTTGTTCACTCATTGAGGCCAATCCCAACCTCTTGGTACTTGGACGCATAACTACATCAATGTATCAGGCATTAGAGTACGATGGTCGAGGACTTCGTATGAATGTTTGGACTAACTATTGAGATTCAACAAGATGATGAGCTTAGTGAAAAGAGTCGCCTTCACTAAGTGGGCCCGCAGGCTATTTTTGGCGCAAAGTCTATTTTTAGACTATGTCTATTTTTAGACATGTTGATCATATTCTATGAGTTGTAGGATGCTATTTGTGGATGGTTGGTCAAGTTGGAAAAATAGATGGACTTATTTTTAGACATATTGGGCGGAATTTATTTTTAGATTGCCAGTCTAAAAATAGATATGTTGAATATTATTAGCTCTTAATAATATTTGGACTCTAAACATTATCTTATTCTCTTGGAGCACTTCAGTTAAGTGCACAGATGTGGCACAGGAGCTGACAGAAGGAATTACGCTATTCCCGAGGGTTTACTGGAGCTATTGCATGGAGGACTCGCTATAAAACTCGAAGTACAAAGAAAGTTCAAGCATGCTTAGAAGAGTAGTTGATGGCGTTGTATTTAGTTTAACCCGCTAATCTTGGGAAGTGAGCTAGTTGTATCTAGTCTAACTGATTGATACACTAGTGAGAGTGGTGTGAATTAATTATTAATTAATTCACTAATTATTAACTCATTAATCAACTAAAGAATACATCAGCTAACTACAGTGCATGGACAGTTTCAGTGGAGACCAGTGAAGAGGTAGGTGAAAGAGTAAATGTGACTATCAGTTTTGACTATATTGATGCATTGATTGCATCCAACACTCAGTGGAGATGCTAATGAGGATTTCACAGTGCAAGCTTTGTGAATTTGAGTTCATTTAGAGCCATTCTTCAGCATGGATTTTGCAGTAGAGGCAAGCTAGCAGGTGGCAGAGATCAGTGCATGGATTTGCAAGATCGGGCCTGATTAGTGTGTAGCGATTGTATTGTACTGAGAGCTTGATATGATCAGATTTGTATGAGGATTGTTACATGATCTCTATGACACATATTATATAAGGAGCATTGGGGTTTTTAGCTCGTGCTTTCTCGTTAAACAACCGTACATGTGTGTGAATTTTTAGTCATTTCATGTGTGTATTGCACCTTGATTTAATTTTAAAATGATCAATGGTGGAACAGATTTGCATTTTGCATGAAGGTTGAAAATAGTGTGAGATCAGAGAATTCTGGACATATAACACATATACATAATTTCTACACAGACTTATTAAAAAGATGATCATTGGAGGAGATTGCAATTATTGAAGCTATTGAGTTTTCAGTCAGGAATTTTGAACTTGCTACAAGAGCTTCTCAAGTCAAGTTGAGCATTCATTGAAATGTCTTTCAATGGATTGCAATTGGAGTATGCCCTTTATGGGAGCTCAAATTACATAGCATGGAAGGACAGGATGGAGGCGGTGCTGGATGATAATGGCTTGAAGGAGTTCATAGATGTTGATATTTCGAAGCCTGCTTCTAGCGATGCATCCGCACTTGACGCATGGAAAAAGAAGGTAACCAAGTGTCGAAGGATTTTGTTGAAAGGTGTGAAGGACCACATCGTGTCCAACCTTCACGGGAAATCCACTCCATTCTTAATGTGGAAGGCTTTGACAGACTTGTTCCAAAGTAGAAGTGACCAGAGGAAGTTGGCGCTTAAAGAAGAACTCAGAAAAATAAAAATGGAGAAAGGTGACAGTATTCCAAAATACCTCACGAAGTTTTTCCACTGCAAGGATGAGCTGGGAAGTGTGGGGGGTACTGTTTATGAAGAAGACTTGGTGAGCTTGGCTCTCCTTGGGCTTCTGAAGAGTTGGCATAGCTACGAAGACTCTGTCAATGGACGGGAGAAAACTGCCAGATGGGAGCGACTACCTGACTAGGCAAGAGGAGACAGGCATGGGGAGAGTACCAGGGATGGATCTTCATCTAAGAATGAAGATGAAGAAAATTTTGCTTTTGCTACCAAAGCTCAGAAATTAAAAGGGAATAAATCTTACAAATCCGAAGCTAAAAGTAAGAAGCAGGATTTGTCCAAGGTGAAGTGTTTTCACTGTCACCAGCACGGGCGTTTCGCCACTAATTTCCCACAGAAGAAGAAGAATAAGTAGGTTGTTGGATCTGCAGCTGGAGAGGCCTTAGCCTCACAATTTGAGCTGGATTTTTCTTTGATCGCATGCTTGGTTTCAAGCTACATGGGATCGGTGTGGTTTCTTGACAGTGGTCGTCTTTACATATGACCGAAGACAAAGATTTGTTTAGTGATCTGGAGGAAAAGGATCTTGGAGTGCACATCGAGATGGGTGATGATGGTAGATACAGTGCGACTGGTATCGGGACCATTTCCTTTGAGAGGGATTCCGATAAACCTTTCATCTTGAAGGATGTCATGCATGTTCCAAGATTGAAGAAGAATCTGACCTTCGTGGCGATGTTGGAAGACAAGGGTTATGATGTTGATTTTAGCGAGCAACTGGTCAAACCAGGAGGATAGGGATTCGAGTTAATAATATTTATCAATTGTAGGTAGATGGCTGCGCTCCAATGGCAGGCAA
Organism: Pinus albicaulis; assembly: GCA_034641835.2. Classification (NCBI taxonomy): domain Eukaryota; kingdom Viridiplantae; phylum Streptophyta; class Pinopsida; order Pinales; family Pinaceae; genus Pinus; species Pinus albicaulis. Next base: position 515,259,462 of record CM076570.1, on the reverse strand, counting down.
AGCAGAGGGAGTGGTGAGCCGAGATGAGGGCGAATTGTGGCACAGGAGATTGGGCCATCTTCACCATGGCGCTTTGAAAATTTTGCAGCAGATTTATACTGGGCTTCCCAAAGGTACACTTGCACAGTCAGATCAGTGCAAGGGATGTACTTTGGGAAAATTTGTGAAGACCACTTTTCATGAGAAGGAGGTCATGTCAAGGATCCTTGAGAGATTATTCAAGGCATTTGTGGACCCCGCGAGCTTTGAATGCACACACATGTGTATTATGTGATATTTGTTGACAACTTTTCTTCGCAGTGCCGGATCTTCTTCGTTAAGAAGAGCGAGACATACTCAAAGTTCGTGTGAGTTCAAGGCGCCGTTTGAGAAGGATTTTAAAAGGGAAAGCTCGAAGCGATAATGGCAGAATACATCTCAAACGAATTCAAATACTTATGTAGCAAAGAAGGAATTCGAAGAGAACTCCTAGTACCTCATAACCCACAGCAGAATGGGGTCGCGGAGAGGAAGAAAAGAATGACTGCGGGGTGTCGTACGCCCAGCGATGTTGCATGATCGTGCTCTCTCCCATACACACTTATGGGCCGAGGCATGCAACACTCGCGTTTATGTGCAAAACCGTTGTCCTCACAGTATACTTGCATGAGTACACCCGAAGAGGCGTTTTCTCGGTAAGAAGCCCGATATTTCTCATTTGAAGATTTTTGCCCACTCGCTACATTCATGTGACGATGATGCCGTGGTGCTGTGTCGGAGCCGACCGAAGCAGAGGTTGGGACATTTGGTGGGGTACACAGAAACACCCCACAATTATCGTGTATTTTCCGTACGCCCCGATGATCATCGGTGACGGACATCACCTCATGAGGAGAAAGCCATGAAGTTGTCGCTTGAGAGGGAGCTACACTTGCATGCAGAGGAGGAGCTACTTGTTCCTAAAGATGAGCCTAAAGATGTGGATCAGCCACAAGAGGAGGTTCATGGAGTGGAAGAAACCACTCATGCAGCGCCAAACATCAGAGGGAGGAAGCACACTACAGAAGCTGAGCGACTGAATCTTGATGCAGTGCAGAATGTAGGAGTTCCTACATCACAGCGCAGACAAAGACATTCACCTGACCGATTTACTAGATACATGGCTCTAATGAGCAAGTGTATCATGACAGAGCCATCCTCTTTCGAGGAATCTATGGAGGATTCCGCATGGGAAGATGCCATGGTGGAAGAGTATGATTCGATTGTCAGAAACAGTGCATGGGAGATTGTCCCAAGGCTGGAAGGGAAATCAGTGGTAGGTTCGAGATGAATCTACAAAGTGAAGCAAGCTGCTGGTGGGAGCGTTGAGAAGTATAAGGCAAGATTCATTGCCTAGGGCTTCTCATAGATCGAGGGGATCGACTATGAAGAAAAATTTGCACCTGTCGCAAGGTATTCTTCCATACGGACCATCCTTGCTCTCTCAGCACAGATGGGTTGGCACATTCATCAGATGGATGTGAAGACTGCATTCCTCAACAGAATCATTGAGGAGCAGGTGTACATTGAGCAGCCTAAAGGATTCGAAATCTTCAGCAACGAGTCGCATGTGTGCAGGCTCAAAAGAGCGTTGTATGGGCTGAAACAAGCACCTCGTGCTTGGTACACACTGATAGACAGTTATTTCACCGGACTTGGTTTCGCCAAGAGTGAGATGGATCCAAACCTATACCAGATTGTGGTGGAGGGTAAGCTTTTGATCATTGTTCTTTATGTAGATGATTTAATACTAACGGTTGATGAACTATTGATACACTCATGCAAGGCAGATCTTGCAAAGGAGTTCGAGATGAAGGACTTGGGCCTCCTTCATTATTTCTTGGGATTGGAAATTTGGTAGCGGAAAGGTAAATTGTTTGTGTCTCAAGGAAAGTACGCCCAGGAGATACTGGAGAAGTTTCACATGCAAGGTTGCAAGCCTATCGACACTCCCCTTCCTAGTGGTTGGAGGAAGGAGGATGCTACATCGGCAGAGGTAGTGGATGCCACTGTTTATCGACAGTTGGTTGGTTCGCTCATGTATTTAGTCAATACATGACCGGACATATGCTATGCTGTGAACCAGCTTTCACAAGCGATGGTTAAGCCTACCAAGCTCTTTTGGAAGGCAGGAAAGCATGTCCTAAGGTATCTCAGGGGCACATCTGAGTATGGATTGTGGTACAGACAATCGGATGAGGTGAAGCTACATAGCTTCACTGATGCAGATTAGGCAGGAAGCCCAACGGACAAAAAGAGCACATCTAGAGGGATTTTTAGTATCGAATCTACAGCAGTTTCTTGGTACAGTAGGAAACAAAGATCCGTGGCACTCAGTTCAGCGGAGGCCGAGTACATGGCAGCAATTTTGGCTGCATGCGAGGCTATATGGATGAGGAAGATCATGGTCGGTTTGTTCGGTTCTTATTTAGATCCTACTGTGATATATTGTGATAATCAGAGTTGCATTAAACTCTTGATTAATCCAGTATTTCATGATAGATCTAAACATATTGACATCCGGTACCATCATATTAGAGATTGTGTGCAGCAGAAGATCATGTTACTTTCTTACATCCCTACGGAGGATCAGGATGCATATATTTTGACGAAGGCGCTCACGAGGAGAAAATTTGAATACCATAGAGACAGGATCGCGGTGGCAGATAATCCCTATCTTGTTGAGAGGAAGTGTTGAGATTCAACAAGATGATGAGCTTAGTGAAAAGTGTTGCCTTCACTAAGTGGGCCCGCAGGCTATTTTTGCTGCAAAGTCCATTTTTAGACTATGTCTATTTTTAGACATGTCGATCATATTCTATGAGTTGCAGGATGCTATTTGTGGATGGTTGGTCAAGTTGGAAAAATAGATGGAATTCTATTTTTAGACATATTGGGCAGAGTCTATTTTTAGATCACATAAAAAGAGATATGTCGTATATTATTAGCTCTTAATAATATTTGGACTCTAAACAAAGAACTTATTCTCTTGGAGCACTTTACCAAAGGTCACGATGTGGCACAAGAAATCGACAAAAGGAATTACGCTATTCTTGAGGGTTTGATCGGAGCTATTGCATGGAGGACCCGCTAGGAAGCCAAGCAAGGGGTAGTTATGAGATAGTTAGGAGAGAAAGGATGGAGTCAGATGAACCCTCAACTTTGCTTAGACCCACTCATGTAGTTGTATCTAGTCTAACCGATTGATACACTAGTGAGCGTGGGAGGAATTAATTAACTAATTAATTCACACATAATAACTCATTAATCAACTAAAAAATACATCAGTTAACTACAGTGCATGGCAGTTTCAATGGAGGCCACTGGAGAGATAGGTGAAAGGGCAAGATAGACTATCTATTGTGACTATAGTGATGCATTGATTGCATCAAACACACAGTGAAGATGCCAATGAGGATTGCGCAGTCAATCCAAGAGTAATTCGAATTCATTCAAAGCTATTCTTCATCAGATATTGCGCAGTGGAGGCAGGCTAGCAGGTGGCATAGATCGGTGCATGGATTTGCAAGATTGGGCCTGATTAGTGTTCCAGCGATTGTATTTGCATCGAGTGCCGATATGACTGCCTTGTATGAGGATTGTTACATGATCTCTATGACATATATTATATACAGATAGTTGGGGTTTTCAGCTTCAGGCTTTCCCGTTAAACAACTGTGTTAATGTGTGTGAATTTTTATTGTTTCGTGTGTGCATTGCAATCTTGATTTAATTTCCGCAAATGATCAATGGTGGAATAGATTCTGTATTTTGCATGAAGTTAAAATAGTGTGAGATCAGGAGAATCTTGGACATATAACACATAAGTTATATAATTTCTACAGTAACAGGAGGTAGCAACTTGATGAAGCCTTGCAGGACATTGATGCTCTGGTTTTCGGTGGAACCCACCCGGGGCTGGAACGTGTTGCACTAGCTTGGGATGCGCAGCTAAGGATGTCATAAATTGTAGAAATTTGTCAATAGAAGCATGTGATGAAGATCCCCGGAACATTAGCATTGAATATTCAAAAGGGGAATAGGTTGTTGCAGGTCCATTACTGCAAACGATTGATGTCAACAAACCTCTGAAACTGAAAGAAATTAATATTGGCTCAAAGGAATAGCCCAAGATGGCCAAGATCAGGGACTACTGGGATGACGGAATGGTGGGATGCTAACTGAATATCAGGACCTATTTCCAACCAAGTTCTCGGAACTTAAGGGAATATTGGGTGGTATGGGAGTTATGAGGATAACATTAAAGCCAGACATGCGGCCAGTCAAACAACGGCCTTATCGCCTAAACCCGAAATACAAGCAAAAGGTTAAGGAGGAACTCGAGAAAATGGTGGCCGCAGGTATCATCGTACCAGTCGAGCAGTCTGAATGGGTAAGCCCCATGGTAGTCCAAGAGAAGAAAACTGAAGGAGAAATAAGGATCTATTTCGACCTACGTAAGCTAAATGACGTATGCTTTCATGATCCGTTCCCCATGTCGTTCTTTGACGAAATCCTGGAAAATGTAGGAGGTCAGGAGGCTTATTCGTTTACTGATGGATTTTCAGGGTACCATCAGATATGTATTTCACCTGAAGATCACAGAAATACAAATTTCGCGATAGAGTGGGGCTCCTTTCAGTATACTGTCATGCCCTTTGGGTTAAAGAATGCGCCTGCCATCTTTTCACGAGTGGTTGTGGCAGTGTTAAAAGACTTCATGCACAAGTTCTTGGAAGTTTATTTTGATGATTGGACGGTGTTCAAGTTAGTGAAAAACCATGTATCAAACCTGCGCATGATGCTGGATGCCTGCAGAAAGCACCAAATCTCACTAAACATCAAGAAGTGCATCTTTTGTGTCCCATTCGGGGTTCTGTTAGGACATGTGGTTTGTCAGCAAGGGCTGATGATGGACCCGGTCAAGATTGCGATTATCATCAATTTTGTAGTCCCGACCACAAAGAAATAGCTACGCTCCATCATGGGTCACTCAGGTTATTATAGAAAATTCATACAGGGGTACGCTTTGATCACTGCTCCAATGGAAAAGATACTAAGGAAATATGTGTCGTTCTTTTGGGATGATGAATGTCAGAAAATTTTCGAGCTGCTAAACGAAAAAATGGTGATTGCACCTATCTTGATATTCCCCAATTGGGAAAAGACCTTCCATGTCCATGTGGATGCTTCAGGGATTGCCTTGGGGGTTGTCCTGGCGCAGCCTGGGAAAGGGGATATAGATCACCTGGTAGCTTTTGCTAGCAGGAAGTTGTCCAGAGCGGAGCGGAATTATTCTACCACAGAACAGGAAGGGTTGGTAATGGTATATGCCCTACAGAAATACAGGCACTATTTACTATGAGGGTATTTCAAGATGTTCACAGACCATTCGGCCTTAAAATACCTGGTCAATAAGCCGGTGTTGGGGGGGAAAATATGTCGGTGGTTGTTGTTTTTTTAGGAGTATGAATTTGAAATTATTGTAAAGCCAGGAACATTGAACACCGGACCGGACCACTTGTCCAAAATTGAGAATGGGGAAGAGCCAATTAACTTGGATGAAGGGTTGCATGATGCATAGTTTTTCGCTGTCAGGGTGAGTGATGAGCACTTTTCTGATATTATCCACTTCTTGACTACAGGTAAAGCCCCATATGGGTATTTGGTGCCACAGAAGAAAGAGTTGGTCACCCGCACAACCGACTTCACTATCATCACAGGTCATCTCTACAAGTTGGGGGCGGATGAGGTACTGGGAGGTATGTTCTCAAACATGAAAGACTAGATATTTTAGCCGAGTCTCACAGAAGAGTCATGGGGGGTCATTACGCAGGAAAAGCCATTGCGTAGAATATATTAAGGGTCAGGCTCTGGTAGCCCACACTACACACAGATGCACGTAATTATTGTCAGGCTTGTGACACATGCCAACGAACTGGGAAGCCCTCACAATGGGACGAGATGCCCCTGCAGCTACAAATGGCCTTGCAAGCATTTGAAAAATAGGTCATCAACTTTGTGAGCCCCATTAATCCCCTAGGTAAAAAGATAGGTGCTCGGTATATCATTACAACCACATATTATGTTACCAGGTGGGTAGAAGTTAAAGCTGTCAAGGACTGCACTTTGGATATGGTGGTGCACTTTATCTTTGAGAATATCCTGACCAGGTTTGGATGCCCAAAAATATTGATGAGTGACAAAGGGACGCACTTCATTAATGAGACAATTAAAGCTCTGACTGAGGAATTCCAGATCCACCACACCAAAAGCACGTCGTATCATCCACAGGCGAATGGAGTCATGGAAGCATTCAATAAAATTTTGGAACAAGAGCTCACAAAAGCTTGTAACACACAAAGGAGAGATTGGGACATGTGTATCCCCTCAGTACTCTGGGCGTATAGAACTACATGTAAAAATCTCATGGGACGAACACCCTTTCGCATGGTTTACGGGAAGGAAGCTATTATGCCTATGGAATACATTGTTCCCAGTCTGCGCATCTCGGCCTTCACTAATATGGCAGATCTAGATATCATGGAGGAATTATTAGCGCAGCTGGTAGCATTGGAAGAATATATGTTCATAGCCCACTTCCACCAACAAGTTCAGAAGGTGCGGGAGAAAGCATGGCATGATAGACATATTCGGTAGAAGGTATTTTCGGAAGGAGAATTGGTCTTGCTATATGATATCCAGTTTGCGAAACACCCATGGAAACTGGTTAGGTCCTTATATGGTAAAATAAATCACCGATGTAGGAGTCGTTCGATTAGCTACATTGCGCGGTGATCCTATGCCAGGATATGTTAACGGGAGTCAGCTGAAGCGCTATCAGGACTCCTATGTGCCAATCAAATGACTATTTGGTCGGAGTAGCTATGTCATGAACATCACGTGCAGGGTCAGTGCGCAGGGATGGATGCACAAAGAGGATGAGCAGGAGGTGCGATATCTGTGCAGGTGGGGTGCGTAGTGGGAAAAACTAGTCGTTGAAATGGAATGAGCACTTGGAAAACCGCGCTTCCCATTTGAGGGAGCGGGTAACAGGAAATTAATATGGCGATTTAGAAGGAAATTTTACTGTTTCTGTAATAATGAAGGGCAATTAAGGATCTATGAGCTGGTTTTCCCTCAGGACAAATATAAGATGGGGACTGTTCAGTCTATGGGGTTCACATATTGGTCTAGCTTGTTACCCTTCGATCACTCTGATATATATCATCCTCTGGCTAACTATTGTATGCATGACTACGTGAACTGAACCATCCGACAGTAGCACCGCTAAGTTTCTCTTCCAAGCCAGGATGCCTGCTACCAACCCCATTGGGCCCCCACCTGAAACGACGTCTGAAGACGAGGGGATCTGATGAAGTCCGAGAAGTAACCCCTATAGCGGAGGAAGTCGTTTCCACCCCAACCACGCGGAAAGGCAAAGAAAAGGTAAAACAAGTCGTCTCTGCCAACTCCCAGGTGTTGCCCTTACAATGGAACCCGCTAACATGTGCAACCAAGTCCAGGGATGCTCGGTCGACCTTGATGTTAGTCAATTTGCCAGCGTGCAGCTGTGTGAGCTATTTACCGCCTTCACCAGTGAATTGCAGCACTTGGAACTCCACACACAGCAACATCTCAGCAAAGCCAAACAGGCTATTGTGACCCAAGTTGCTGAAGCTGCCCAGATCCAGGCTGCGCATGTCGCCATTATCGCACAGTAAGCTCCCTTGGAACATCTGATCAACCGGCTCTACGAAGATATGCCTGAAATGATTCCTACTTCTACTGAGCTACAAACCAAGTTCGAAGGATTGGTCGCTACCGTGAAGGCGTCCCGGACTAAGGTATCGACTTTCAGGGCCGAATTCGAACTTCTGATTGCATCGTTGCAGGCCAAGCTCTAGCCTGAAACCCCCCCCCCCCCCTCGGAGGTACATGCCCAGCGAACTGCACTAGTTACAGAAGCCACGACTACTATCACGATGTAGATTAGTCAAGGTGTCACTCTGCTCAAGAAGGCTATGGAAATTTGGTCCCAGGTGCAACACGATCCTCTCCTTCGAGAGATCGATTAGGAGTTGACTCAGAAGGAACAGGACTTTGAGCAGCTGGAAGCTATGATTTCCACCTTTGTTCCAGCTCGGCGCTTTGCACGGCTTCAAACCAGCCACACACTTCGCAATGACATTGTTGCACTCCAATGCAAGAAGCAGGTCCTCAAAGACCATCTGACACCCTGGTCGGAGGACGCCCTCAAGCTTTCACGGGACATAGACAGTGTGGTGTGGCAGTTGAACCAGGCTCTTGACAGTGTTATTACTACAATGGAAGGACCAAAATCTCATTAATTGGTGGATATCACGCAGACTGCTACCGCGCAGATCCTTCACGTTTTGCCTCCACTTACTACCGCAATGGAACAGCTAAAAGACAAGATGAAGACCTCACCGCCGCTGTGACTCAAAGTGAGTCACAGGATTTTGTTGGGGGACTGTTGGAATAGGGACTCCTAGCCTCGCTTTTGTCCAAATTTTGTAATATTTTGCAATATTTTAGTCTGGCGCAAGGGGTTGGGATGGGTTAAAACCCATAATCATTGTAATGGGTCAAAAGGGTAGACCAAGGGTACACAAACCACGGGTTGCAGACCATAGGGTAGTGCAAGCTAAGAATGATATAAATAGATGGGTAAATTGATTCTAGAGGTAAGAAAGAGATAGCGATAGAATTGAATTACGAACTGCAAATCTGTTGTGTCGATTTTCTGGGTAAGGGGTCCTCCTCACTATGTGCATGGAGACCCTGAGCCCTGTTGTGTGTAGACCCCGCTGGCTGTCTGCGCGGGCTGATAAGTGGAATCTGGTTATAATTGCATGAGAATACTATTTTGTGATGTCTAAGTATCTTTGCATTGCGTCTATGGCTTAAAGGTATCTTTACGGCTATGATTGTTAATGATACACACGTGGATGCGATGTTCTTAATGCTTAGATCCGGTTTAAGTAATTGCTTTAGTTAATTGTTATCTACTTCGCACAAAGTATTATGTTAAATATATTTTTACGGGTTCCGAATTAGGGCTTATTCAAAGCAGGACTGATAGATCTGAAGGTACCCCCTTTTATTAACCTTCTCTCTCTTTGGGTGTGGAAACCTCATTCCAGCACCCTCCCATACTACTTTTGGTGAGACCTTAGTCTTCTTTGCAGGTCATTTCTGAAAGGGCCAGTAGTATAGGGGTTTGTTGTCAAACTTATAAAACCTTTTAGAAGCATCAGCAATGCCAATAGCTAAAATATGTCTAGGATCTTTGAGGCCCTTGATTACAACATCATGAATAAAGCGAGCCAAAATCAAGCGAGCGAGCATCAAGCGAGGCAACTGGGCCAACTGGGCCCCATTATAGCCCTAACAGCCACTGTGGACAGTCATCTGTGCCAACTCCCAGGTGTTTCCCTTACAATGGAACCCGATAACCTGTGCAACCAAATCCGGGGATGCTCAGTCGACCTTGATGTTAGCTGATTGGCCAGTGTGCAGCTGTGTGAGTTGTTTACCGCCATCACCAGTGAATTGTAGCACCCAGAACTCCACGCACAGCAAAATCTCAACGAAGCAAAACAGACTATTGCGACCCAAGTTGTTGAAGCTACCCAGATCCAGGTTGTGCATGTCGCCAGCAAGCTGCCTTGGAACAACTGATCAACCGACTCTGAAAAAATATGCCCAAAGTGATTCCTACTTCTTTTGAGCCAAAAGCCAAGGTCGAAGGATTGGTCATTGCCGTGAAGGTGTCCCAAACTGAGGTATCAACTGTTAGGGCCAAATTCGAACTTCATATTACTTCATTGCAGGCCAAGCTCCAGCCTGAAACCCCCCCCCCCCCCCCCCCGGAGGTACGTGCCCAGCAAATTGCACTAGTTACACAAGCCACGACTACTATCACGACTCAGATCAGTCAGAGTGTCACTCTGCTTGAGAACACTATGGAAATTAGGTCCCAGGTGCGGCACGATCCTCTCCTCCGAGAGATCGATCAGGATTTGACTCAGAAGGAACAGGACTTTGAGCAACTGGAAGTTATGATGTCCACCCTTGTTCCAGCTCAGCACTTTTCAAGGCTTCAAACCAACCACGCGCTTTGCAATGACATTGTTGCACTCCAACGCAAGAAGCAGGTCCTTAGCAACCATTTGACACCCTGGTTAGAGGACGCCCTCAAGCTTTCGCGGGACATACATTGTGCGGTGCGATAGTTGAACCAGGCTCTTGACAGTGTTACTGCTGCAATGGAAAGACCAACATCTCAGAAATTGGTGGAGATCACACAGACTGTTGCCGCGCAGATCCTTCATGTTTTGCCTCCGCTTACTACCACAATGGAACAACTAAAAGACAGGATGAAGACCTCACCCGCACTGTGACTCGGGACGAGTCACAAGATTGTGTTGGTGGACTGTTGGAACAGGGTCTCCTGGCCTCATTTTTGTCCAATTTTTTTAATATTTTGCAATATTTTAGTCTAGCACAGGGGGTTGGGATGGGTCAAAACCCCCAATCATTGTAATGGGTCAAAAGGGTAGACCAAGGGTCCGAAAACCATGGGTTGTGGACCATAGGATAGCGCAGGCTAAGCATGATATAAATAGATGAGTAAATTGAGTCTAGAGGTAAGAAAGAGATAGAGATAGAATTGAATTACAAACTGCAAATATGTTGTGTCGATTGTCAAAATGAGGGGTCCTCCTGGCTGTGTGCGTGGAGATCCTAAGTCCTGCTATGTGCGGACCCCACTGGCTGTATGCGCGGGCCGATAAGTAGTCTGTAAGTGGAATCTAGTTATAATTGCATGAGAAGACTATTTGGTGATGTCTAAGTATCTTTGTGTTGCGTCTGTGGCTTAAAGGTATCTTTGCGGCTACGATTATTAATGATACGCACGTGGATGCGATGTTCTTAATGTATAGATCTGGTTTAAGTAATTGCTTTGGTTAATTGTTATCTACTTCGCACAAAGTATTATGTTAAATATATTTTTACGGGTTCAGAATTAGGCCTTATTCAGTGCAGGACCGATAGATCTGAAGGTGCCCCCTTTTATTAACCTTCTCTCTCTCTGGGTGTGGAAACCTGGTTCCAGCACCCTCCAATACTACTTCGAGTGAGACCTTGATTTGCTCTGTAGGTCATTTCCGAAAGGGCCAATAGTATAGGGGTTTGTTGGCAAACCTTTACGCCGAACTTGGGTCAAGACCTCTCGAGCCAACAATGCTTATTAATGAAGCATCCTTGATACATGCAACATTATTATACCAAATTGATAAACGTTTTACTAGAAATATAGCATAGTCCATTAGCTTATTTTGGAAATATTGATATAATATTTTTAGGCGACTTATTTTAAGTTCAAACTATCAACAATAATCTAATTTTTGAGCTGGAAAAAGGAGAAAACAATGTAATAATTTTGGAAGGAAAAAATAAAATGCTATGAATTACATATGAGAGTGTGTCAAAAAGACAAAAAAATCGTTGAAATCCTTAAAAAAATGTGAGTAAATCAACAATCTAATGAAGACATAAAATATATAAACAACAATTGTTATAGACTCGCTCCACTTGATCCATTAGTTCCATACCTATTTTATAAGAACAAGTATATACATAAGCACAATCAGAAAATGTTGTTATGTAAAGGAATAACTAATAGTTCTTAATGCAATTGACAAATATGAGAGTAAGGAAATAGGTTGTGTACCATATGAGAAAATAATGAGTTTTCCACGAAAAAAAATATTATCAAATGTAATGTTCTTATTGAGCTATATGCACGAAACTATAATATAGAGGATGGTCTTGTTAATGGCGTGGATGAAATATGCAAAATATAGGAAAAATAAGGATGTAATCTAGATAGATTTTGTAAATACAGACATTAGTAAATTTCAAAGAAACAAGTAGCATGAACTATATGATGAAGGAATCTCACTAAATTGGACTCCAATAATACATAATTCAAAACCATTGGAATATCGTAGCAAGAGCTATAAAACTATAGAGCGGAAACAATTTCCGATACAACTAGCTTGTGCTAACACAATACATCAATCACAGGGCTTAACATTAGATGGGCTTGCATTTGATCTTATTCATATATGAACACATGGACTAGTGTACACAATATTGTCACATGTTAGAATGATGGAATCATTGTATCTTCTTGAGAAACTAACACAAAAGAACTTTTGTGTGAATAAGAAAATATTAGAAGAAGCAGAACTATTACAAACTCATGCGTCCTACAAACTAGAATATTTACATAGACCAATAGAAAATGAAATTAATTTAATTATTGCAATTTCGAATACACAAAAACTATATGTTCATTCCATTGACATTGTATGTGATGAAGAGCTAATGATTGTTGTGATTCTTTGTATCCAAGAAATGCATATAAACTTTACGTCGTCAAATAATGAATTTTTCAAGTTTAGTTTCAACATATCAAATTGTCTCCGAGTACTTACATAGAAAAAACATAGAGATCATAAGAGCCAATAACATTTGCAATAACAAAATTGAACTTGTTTGATTAGATATCTATTTCCAATATTGAATATGCATAATAAATGTATATGTTGTGCCACTTGCATCTGTTTCAACAGTTATTTAAGCAATTGCAATAACAGATGAACAATTCATGAATAATGATTATATTTTTATAATTATTGGAGACTTCAATATTGACATCAATTCAAATAACAAAGGAAGTAGACAGTCATTAGATTACATGCACTTAGGATGATTACAATAAGTGACAAGTTAATTTATTCCCAAAAAAATACCAATTATCGATCACATTTGGACAAATTTCCCTATTGAACAATGTCATGTCAATATTTCACATTCATATTAGAGTGATCATGATGCAATTCATTCTTTGCTACATTTTATGTGATTCTAATAGTGCATAAACTATGCATTTTGTTTTAAAGTTGTAACTTCACTGGTTACTATCAATGTAGTAAAACAAGTCTTTGGAAAGCTTACCTATTTCATATAGGTTAGAATGCTACACTTGTTTGTTTGTTAAAAAGGAGTTTTGATCTGATGAGATTCAATGATCATGATATGTTTGATCCTATGGATCAACTGCATATCACGCCCCAACTAGCGCAAATGCTAAAACAAATTTTTATTTCCGATGAAATCCAGTGGCAATTAATGATGAGTTCTCTATTACTCATCATAATGCAAAGGCCATTTTGGGGATCCGCGAAACCTATTTTACATTCGTAGGAATTTTTCGCCTGCCTAAAGCTTTCCTTAGCTCCAAATTTACAATGTAAAAATAGTTCATGTCATTTTTCGGTCAATGCATTTAATCCCCGTCACCGTGACGATAAATTCTCTGTTACTTTTCATAGAAATTTTCCGACTCCTGCTTGTCATTAGACACTTTTCATATTTTCCCCATTTTCGACCCTAGAGGGTGGGGGTGGAATATGTTGCATGCTCCCACCATTTTTTGCATGCCCCCACTACATCTATCTTATTATTGTGTCGATTTTTTTTTTTTCTAATTGGATGCTTATGCTTGCTTTGCTTAACATATTCTCTTAATCTTGGAGTTTTTTCCTACAACGAGCTAAAACCTCTCCTTAAAATAATTGGCATTTTAGAGTTTAGGATTGAAAGAAGCTAAGAGCATAAAGCAAGAATGTGAATGCAATTGTTCTAACATGTTATGAGAAATTGGTCACTTGGAAGTAAGTCTCAAATGTCAATAATAGTCTATACAAGTAAACAAACGAAATTTTAAGGTGTTTTTTAATGAGAAATGTTTGTTTAAAATATTTTGTGGTTTTATATTTTAATAATCACAAACATTAGCCCAATAAACTGAATTTATCGCTTTTGACTCAAGGTTTGTGTTACATGCATGCAAGTCATAATATGCATTATTTTTTTGCAATACATAAAATATTATGGGTTCTTAACTCTTTTGCAATATTGTAGAAACAATCAAATGGTACTTACTCTTTTACTTCTACACGTACTTTACATTTCATATAGTTTATTTTAGCATAGAGTTTTCCTTAACATATTGCAAACCTGGAAACAGAGAAGAAATAAAACAACCTCAGAAAACTACTCCCTTCTAAGCCATATCTTACATCTGGTTTGCATATTAACTCCCCACACTCTCACCCTAACAAGGGTCGTTGATCTGGAAGAATCGTGGATCGTTGGATGTGATCAGATACACAAGGCACTATTATTTTAGGCAATGTTAATCCTTGAGCAGGTTGGAGTCTGATGGGCAATGGTGGCCATTGTTGGCGGTGAGTAGATATGACTTTAGTATACTATAACATCCTACTATGAGTGGAGGTCACTGTATTTGTGAAGTATCGCAAGAAGTCATAGGTAATCATTGAATATGATTTTATTTATGGAGCATTCCAAGGAGTCATATGTAATTCTTCATTGTGAAAGTATTTATAGATTCTTCAATATTTAAAGTGAAATGTAGGTATAGTTGGTAGATATAGTGTATCATAATAATAAGCCTTAATTATATTTTAAGTGCAAGTGGCTTATTACTACATGTGGTACCCGTAGTCCACATGCCACCACATGGTACTTCCATTTGTCATTTAGTTTGGCCAAATGAAGCCACGAGTATCACGTATAGCATTGTCACATATTCCCTTTGTTACGTTTTATCGGTGATGAATTTTCCAACTAGGCATAGGTGCATAGCTAATAGGTTCTGTAGGAGCTACAACAGGTTCATAAGAACAATTTCCTTGGTCATTGTCAAATATAATTCTTGTCTCGTCATGGCATTTTCACAAAATGTTAACGTGCTATATGGATTAAAGTCAATTAATGTATTAATATATATAATAATCATGAATTAAATTCTACTCATATGATTAACAAAAAGCACTTTTGCAAGTAAATTTTATTTTTTTCAACATTTAATTTGGCAACTTCACAGTAACCATGAAAACCTTATGATTACTAACCCTAATCATCAATAGCCATATATCGAGGGTTGATTTTCAAGATGATTATTAACCCTGGAATGTTTACATATTTTCCCTAATGTATTAATGAAAACCTCATCCTCATCTTCAGTAGCCATTCCAAACCCGTAAAATTTACGAACGATTACTAATGTAATACAATAAAGCTTTGGAAAGTTTACTTAGTTCCTAGAAACTAGAATGGTAGGCTTCTACATTCACTCTGAGCTTGAACTAGGGATCAAAACTTAATTCCTTTGACAGTACCAATTCAATAAGGAGCGCAGAATGCAGGGAAACCAAAATTGATAACCTAATAACCTCGATTATGGTGAATACTTATCATTTATTGTCCACATCACGCCACATTTACACCACACTATGCATTTTGGTATAAAATTAATATCATCGTGTTATTAATTGTACCACTTTCCATCTTTTATTATGCTAACGTCCCTTCCAGATCCAACAACCCAAACTTCTTTGATCCAATGGTTCACATATTCATCGGGATACCACTACCAAAGCCACTTTTCACTCTATATTCCACAAAAAAAATCCACTACCTCAATCAGCAATTTCATTTTCTGAACCGACACAAATTAGCCAAATCAACAGATTATTATAAATTGAATCATGAACTAGCAAAGGAATTAACTCCCTCAAGGCTCCTGATCTATTATATGGGCCCCACGAACTCGCTTACGTGGTCGTGCCTCATTTCATATCAAACTCCAAATGAGCCTTGCAAAAAACACCATGTGAGAAGCCTGATATTGTTTTCGAAAACCACAAAATTAAAGTTATTTTCACAACCATCATATAATGGTTGTTGAAGGATGTTATCCAGGTAAGGTGGAACAATTACATATAATCAAACAGGGCAATACTCAATGAACAAGGTATTCAGTCGCCCCTCAAACTTTGGATAGCGTAAGGTTCCAGCAAAGGACGAAATTGCGATTGCATACCCCCCTTATCTCGTATGAGATCATAGGGGTACCCCCCACAATAAAAAATAACCATAATTTGAGCATGAAATTATATTTAATGATGGATTATCTTTGTGGAACCAAGAACGTAATGCAGATTGTAGACCCACACCCCCCTCTATTGATGTCACAAGAAGAGGGACCCTCCACTCGATGTCAACCATTGATTATGATGGCATGATCAGAGTCATCAAATCCAATACCAATAATTGTAATCACTTGGAAGAATACCCACTCTCTGAGAGTAAGTGGTGCTAAGTAGGTCAGTATTACATCACGTAGTTCTAAGAACAAATGAAATATGGTGTCATAGGTCATGTTCATTTCTCTTTGCATCGACACCTTTGAATTAGCACCTTTATTACCAAAATACGTCCATTTTTTCGGTTCTACAAAGCTTCACCCCAACTCTACGCCCTTTGAAACTAAATCCATTTTTATCTAGAAATATGTTATCTGACGCATAGCACATCTAGTGAAACAAGACAACCTCAAATAAAATGACCTATATGCATTAAGACAACCAACTTTCCACCATAGTTTTCAAAACTACATATTGGATCATCCACAAAGTAGTTTTCACAGCTCCTTCAAAACTCAATATCAAATAAAATGAACCCACATAGACATAGTGGTGGGGACTAGCCTACCCATCAATTTAATCTCCCACCCCACAAAAGCCTGTTTAAATCCTAAAAGAATAAACAAAGGAGTCAAATTTCCACCACCTCCAACTGACGTACGAAGCTACAATTATACACATGTTTTACACAGTAGCCTTCAAAAATGGCCATGTTCCAATGGACACAGAGCAAATTGCCAAATAAGTGTAGGAAAATTCGCATCAAATCTACTTGATCCCACCCTCATAGACACGTTTCCCATCATCCCTCTATTTTCCTACTTTGGTATGGGAGCTATATTCCACATAAAGCATCCACATCATCCACTACCCATGTGGAAATATACTGATCCGGATTTGTGCAGGAACGCAATAAAATACAGAAATATAAATAAACATAGAGATGCAACAGAAATAATACTTCATTTCATTAATATTAAATAACTTAAATATGTTTACAAACAGAATGGAAATAAACTAGCTAGGGCGATGGTAGCTTATATCTAAGAAGAGATGTCGCGGCTACATGCCTCTGAACTGTGTTTCAATGAGGCTCGAAGCCTATTTATCATTGAGAAACAATGCAAAACCCTAAACATCCAAAAACCTAACCGTAGGCGATGAAGCGCCAAAACAATGGGCCCCGTTTGGGTAAATTGGTGTTTCAACTTCCCGGGGACGTAATTTTGGCATACGATCTCAATTTGACGCGCATCATACCTCGTTAGAAAGATCTATTCGAGGAGTACAAATTTTGGTGTGAAAAACATCTTTCCATGGAAGCATGTTGCTCCTGATCATCCCAAAAAACGTCTTTTAGGGCCTCAAAACAGCTCTGCAAGTTCAGGACCCGAAAAACTACTAAAAATAGTAAGTTGTGCCGAAACTGAAAGAACATATGGTGAGGGTTAAAATGAATAGGTGGGTGGCCACCAATATCCACATGGCTCATTATGGCCTCCAAATGGTTCCGAAAGTTCAGGAACTGATAACCTACTAAAAATAGTAAGTTGTGCTGAAAGTGAAAAACTGAAAGAATTGATGGTGTGGATCCAAATAGAATAGGTGGGTGGCCACCAGTGTCCACCTAGATCATTCCTCCCTCCTTAGTAAGCAATGGTCCCCATTGCGTTAAGTTCCTCCATGAGAGGCAAATTCTGTTGAACTTGGTACTAGATTTGTCTAGGATGTCGTGGACTTGCTAGCGGACGTGTTGGCAAACATGCTGGATGCTTTCAATAAATTTGGTTTCCTCAGACAATACATGTGTGGATTCTATCTGTGTAATCACATGAGTGATGGCAATAACAGGCGGTGGTGCGCCGGGGGTCATATCAATGGAGTGCTTGTCCGGACAGTCTAGAGGAACCTCACTTATATACGGTTATTGTACATGAGACATTGTAGTATGTCAATGCCATATAAAAGCTTATAAAAAAAATTGAAACTAGTGACGTTTAATCCCATCGCTACATCTCTTTGTAACCATAGAGATTATTTGTAGTTAACAACAATAAACTACTTTTATTATTCCCAGTCTCATTGGGATCCAAAGAAACATTACGGTGAAATTCCTAGCCTATTACCATTTTCATGTAACTTATAAGAAAGTGGTTTGGTCGTAAAAGCTTAATTTATGGTTTTTACGCGTTGAATAAAATATTAATAAAATAATAGCCAATTGTAATGCATGTAGGGAACCATAACATGTTATATAGTTGAGATAAGCGAAGAGCACATGGCAAAGTCCAAAGCACCCCAAAGTAATCAACATTGGATAAGGCACATCAGTCCATGAAGTAAGAAGAAATTTAACTATGTCAAGTTACCAGATATGCAATATGGGCCCGCTACTTGGATTTTGTAGTGCCACTTGATTGGCCATTGGGTTCTTTTGAGTTTTTGCTAGACTACTTGCTCTAATCCCAATACCATTAATGGAATCGTGCCTATTGTTGGAATATAAAAGGAACGAGAGGTATATTACAATTTACAAGCTTTTGAAAAAATGCATTTTGAGATTATAAAGACAACAAATATAGAGAAAAAGGTGTATATATTGTATAAATGTGTATTTGATCTAGTGAGTATTTCCAACCCTAAGTTATTTTTTTGTATTTTTTTGTACTCAATCATATCAATATTTACTTTTTTATCCCTGGATGCGGGTGATTAACTCTGCAGATTTGGTAGGCCACATGGACTCTACGCGTGTGAGTAGTTGACCTCACCTCGGGGCTGCACCTGCCTCCAGCGTGAACGCCTTAAATTTTCTCCGCTGGGTGCCTTCTTCATTAACGCCCCAGCACCTACTTCATTCACTCCTGCGTACTATGCCTCGACCTCAACGTCTCCTTATCTAGCCATTTATGGCCAATGGATCCAACTCCATCTTGCATTCGTTCTAGTTCTCCCTCTGGTTTTCTCTCCGTCGAGCTCTACAAGTTGTTGCCTTCAGCTTCGCCAGTCCCCGTATTGTCTCCGCCCTTCACACTGCTCCTCCACCTCCCTTTGATGCTCATTGCCTGCCCTGCATTCCCAGCATTCCACTGACACCGCATGAGATGTCGTCACGGAGGAGGCAGAGGATCACCCTCCCACCCTCTAATTCTGGCCATGGTGGAGCGCACAATGGCCTTCTCTGTGGTTGTGGACACACCAGAGGTCTCTGACCCTCAATTACTTTCGTCCCAACTCTCAATTCGACTTCCAGAAATTCAGCACAACCATTCTGGCACCAGGAAGCGACCTCGAAAATCCACCCTCTCTCACTCCTCCTCCCCACAGCCAAGAAAAACAATGGTCTTCCAGTCAAAAGCATGAGGACGCTTCAGAAATTGGGGGAAGCAGCTCTGCAGAAGGAGCCAGGAAAATTGACAATGAAGTGGACAAAGGGGCACGCTCTACCTCTACCCCAGAGTCGGCTCCCCAGCTCTCCAAGAAAGAGGATGCCCTGTCAGGTTATGGTTGCTTCATTGTTGAAGAAACACCTCTCATGCAGCACCATGATACACAAGACTAACAGTTGTAGATCCATGGCTCTCCTTTTTTCCAGTATTTACATGCCTCTCTATCGTTTCTCTATTTATTTTTCCATTGCACAGCAAACTCAATCTTTTGATACTATGTTAATAGCTGGTTTCCCCGTGAAGGGCAGCCCTTTTTATGTCATTTTGAAGTCTCTAAGCGCTAGTTTCCCCCCAAAGGGCAGCCCAATTTTTGAATTTTTGAAATGTCTTCTTCCAACAGGGGTTGGCTAATTCAGCAACCCCTATCACGAAGCTTGAATGTACTCTTTTTTGTACTATATAATAGAATTTAGCCTTACCTAGAAAATATATATATTTACTTTTCTACGCTTATCAATAATATAATTACCTTGTTGCAACTATATTGTAAGGTCGCTTGTTGGGAATTATGTGTAAGATATATTGACTTGTTTTTGGAGTATCTTTTTCTAATATTTTTGTTTATTTATTTTAGTAATTCAAATCTCTGACCATTCAAATTTCTCAGTGCCATTCTGTGAATTATTTATCATTTTAATTGTTGCAGAAACTTTTGATTTCCCAATTATTTGTGCAGTTGTTTATTTTCACACCCATTACTTTTATATGATTAAAGTGGTATCAGAGCACAGGGGCGAATATAATATCGTGAGGATGTGGATCGAAGTTTCATTTGTTAAGTAGCCATGAACAACCATGATCTAAAGTTTCTGCTTAAAGTTAAAATAATTTCACATGTATGGAAAAATGAAATAAAATAAAATAAAATTTAAAAAATTTAAGAAATTAAAAAAATAAATAAATAAATAAATAATAAATAATAAATAAAATAAAATAATAATCAATTAATTAATTAATATATATATATATATATACAAAAAAAACAAAAACAAAAAAAGTTCCCTCTACGCACTAGTTCCCTTGCACATATCCCCTCTTTTGCACATCCTTTATTCCGCGCATGGGTCGGGCTCCATACATGTGTTCTTCCACATAGTTGAATGTGTAAAACTTTAAAATGAAATAAGAGGTAAACAAAAAAATTTCACTCTACACACCCGTTCTCACGCACATATCCCCACTCCCTCACATCCTTTATTCTGCAAACATCCTCGACTCCATACACATGTTCTTCCACACAACTAAATGTATAAAAGTTTAAAATGTAATAAGAGGTAAAAAGTTTTAAATGAAATAATACAATCCGACTAAAACTAACCACGACTGTGGATACCTCCCCCTACTCACTTATGTAAAGTACTTGGGCAGAGCACTGGCAGTGCTAGGAAAGACAATGTCATAGCACTCACCGACGGAATGGCCATTTACATTTTTTTTTCATTTTAAAATGATTTGTCATGCACTGACAAAAAATGAAATTAAATTGCCCTCCATCAGGAGAATTATGTCAGATCAAGGCTCACTTAGGCAATGGAAAATTAGAAATAGGATTTTCAAAAATTAGACAATTGTTTTTCAATTTATGGGAAAATGCAAATGTTCACCGTATTCTGAAAAATTTAGCTAAAGTTACAAAGTCACAAAAACTAGGCAAACTAATCCACAGTCAAAGGAATTTGACCATGAGGTGATTGCTATAATCCCTCGTAGATGCAAGGATGAAGAAAATCCTTTATAATTCTATTTATTTTATCTTTTTATTGACCAAAATAATGATTTTCTCTAATAAAAGGAAGCAAAGCCAGCATATGTTCTTCTTTGAAGGCAACATTCTTGAAGAAGTAAATGAATACAAGTACCTCGAGATTGATTTCAACAACAAGCTTCATTGGGAGGATTGCAGAAAGAAGAGAATTTTAGGAGTGTGGAAAGCATTATATGCGCTTCAAAACAGATGTAGAGAGGCATAGTTATGGGATTGGAAAATGATTAAAGTGCTTTTTGGACTCCTAGTTTGTCCACTGATATTACATGTGCGTGAATTGTGGGCTAGCAGCATCCTTGTTTCAAAATGGAAACAAATTGAGAAAATCCAAAAATGCTTGATCATGATCAAGTTTAAAATAAAAATTTTGGTTTCTTATGAGATAATGTTGAGTGAAACAGCGCCCATTGAAGCAATTACTATGGTGTGTCTTATAAGGTATCAAAAAGGAATTGAGCAAATCGGTGTAGGTAGATGATCGAAAGTTATCTTCAATGAAGGCATGAGTGAAAGAAAGAAATCATGGATGAGACAAAACAACAAATGGATGCAAAAATGGAATATTTACCTCAATGCATGTCCCACAAATAGAAACGAGTTAAAGAATTTTGTTATGGAGAAGTTTTGTAGGCGTATATGGGAAAAAAGAGTTGGGTAGAAAGAAGAAGTACTATGTTCAAGAATTCAACCCCTCTTGTGATCTCCAACAAAAAGAGTACATTGGAGCTAGCATTTTGTGGAGAGCAAAGATTCTTATTCCTCAATTAAGAACTAACTCACATCAACTTTGGTGTGAAACGGGGCGGTGGAAGTGACCTAAAGAAGCTTGGGAAGAATGAGTGTATACTTTTCACCTCTAGGGAAGTGGAATCAGAAAAGCATTTCATTTTGAAATGTGATGCTTTCAAAGACATCAAGGACAGTTATGGCAGTGTGTTACCATCAATTCATTGGCAATGTCTTTTCAATGAAAAGACTATTAGAAGGTTGAGTCAACGCATCATCAATTTAAGTAAGAAAAAGATTAAATTGCAAAAAATAAAAAACAAGAAAACTCATACTCTCATAAACTATTTTAATCTCATAAACATTAAAATATCATTCATTCCTTCATTAAAATTCAACTTTAATCATAAATTTTCATTTTTTCTTTCCACTCTAAATTTATCGAATTTCAATTCTTATAATAAAAATAACTTTTATTCCCTTCCTCGGTTCCTTTTACTATGAAATTATTCCATTCCTTTTGTTTGTCCTTTCGAATGAAATTATTCCATTATTTTTGTTTATCCGTTCCATAACTTGCCCCGTCTTTTTCTTTTTTATTTGAACTATTAAATTACACCGTCTCTTCTTCATGGTAACCATTGTTACTTTCTTTTACTTTACTCGATTTTAAATAAAGCATTGTTACTTTCTTTTACTTTATTCGATTTTAAATAAATAAACTAATGACACACTTTTCAATTTTTCCTTTTTGTCTCAATGTTTAACTTATTTTAAACAGTATAACTATTTTTATTTTATTTTTTTCTATTCAATATTCTTTATAAAACTTATTCCAAACGTTAGGTGATTAATATTTTAAACAGTATAACTATTTCTATTTTATTTTTTTCTATTCAATATTCTTTATAAAACTTATTCCAAACGTTAGGTGTTTTAATCATTCTTTATAAATTAAATAAAAATTCACTTTGATGATAATAAGATGTTATTTTTTTAATAAAAGGTTAAATAAATATATATATATATATATATATATATATATATATATATATATATATATGAATTAAAGATTTATATTATATAAATTATGAAAAGTTATTAATATGTTAAGTGGTTTAAATTTTGAGATAAAATTAATGGCTTATTATTATAATACAAAAATAATAATAATAATAATAATCCATAAATCAAATATATTATTAAATATTTATTTTTTTGTAATTACACTTTTATTTATTGGATGGAATGATGATTTACTTATAGTGGGATGTTAACGCCAAGATTGTGTGAATCTTGGTTAAGCTTGGTTACTCTTTGGGATAGTTTAGTTCCCTCAAAAGTGGTTTCTATCCCCAACTCCTCCCCGTGAGGTTTGAATTTGAGACCCGATGGGGACTAAATTCCATTCAAACCTATTGGTCTACACCTCATATGTAATATACCAATAACTTATATTTTAGCAAGGGTCGAGGCATCCAAAACACACCCATGGGATCCCACTTAAAGGGGGTATTTACACTTTTTACCATACCACAACAAGTCAAATGTCTCATTAAGAATTTGTACCCATACGAGGAGAGTGAAAAACCTACCTCCCAACCATTCTCCCAAACATTCAAGTTGTTGCCTCTCGATGGATTAAAACTAAACATTTTATTAAGAGTTGCTTCTATTTATAAACTCTTGCTAGCACCAACAAGCCAGAACTATGTAACTTATGACTCAATAAGGGTTCAAACATATGGAGATGCACTTATGAGGGTCCCACACCTTACACTCCATATATTTTATTAGTGACTTGAACCTAAGTAGGGAGAATATGAAACTTACCTAATAATCATTCGAGTTATTGTCCCATTACTAAAAAATATATGACTCCACTAAAGGTAACTTCGTAATCCGGATTTATGCAGGAATGCAACAGAATACACATATAACCATAAACACAAAGATGCAGCGGAAATAACACTTCATTTCATTAATATCAAAGAACTGAAATTTACTTACAGACATAAAAGAAATAAACTAGCTAGGGCGCTGGTAGCTTTTCTCTGAGAAGAGATGTGGCAGCTACAAGCCTCTGAACTATGTTACAATGAGGTTCGAGGGCCTATTTATTATTTAGAAACAATGAAAAACCCTAAACATCCAAAACCCTAACCCTAGGAGATGAAGTGCCAAAACTATGGGCCCCATTTGGGTAAATTGGTGTTTCAACTTCAAGGGGATGTAACTTTGGCATACGATCTTTGTTTGACGCGCACCATACCTCATTAGAAAGATCTATCCAAGGACTACAACTTTTGATGTAAGCAACATGGGTTCATGGAACCCTGGACCCATGGACCCATGTTGCTCCTAGATTTCCCAAAAAACATCGTTTGGGGCCTCAAAATGGCTCTGGAAGTTCAGGACCCGAAAAAACTGCTAAAAATAGTAAGTCGTGCCGAAACTGAAAAACTGAAAGAGACAATGGTGGGGCCCCAAGTGGAATAGGAGGATAGCCACCAATATCCACCTCGATCATTCCTCCCCCCTCAGGAAGCAATGGTCCCCATTGCGTTGAGTTCCTCCATGAGATGAGGAAACTTCTGCTAAACTTGGTCCCTGGCGAACCACTTGCCTTGGTGCAGGAGTTGGCCAGCTTTGACAACCCGATACAATTGGATCTTCTATTGGCGAGTGTTCTTGATTTGCATGTCCATGATACAATTTGTGGTGGCCTGTTCCATGCAGTCTGGGCTTAACTCTGTTGGTGTGAGTTGTTCTGCAATGTTAGAGATGTCCAATAGAGATGGGAAGTAGGGACAAAGGCGGTCCACATTGAATACTGGGTGCAGACCAAGGAATGGTGGAATACTAAGCTTGAAGGCATTGTTCCCTATAGCCTTGGTGATGGTGTACGGCCCATATCGGAGCGGGTGAAGCTTACGATGGATTCCAGTGAGGCACTCCTTATGCAAATGTAGCCACACTTTTTCGCCCACCTAGAAGTTGTGTGGCACCAGATGTTGATCATGTCATTGTTTGTACTTAGCATTGGCTATGTCCAATGTGTCATGAACCTGTTGGTGGATGTTATGAATGCGCTCGATGAAATTGTTCACTTTGTCAGCTTCAAAATAGACATGAGCCGAATCGGCCTGAGTAGCCACAAATGGCACGGCTACGTTAATGGGACATAGTGGTTGGAATCCCAAGCCCACCTGAAAGGGGCTATGGGTAGTTGAGTTGTGGAGAGCCCAGTTATAACTGTGTTGTACATAGGGGAGGCTCTCATCCCATGTGTGTGGATGATTTGAATTGTACACGTGCAGAATGTGTACAATCATCTTGTTGACGACCTCTGTCTAGCCATCAGTTTGGGGATCTAAAGATGTGGACTTGGTGAGCTTGGTGTCCAGCATTGACTAGAGGCTGGAGCAAAATGTGTTGAGGAACCTGTTGTCCCGATCTGATATGATAGACTGTGGGATCCCAAAGTGCACCCACACTCGTTCAAAGAAGAGTTTAGCAGTGGCTTCTGCTGTGATATTCTTCTTTCAAGCCGCCATAATTGTCATCTTCAATAATCTGTCGACGACCATGAAAACACAGTCGTTTCCATTCTTAGTAGAAGGTAGTCCTGACATGTAATCCATGGAGATGGATTCCCAAGGTCGTCTAGGGGTAGGTAGCGAAGTATATAGGTCTTGCTTCTTGATGGTCGGTTTGGCAATGGCGCAAGCAATGCAGGATCTGATGTACTTCCCGACATCCTGTCGAAGGTTCAGCCAATAGAAATACTTTTGCAGTACTGCCACTGTTTTCTCAACCCCAAAATTCCCAGCGACTAAACTGTAGTGTGCTTCCCATATCATCTTGGCACGCTCGCTTGAAGGAACACAAAGGTGTCCCAGGTGACATAACAATGCATCTTGGAGGTGAAAATTTGGAACTTGTGTACCCCCCAAGAGTGCCTTGTATGTGTGGCCGAATTTTGGATCGCTCTCGTAGAGAAGTGGCCAATCAAAAGTCTCATGCCCACAAGAGTTGAGAATAGTGGTTAGCGCCACGATTAGTGGTCGGCTGAGGTAGTCTACAACATTATTGGTGCTACCCTTCTTGTACTTGATGTTCAAATGAGATTGTTGTAGATATGTGGACCAATTATGATGGCGATCATTCTGCAACTTCCCTTATGTTTGTGTGAATTGCAGGGGTCGGTGGTCTGTGTGGATGATTGTTTCCTTCCCCAAAATGTAATGCTTCCATTGTCAACAAGCTTTCACAATGGAATACATTTCTTTGTCATAAGTGGGATACTTACGAACTACGGCGGATAATATCTCACTGTGATATGACATTGGATGCCCCTGTTGACTAAGAACTGCCCCAATAGCATAGTCAGAGGCATCTGTCTCAATATCAAATGGTTGTTGCAAGTGTGGTAATGTGAGCACTAGGGCAGAACACAAGCGATGTTTCAATTCTATGAACGTCTTCTGTTGAGATTTCGACCAAAGGAATTTTTTTTTCACTCCTCCCTTGGTGACTTGACTCAAGGGCCAAGTGATATGAGAGAATCCCAACACGAACTTGCGGTAGAAATTAGCAAGACCCAGAAAGTTGTGAAGCTCTGTTAGAGTGGTTGGGGCTGGCCAATCTCGAATGACTTGGAATTTGGTTGGATCCACATGCACCCCCCTTTCATCAATAATGTATCCCAAATATTGAACCTGGGTCATGCCAAAAGTGCACTTCTCCAAATTAGCACACAACTTGTGTTGCTGCGGGGTTTGGAGGACTTGTCGGATGTGGTGGAGGTTCTCTTCCCGAGTCTAACAGAAGATTAGAATGTCATCCAAGTACACCACTACAAATGAGTTGGTGAATGGCTGCAAGATGTCATCCATCAACCTCATGAAGGTTGAGGGAGCATTAGTCAACCCAAAAGGCATGACCAACCATTCGAAAAGGCCCTCCTTGGCTTTAAAGGAAGTCTTCCACACATCAGAGGGTTCGATTGGCATCTGGTGATACCCAGACTTCAAGTCAATCTTACTAAAATATTTCACCCCTTTGAGCTAGTCCAAAAGGTCATCAATCCGTGGGATCAGGTACCTATTCCAGACAGTGATCTTGTTCAACGCCCGATAGTCAATACAAAGTCTCCAAGTCCCGTCCTTCTTCTGTACTAACACAATCGGGCTCCCACAAGGCAATGAACTTGACCGGATGTGACCTTTTTGCAGCAGCTCCTGAATCTGCCTCTTAATTTAATCGTTCTCTGGAACATAGCACCAATAGATCGTTCCATTAGGTAGTGGTGCACCTGGGGTTAGATCAATGGGGTGCCTATCCTCACAATGTAGAGGAACCCCTGTTGGTGAGGTGAATATTTCCCCGTACTCCTCCACAACCTTTTCCATTTGTTGTTGGCGTGCAGAGGAGCCCTGTCTGGAGGTCATGGCCACAGTCTTCTTCTTTCCCTAGGGGCGGATCATCAGGAAAACAAATTTCCTGGTTTGGGAAATGAGCTTACTACAGTGTTTTGCAGCAACCAAAGAGATAGCAGAAGATGGTGGTACCTCTGGTATCCTGTACAGCTTATTTCCCAAAGTAACAATAGCAGCACGAGGTCCAGACTCATACACAGCATGTCGCTTCCACAAGTATGGTTGGCCTAATAATACGTCAAAAACATCAAGAGGATCAATGTCACATAATACCTCATCCGTGAAGGGCTTGATGCTATAGGGAAGGTGACACTACTAGCTGACGCGGAGATCCCGTCCCTGGTGAAGCCACCCGATGGTGTATGGTTGTGGGTGTGCTATGGTCGGCAAGCCCAACCGCTTCACGATGTCTGCTGAAATGAGGTTCTTTTGGCTCCCATTGTCGACAATGAACTGTAGCGAGAACCTTTACCCACATCTGGGAGTGGAAGAGACGCTCCTCCTCCTCTGGATCTTCCGGATCCTCCTTCTGGATCTTCACAGTGGCAACAGTGGCATTGGGTTCTGCATCAATAATCTAGTTCCCTTTGTCATTCCCCTTGTTAGGTTCTGAATCAGATTTGGAGCATGCATATGACTAAGAAACCCTCATCTCGGGAACCAGTGACTGCTTGGCTCGACACTCACTTGTGTTGGGAATGGAGCTCTTATGGAACTAACACCACTTTCCCGTGTCCTTATTTGGCTTCGCGGTGTTGTTCTTCACTTGTAGCTTTGACAGGTTGCCTTGGGCCGCCATGCCTTGGCTTTGTCCTTTTCTGCGAGTTTGGAGGACCTTTCCTCGCTGACTATGAAATCCAAAGTCTCGCTTCTTCTGTTTGAATTTCTGCTCAATCTTGGCAGCATACCGGTATGCCGTACCAAGCGAGGAGATGTCGAGGAACCCCATTTCCTCCTGAATGTATCTGTGCAGACAACTGCGATACTTTAGCACCAAATGTTTCTCTGAATCTTTGATACCCAACTTTGTGCGCAGGGTATGGAACAGATTCGTCAGCTCGTGCACATCTTGATCCCTTTGTTGTCGCAGCATGGTCCATTGTATGTACTTGTCCTCATACCTCCCCACGGGATAGTACTGTTCCTTGACGGCGTCTCGGAAAGAATTCCAAGTTGGTACGGCCGAGAACAGAGAGGGTTCTGTCTCGTCCTTTTTCTCACAGTAGGTTTCCCACCAGTCCTTGACATGGGGTGTAGCTTTGAGGAGTGCAAAAATAATCTCCTCTCGGTCGGAAAAGTCATGAATCGAGAAATATCCTTCTAATAGATTCAACCATATATCTACAACATTTTCATCTATTTTACCCTCAAATATGGGAATGTCAAAGTTTACTTGTACCTTAAAGGGAATCGCACCTCCAGAGTGTTTGTTGGATGCAGATGCGTCGTCGGTGGGCAGTAATTGAAGGATCTGGGTAAAGTTATCCACTGGCGTTCCCTGTTTTCGCGCTCTCGAGCAATATTTTGATAGGATCTCCTGCTCCCTCATCTTTCTTTTCGTCCCCCATGGCCGTCCGTCGAGGTTTGCGAGGCTGATCTTGCAAAGGTTCCACCAGATCAAGCCCTAGCTCCTTATACCCCGACCTCGTTGGGGACATGCAAAGAAGGATCGAGAAAAGCAGACCGCTCTGATACCACTGACTGTGATTTCCATGTGTAGGAACTAACAAAGTATCATACATAAATCATAAATACAAAGATGCAATGAACAATATCATATTTCTAGTCGAATACTAAAGAACTCAAATTTGAACTGTATTTAATGCTGAATCTCCAGGGCACTTGTAGTTTATTCCATAGCATGGCTACAAATTTCTAACTATAAGCAAACAGTGCTCGAGGCCTATTTATTATTTAGAAACAATGGAAAACCTTAAACATCCAAAACTCCTAACCTTAGAGATGAAGCGCCAAAACTATAGCCCCGCTTATAAATTGAAAGTCAACTTCAGTGACGTGCTCTTGGCATACATCTACGTCATGGTCACCTATACCCTTGTTAAATATCTATCCAAGGACTAAAACTTTGAAGCAGCAACAGCGATCCAAAAATGGCTTTGTTCTGCTTTCCAAAAAGCACGTTAGGGACTCTCAAAACGATCAGAGTCCAGATCCAAAACTACTAAAAATAGTAATTCGTGAGGAAACTGAAAAACTGAAAGAGATAATGGTGGGGCCCCAAGTGGAATAGGTGGGTGGCCACCAATATCCACCTGGATCACCTCGACAATTACCACATGGGACATTGGATTCCATGTAAATACTATTTATGCTAGAATCACTTTTTGGTCTTGAAATAAGACTTGAAACTATTTCTAATTGATTAAAAAACCATCTTCCTAAAATCTAATGTAATATATCAATGACCCAAAACCCAAATCTATTTAGCACCGAGTGAAAAATTGTCTTTCAATACATCACCAATAAATTAGATGAAGTAACATGTTTTTTTCCTAGTGATAAGTTAACCCATATTTAAACAATAACTAATAATAATTATATTCACTACCATATAACAATTAAATCATAATAAATTTTATTCAATTAAACAAAAACAAAATTGTTAGATAAAAAAAAATTCTAAGCAAATGAATAACCCAAATATTCACCACAAACATCTTCATGCCATATTCAACATACACATAGTAGTTAAGTCATTATCATATTTAACATGTATTTTAATTATAATAATTAAATTTTATTTAAAACAAATATTTTTTATAAATATTTAAAAACACAATATCAATAATCATGGTGATGATAATTAATTTAAGTTAATGTTAAAATTAATTATAAACCAAATAAATAATATTTTTCTATTAATTTTTTCATTTTATTTTTATTATATGATTGTAAAAAAAATGAAACAATAAAAATTCTAAAAAATTATAATAAAACATATTTGTTTTTTTTTTTTCCATTATTTTTTTAAGTACATTTATGCACATTATATTAACATTGAAAGATACATATCGTACAGTCCGGAGAACATGGGGACTGAACCCTTCACTCACCATAAAATTTTGTTCCTAAGCAGGGAAACCATAGATTAAGACATAGAGAATCTTATGCCCCTGAGAGGGGAAACCAGAGACGAAAAATTGAAGTACCAATTTGAAACAAGTCATCAAAATTATCAAAATTGTCCAAAATGTAAACTAAGTGTCGTTGGGGCATTTGTTGATTAGCCAAAAGAGAGGAGTCGAGACACCAAAATGAATCAACCTAGTAAGAAACATAAGAACTTGAGAATTTAACGTGAACCTTCAGATGAGTCAACCTTTCAGCGTTGGAATGGAACTGCATTGGAGGACCTCGCTACATTTCCCACTTCGCCTAGATTCTCCTGAAAAATGTAGCGGTTCTAGCGACTAGGGCATGTAGGAGAGGCAAAGAGGATCGAGATGTGTGTAGAGGAAAGTGGAAAAGTTGGTTCTGAATCTCTGTGAATAGGAGAGGGTCGATGAGCGAGGGACATGAAAATGGGGGGAGAATTCGAGCACAAGAGTGGTGAATTGGAAGGCGAGGGAGCAGGGGAGGAAGGGGACATAATATTGGGTGGAAAATCAATATATCCAGGTCATGGGAAAGCCTTTTGAGACAGGAGGAGGCATGATTCTAGTAATCCAAGATTTATGTTATCCAACATGTGGCTCGTGACTTCTCCTTCTCAGGCTCCTTGAGCTGATGAGCTAGAATATTCTGGAGTGCCCAAAGCGTAGGTTTTCCATGACGAGATCTTCCTCCTCAATCTCAACCACCTGGATTTTGATGTGGAGAGGAATGTCATTGTCGAACAAAGAAACTACAGCACTTTCATGAAAGTTTTTCATGGGGCGTCCTCTTCCAGTTCCCTGGCTAACACGACGCCCCCTACCTCTTTGTCAACTCATGGAAGAGCAGTGGGAAGCAGTGGATGGAAAATGAGGCTCAAAGGATGCAGATGTCGTAGGGTTGGCGAGCTAGATGGACCAAGCTCTAAGCAAGACGACAAGAGGAATGTAGCACAGAGTATCCATGGAGTGAAGGGTTATGCTGGGAGGAGGCGAGTGAAGCAGAAGCTCGGTCGTGCGAGAGAAGGCCTCAAGGAGCCACGATGCCAACTTTAATACTCATTGAATCCACCTGTGGTATGACAAGAATGACAGTCGCCAAGTGGAGGGCGTCTTCATTCCTCATTGATGCAAGTGGCATGGGGCTCGTAGACACTTAGATCTAGGGATGTTTTTTTTCCATTATTATTAAAATTATTGTTATTATAAAAAATAAAATAAAAAATTAATTCATTAATTAATATATTTTTTAAGTTGTAATTTAATTACAATGGAAATACTAAATTTTCATATTCATATAATAGCAAACTTTTTTAACATAACTATTTAGTATCAATGTTATTTTTATCTTCTTTCTTTTTTCCTTCTCTTCTTTCCTCCTCTTGTTTTTTTTTTCCTTTTTTTATATTTAATATACAAATTTAAAAGTTTTAAAATATACGTTATTTTACTTATAAATAAAAAAATACAAAAATAAAATTATTATTAATAAATTTATTATAATTTACTCGTATTAGTGTCACGGAGGGATAGGTGGGGAGGGATTTTGATGGAAATTTGTCTCCTCTTAGCATAAGTGAGTTTCCTATATCTAGTGGTTTGATCTAGAAACAACAGAAGAAAAACATGTGTGCTTTCCTTAGAGAAGTTAGAATATGAAGGAAGTACTTACCTTGAGTCAAACGCAAGTTCTCCTCTTCTCCCTACTTGTGAAATTTAGCTCTGGTTCCAAATGTTATAAATGGAACCTACAAAAAAACTATAACAAACACGAGAACTATAAGATACAGATAGCATATACTAATATCTCTAATCAATGAGTCAAAAAGGCATTGAAATTGATGACCCTACTAGGTTATTTCTTCAATCTCACTAACCTAAAACACTAGGCTACATCCCAAGTCCCGAGATAGAGACTCCAACCCTTGCTATCCCTATCTATTTGACAAAAACTGCCTTTAAACTCAGTTCAACAATAAATATGGAAGAATTAATTTCAAAAGTTTTTTTTTCGCTCTTTGACAAACTTGAGCATGATCAAGGGAACGCAAGAGAATTTCAATGCTATGTTCCTTAAAACCCATGCCAACATTTACCTTCAGTCTTGTTGGATGTGTGAGAACTTTGGAGTTGAGAACCGGTACCTAACTGCTGGGACAAGAACTAAACTTCTAGAACAAGAACTATACATTCCTCCTCTGCTACGCCATTTACTTGCCATGACCGTGTTATCCTCATAGCGTTGTTTAGCTCTGTATTGATGTAGGTACACTGGTATTTCAACTTACAGTCATTTCCTATCATCATAACTTTGAAGTGAAAAGACTGCTTCATAATTTAATTACTCTACCTCTCTGCTTCACAGAGCCCTCCTGAACACGAATTCTGATCCTCATACTTTAGTTACCTTCGACGCAACTCCAATCCACTTGGATGATTTATGTTTTCCATAACAGATTTATAACTTCACCATGTAGGAGCAAAAACACAAAATAAGAAATTCCACGAATGTTTCTTGGTTCCCTCTGGTTAACTTCCTTCACCACTCGGCACCATAAATCATCCCTCCAAACGTTGCACCCTGTGTGTTCTTTCACACATTGGAAATGTTGGTTACTTCATCATTTCTTGAGGTATTCCAAACTCCCAATCGAAATTTCATGTTAATCAAAGTTGTGATGTGTCTTATGCCTCTAGCTTGACAGACTTCCTGAGCAATTAACGCACTATGTGTTCACACAACTTCACTACGCAACACGAATGAGATTCACATCACATTCCACACATAAATACCAAATCCAGGCTCTCCTAATCATTTGGTTTCCTGAAACGATGGACAGTGGGCTCAAGGATGACTACCTCCATCTTAAAATGTGGCAATCTTGAAATGCTGCAACTTTACACCAGTCATAGCTCAACAACGAGCTTGATTTACTTACATAGACTCGGCACAATGACTTCTTCAATGCATAATTGAACTCTGTCGATTACACTGCATTCCTGTGTGTACTGCTCTAGATTTGCGTAGAGAATACTATGTGAAATAGAGTATGGTGAATTGTGTGGGTACAGGAAGGAACTGAACCAATTTTTAAACACACATTTTCACAGAAGTGTTGCTATGTTAGTGTTCCTTTTGTTTGCCCTATATAGAGGATTATTTAGTGATAAATCCAAAAGTATAAACAATAGATCACTCCATTCCTTTTTCTGGTACATATTTCTCCCATAATTTTCCAAACCCACAGAGGATTAAATCAACATAATTAAAACTTATTACACAAGAAACGCAGAGTCACCACTGGGTTGATTTAATACTCTTTCAATACAATCAACGAATACAGATATTTACATTCACTTACTTAGCCATAAACACCCAGATTTGGATCATCGCCATACAGAGGCAACAAACAAAATAATGAATTCCATTAATTAATAATTTTGTAGATATATCCTTAATTGAAATATTGTTCCTCTCCTTTGGCCATATCTAGGTTCAATTGGCCACCCCCATGCCTTTGAGGCTTACCAATGCAAACAAAAGGATTCTGCAACCGGTTTAGGTTCAGATCCACAATCTACTCAACCATATCCTAGAAATCCTCTAATTCCAATTTTAACTCAACTAATCCCCTATTCTAAGATCTCCTAATCCCTAAGATCTTCATGAGATATTTACAACCTATAATCTCTCATAATTGAGAATATTTACAATTAAAGTCTCACATACATATTCCTCATTCAAATAATTAAAAAAATACAAAATTTCCTATTAAGAAATTAAAAACATCACACCCCTAAGTCACTCAATCATGCAGTTATTTTCTGAGCAAGATGCTCCTGCATCAGACTCCCAATGTTGAAAACATTCATGATCTCCTAATCTTGTGATTTCATTTGCTGATAAACACCTTTAGGGTCCCAAAATTTAGTCTATAATTGTCCAAATGTTCTGCATCTTTGTTGTTGTTGCATGTCTGCCATATTTTTCTTCATCTTCCTTTCTTCAATCAACTTCAAATTTTAATTGATCATCCCTTCTGCTCTCAGTTTTCTCCATCTGGACTATTTCATCATTAACTTCCATAGTTCCTCAATCTCCATGTCCAGCATATTCTTGGGTTGGTACATACTCTGCCATTTGTTGTTGCTTCTTCCTTCTTGTTGAAGTTTTCTGTTATTGTCCACTAGTTGTTGCATTCCCTCTTTCTGCATATCTTTAGGATTCCTATTCTGAATTGTTTTGTTATGACTGCGTTGTGACTCTACCACCTCTTCACTTGGATCTGCATTTAGTTCGCAGCCCTTTCCACATGCATCCTCTTTAAGCCATCGCTCAAATAATTCCACTTCATCTTCAAGCTCTTTTGTTTCCCATTGTTGAAATTTAGATTTCTCTTCCTCTTCCATGGTTGTCTCCTCTTGCACTGAATCCTAATTTTCCAACATACTTTCCAATAATTTAATGTCTTTGCTCCATGGGTTAAGCACTTCCATGGAATATCCATCTTCCTCATTCATTTGGTTGTTCTCCTGTGCCAAATATTATTTAGTCTTTGCAGCAATATCTTCATCAAATCCTGGAATCATATACCAATTATCAGAATTAAAAATATAAGACCTTATGGTCTCATTTGATTTCCCTGTTAGCACATCCTTATCATGTTGATTTAGATTCTCCAAAGATTTCATGATATTTTCAATTAGTCTCTCTTCCACATCATCTGTTCCAAGGATGTTTCCCTGCTCTGGTTCACAATAGTGAACTTATTCCTCTGCAGATTCCATTTGATGCTTCATATCTTCATATTTACCTTCAAGAAGTAAATTTCCTATCATCTTTGTGACTACATACTCATCGACCTTTTCTTCTCTGATATCCAGTCCATCAGAAACTTGGCAACTAACACATACTATGTCCCAATGAAAGCTTGAGACACTCCTTCATTTATGAATGCCATCACAGTCTCATACTCTGGTTCTTTCAGCAAATACTCTAGCAACTCAATTTCTCTTCAACACATCACAAGGAGTTCATCATGATGTTGTTTATAGTCTTAAACTTTGTCTTTTGTGTCAATTTTCCTGCCAAATCCACCATCTTCAAAATCACGAAAAACTTGTTCAAAATACTTCACCATCTCATCCATTTCTTCAAAACGCTTTATTTCCTCATCAAAATGCACAAGCACGTTTTCAATTTGTTGATCTTCACCTATCAAATCTGTAACCACACACAAAGTGTTAGAAAAAACATAAAGCATTTCTTCCGATGAATCAGCTATCACACCTTCATGCAGACCCGAACTAATTTCATAGTCCTTTAGACTGTCTACAAATTCCTTCTCAATATTTCTGGTTTCCTCTTCATCTAGGTGTTATCACCAAATTGAGTCCTGATGGGCTGCTTCAATTGTCAACTTGGCGTAACTATTTAAAACCACTTGCAACTGGAAATTAGCCTTTAAATTCTGAGAGGGCTCTCTCAAAAGGATAAAGGATATTCAATGAATAAATTGAAAGCATATGGCTAACTCTGAATTGGATTGAATGTGTTTTGTGTAGGTGAAATATGTAAACAAATAACTACCATTGGGCTTATGGAGTCAATATGAAAACTTAGTCACAAGTCAACTTATCTCATGGAAACTGAGGCAATTGTATTCTTATTAAACCACACATGAAGGAAAAAACAGCAAGCTATATGTATACAAGAAGTTAGAGCATGTCACCATGAATTCCAAGTGATTATACATAAGCAAACTAATAAAACATGACATTTACGGCAGACTGGGTGTATACAGGAATTTGGAGCATGTAATCATGAATTCCAAGTGATTATATAACTCAAATACTGGAGACAAAGTAAAAGACTAATAGAAAAAACATACATAAGAATAAAAAGAATAATCTCAGGTCTGAAATAGGCTGGTGCAACTAGATATTACTGATATTAAAATATTACAACAGTGGTAGTGTCAAGTCATCATATCCCAACCCCCTTCTCCTTCAATAATTTGCCTATTAATAGGTTTAGGCATGTTTACATTTATCCTCTCAGAAAATCTGGGCCTTCGAATGCTTCTTTTGAAACCTAATCTAAACTAAAGCATATTACAAAACCAAGATGAGTAGCTATTTGGGACTTCTGATTTATTGTTCATGAAACTTTTAGATAATATATTTATGATGAAATTTATCGAATATAACCACTTTGAGTGAGGTGGAAATATCCATAACCAAACAATAAAAACAACCAAACTGACATTAAGGTCCTGCTCCACATATTTTGGGGATGTGCTTTCATAGTTGATGATGTGTCTAGAATTGATGAGTTGGTAGCCTAGTCACCTTCTTTGCTGAGTGTTCTGACCAACAAAACATTCACTGATACTCTTTGACTAATCCACGTGGCTTGCTGACCTTCAATGAACCTTCAAAACCAAAATACAATAAAAAGCTCCTTGCTACAAAAACAGAGTACCCTTAGGCAGTTTCGTAGCGTATTTTAGATCAAGACATGTTTGTTAGGCCATATGGGATAAATAAAATCATTTTCCCTCCTTTGATTTCCACAAAAACTGATTTATGAGGTAAAAGACATCCTACAAGAATTTCGTAGCGAAATTCGGCCTTCAAGCCTAGGGTTCGCTACGAAATTTCCTAATTGGCTTAAAACATAGATTTTTGTTGTTTTTTTTTCTAAAAAATAGGGCTCAAAAAAGAGCTCATATCTCCAAATCCTTGGTATCTTTTGTGAAACTAGAGAGGTTTTTACAAATCATTTTGTGTTGAAGAAAAACCTCTCTTGTTTTTTGAAAAACATCTCCAGGTGTCCAGAATATGTATTTGAAAAACATGTCTAAACAGGAAAAAACGCAATCACAAAATAGAGCCCATGACTTCTTCAAATATCCCAATTGGTAGCACCTGTGAGAAAAGTAAAAGAGGTTATTGTTCCTTGTTTTGTGCTTGACAATAACCTCTCTCAGTATTGCAAAATTCATCTTTGTTCACCCATAATATTCTCTTGAAGTTGACTGCTTACACATTCCAAAAACGCAACAAATCCCCTTGTAGCTCCAGCAGAAATTCAAGCAAACCTGAATTGGTGAATGCTTCAGAAAACATAGGGTCCTCCATGAATAGCTTAAGGTCCATGGGATCCAATCTAGTCACAGAGCGTCTTTTGTATGTTTTCTTCTTCATGGCCATCTCCCTTTATAACCATGCTACCTTCTTAAAGATGTGACACCTGCAAAGAATCAAATTGGACAACAAGCTGCTTGCCACAAAGGTAAACTCTTCTAAGGTGAAAAATGACTGATACATGCAAAGGTTGAAGGGTTAATGATAGAGAGGAGCTTGGGTGAATTGTTTAAAAAGATGAAATTCGAATATGAGAGGGATAATTACAATTGGAGGGATGAAAGTGGAATGATGACAAGCACTTATGATTTCACATGTTGGATAATTGTCATAATCTACTAGATGATCTCACCTTTCCCCGAAACCAATAGAAAATGACAAGTCATCTATTTTCTTTTGGCATATTTGGTATGGAAAGTTTAGGTATTTTCATAGAAAAATCCGTTGTTCTGCCACTGTATTCGCTACAAAACTGTGAAAAACTAGACAAGTGGCTCATTTCTTGATTTTAAGGCATGGGTGTGAAAACTAAATGATATAAAATGGATTTGCCTGACATGACATGACTCATAATTGTTTTTGACTTATGATAAACATGATTTTATAAAAATTTCATCAAATGCATGACACAACATGAAACCTATGGTGACCTTATCAAAACAAATTTTGAAAATTTTGTGTGATAACACCAGGAACAAATTTTGTTCAAAAAAATTATACTCAGTTGTCCTGAGTTCTTTCTTCAACCTGGCATACACATTTTGCCTCGGCCTCCTTTGTAGTGAAGGCCATTTCATTTTATTCTTCTTCATTATCCATCCATACCAGTGGTCCTCTTCTTGTTCTTATAGCAACTTCATCAATGCATTCATACTTGATTTTATATCAATAAGTTCCCTATCAAACTCTTCTTGATTCATCACCTTCATGCCCTTTACCTTGGCATATTTCATTCTATTTTGGCTTTCCTCTGAACCTCTGGAATAACCTTCAGTGAACATTTTCTTCCCCTTCATTGTGAACTTCATCTTGTTCACTTGTGGACTGCACCAAAGCCTATCTTTTCAGCAAGTCTCCATACCTTCCTTAGACATCTAAGCAAGCTTTTCTCCTTAAGCTTGATCTATGGTTCTCTGCCTCTGGAACCATTCTTTGAGAAAAATATTTTGCTCTTTTAGGCTCCACAACTTCCACTTCCTTTGAGAACATTCACTTGTCACCCTTATCCAACCTCAGTTGGAATTCTTCAAGGTTTTGCCACTGTTTAAGAGCTCGCATACTCTTCCTCTTGAGAACAACATTGGTTCTTTGTTATAGCTCATCTCAGTTGTCTTTACTGCTAACACCCTCTTTGTCTGCAACCTGAAATCTGCAAACACAATCCTCAAAACCAAGTTAAAAATAAAAACATAACATATCACCTTCAAGATCTCTGCATGATCTTGTTCCACCATTCCTTGTACTTTGAATGGGCTATTCCCTATTCATCTACCTCTGTAAATTCTCCCTAAGAGTATCAATTACCTTTCAATCTTCTGCCACATTTTATCTCTGTGTGCCTATTGCCTGTCATATGTAATACATGATTCTTTCTTCCTGTGTAATATCATCAACAAATGCAATTTTTTCATAGCATTGACTCGCCTCTTTTGTATGCTCACTGATTTTCAGACCTCTGGGTTCTCATTTAAATCCAAAATATCTAGAAAAGTAAATTCTGAAAACTGAAATCTGCAACTAAGCACGCATTCCTCTATGCAAAACGTGTAATTTATCCAATGCACAGTTAAGGAAACCGTGAATGCGCTCCTCTTTTATCTATGTAGATTCTTGGGAAAACCCTTTATCATCATGGTACAATGTGAAAAATTAATATTAAACAACTCGATTCTAGAATGATGTGCAGGATTTGACAAACTCGTCTTGGCCATGTGATCGGAATCATTTTCTCCAGGAAAAATTCTCCCAACTCATTAGTCGCAGATTATTCCTTGACATCGATTCCTTCGACAGTGATTTCTTTAAATTGAAATAAATTTTGATAACATGCATCCAAACACATCAGGCGCTTGAAGTGTCCTCACATCAATCGACCAATCTATACCACAACAAGATTTATTTATAGGCCTACAACATCAAATGCCTCACAATATTTAGAGCAGTATTACCAACCTGCTCTGATACCAAATGATGACCCTACCAGGTCATTTCTTCAATCTCAGTAACCTGAAACACTAGGCTACATCCCAAGTCCCGAGATATAGACTCCAACCCTTCCTATCCCCATATATTTGATAAAAACTACTTTTAAAATCAGTTCAACAATAAACATGGAAGGATTAATTTCAAGAGTTTTTTTTTTCGCTCTTTGACAAATCTAAGCATGATCAAGGTAACGTAAGACCATTTCAACACTCTGTTCCTTGAAACCCATGCCAACATTTACCTTCATTCTTGTTGGATGTGTGATAATGTTGGAGTTGAGAACCGGTACCTAACTACTGGGACAGGAACTAAACTTCTGGAACAAGAACTGTACATTCCTCCTCTACTACGCCATCTACTTTCCATGATCGTGCTATCCGCATAGCATTGTTTAGCTCTGTATTGATGCAGGTACATTGGTATTCTGGTTTACAGTCGTTTCCTATCATCATAACTTTGAAGTGCATTCACTACTTCATAATTTAATTACTCTACCTCTCTGCTACGCAGAGCCCTCCTGAACTTGAATTTGGATCCTCATACTTCAGTTACCTTTGACGCAACTCCAATCCACTTAGATGATTTTTGTTTTCCATAACAGATTTATAACTTCACAATGTAGGAACAAAA
Source organism: Pinus albicaulis (assembly GCA_034641835.2). Taxonomy (NCBI): domain Eukaryota; kingdom Viridiplantae; phylum Streptophyta; class Pinopsida; order Pinales; family Pinaceae; genus Pinus; species Pinus albicaulis. The sequence continues at coordinate 515,218,854 of CM076570.1, read as the reverse complement.
ATACAAAATAAGGAATGCCATGAATTTTTCTTGGTTCCCTTTGGCTAACTTCCTTCACCACTCGGCACCATAAATCATCCCTCCAAACGTTGCACCCTTCGTGTTCTTTCACACATCGGAAATGTTGGTTACTTCCTCATTTATTGAGGTATTCCAGATTCCCAATCGAAATTTCATGTTAATCAAAGTTGTGATGTGTCTTACGCCTTTGGCTTGACAGACTTCCTGATAAATGAACGCATTATGTGTTCTATGTTTTCAAACAACTTCACAATGCAACATGAATGTGATTCACATCACATTCCACACAGAATTACCGAATCCAGACTCTTCTAATCATTCGGTTTCCTGAAACGATGGACAGTGGGCTGAAGGATGACTACCTCCATCTTAAAATGTTGCAATCTTCAAATGCTACAACTTTACACCAGTCGCAGCTCAACAACGAGCTTGATTTACTTACAAAGGCTCGGCACAATGGCTCCTTCAACACATAATTGAACTCTGTCGATTACATTGTGTTCTTGTGCGTACTGCTCTAGTTCTGCGTAGAGAATACTATGTGAAACAGAGTATGGTGAATTGCGTGGGTACAGGAAGGAACTGAACCAATTTTTAAACACACATTTGCGCAGAAGTGTTGCTACGTTGGTGTTCCTTTGGTTTTCCCTCTCTAAAGGATTATTTAGTGATAAAGCTAGAAGTAGAAACAATAGATCGCTCCATTCCTTTTTCTGGAACTTATTTCTCCCATAATTTACCAAACCCACACAGGATTAAATCAACATAATTTAAAAGTATTCCACAAGCAACGCAAAGTCACCACTGGGTTGAGTTAATACCCTTGCCCTACAATCAACGAATACAGAGCTTTGCATTCACTTGCTCAGCCATCAACACTCAGATTTGGATCATTTCCATACAAAGGCAATAAACAAAATAATGAATTCCATTAATTAATAATTCTGTACATATATCCTTAATTGAAATCTTGTTCCTCTCATTTGGCCAGATCTAGGTTGAACTGGCCACCCCCATGCCTTTGAGGCTTACCAATGTATACAAAAGGATCCACAATCTACTCAACCATATCCTAAAAATCCTCTAATTCCAATTTTAACTCAACTAGTCCCCTATTAAAAACATCACACGCCTAAGTCACTCAATCATACAATGATTTTCTGAGCAGGATGCTCCTGCATCAGAAATACATATGCATATAATAGACATACGTATAGGAAAATAAATAATTGTGTATTAATCAAATGTAGGAGAAGATTACAACCCTTTTGTAGATCTTGACAATGTAGAAGTCTCCCACCCAACTTGTCCTTCCTTAGCCACAAAGCAAGCATTCAATCACAACTCAAGGATAGTAATGGATACTTAGGTAAAGCAGTAGCAGCATCAGGGCATAGCTAAGAGTTTCCAAAATCCAGCACGAACTTTATGGGAGGTAGTGAATTTATAAGGTAAATCGGGTAGCTTAGAATTTACCAATCTAGGACTTAGATCCACACATGAGGGAGGATAAGCTCTAGAGATAAGAGATAAGACCTCTAGGATAGGATAGGATAGGAATTTGAGATCTCAATCAATAGTAAATGGTTAAAAACACCTTAGAAGCTTCTGGAAAGAGAATATTCATAATTATTTTTTATTTTTCTCGAAATTCTAGAACAATCACACCTGCAGCAAAGGCAAAATGCGTTGGCCAGTGCAGGTGCCTAGTTATACAACATGAAACCAGTGCAGGTGACTAGAAGGTAGGGTGCGTGAGGACTATAACTAGGTTTTTAAGTTGATTAACCCAAAATACTTGGACTTTTTGGAGAGATAAAGCTTATAGCTTTGTAAAGGGATGATTTTAAGGTGACAAGGATGTTGATTGATCCAGTTTTCGGTTCATTCAAGCAAATGTGCAAAATGGCATGTAGAAAATTTCCCCCTAAAATACAAAGTCAGAAGCAATGGTTGAGGACTGAATTACTTTACTTTGTGACAAGTTCGGATTAAGAAAAGGTTGGTTGAGATCATCTTTTATTACTATACATAATCATCATGATATCATTATTTGGGTAGGCATACCCATACTTAGCCTATAAGCCAATATTGCATGTACAATGATCAAAAGTCTCTTCCACTAATGAAGAATGGTGGACCCATGCTCTAATGACTTTCTGAATGATCATAGTTATCATAATTTGTGATCCGATATGAATCCTAAAAACGCATCCTGAATGGATGAAACTGGATATGGGGTCTTCTACCTCGTCACTCGATAATACGAGTCAAACCATGTGAATAAGTGAGCTGAAGTTGAATAAGGTAGACATCGCCTGATAACCGGCCAATGATGTAAGACATTAACAAACGTGGGAGGGACCACTGATGATGATAATGGATCTCAAATTATTATAGTACAATCCATGTGGTGCAAATAAATGATTTTAAGTAGAACACCACACAAAATCTTCCAGTCGAAGGCCAATGATGAGAAATTATTGCTGAAAGCGAGGAAACTTGCCATTGATGTATTTAAGTTCCAAGGCACTAAAGGGAGTTTTTAAGTCAACTTCCCGGATAATGTGTTGATGTTGACTGGAAGCAACCCATCCTAAAAGGTTCTTAATGTATCCCCCATCAATGACACGAAATGGGTATCAATATTTGAGACAAAATATAGTGATATAAAACTTGTTCAAGAGAGGTAGTCATGAAATAAGGCTTAAGGTATTGTAGCATATGTCAATTGAGGGTGGAATTTTCTCTTTAACATATCAGTGACACTGAATGGAGTTGGAAGCATTGACTCCAAGACCCATCATGAAATCTTTCATTAAGGAGTAATCAACATAGATACAAGTAAATTCCCCAACCCAAAGCAATCACAAATATGAAGTGAAAGAGTGTCATGTTTAAGAGTGACTCGCTACCATCGATAGGTAAATGCCTTGTTTTCCTAATTTCCCAACCATTTTTGGTGAGTTCCTCTTTATTTTTGACACGCTTGAGGAGGATAACATATGCTTTATCTATAAGTTCATCCTTCAGATGAATCGTTCTAAGTATTTTTAATGAACCATGAGAAGGATTTGTTCGGTATCGTCATGCTTAATGAGTCCATCGTTGTTTAATAATTTTATGAGTCTAGCGAAGGCACAACTCGACTCCTTTTTCATGTTTAGAGACTTCGAAAAAGATGTGAAAAAAAAAAACTCCAAGATGTTTCTTTTCGTAGATTTTATCTCTTAGGACCAAAAAGGAGTAAAATAATACCCAAGAGAACCTATTAGTCATGTTCGACTAAAGTATTCATTTTTCGTAAATATTCTATCCTAGTCCTGAAAATGGTTAAAATTATACTAAGTAGGCATATTTTCATTTATTTTAACGAGTTTAAAAGTTAGCAGAAATTGGGTTCCCTTATTTTCCCACTCTTAAATTGTTCCTTTTCCCTGTTGTCGCCTGCTTATACCCTTTTCTTCCTCTTCGTTCCCCTTCTCATCACCTCCCTCCTCTTCCCTTCCATTAACCCTAAAATGACCCCGTGTGGACTCTTCCTTTACCATGAAAAATACCCCTTGCTGACTCTCCCCCCTCTGTTCTTTCCTCTTTCCTTTCCCTCTCCCAAAAAAAAAAAAAAAAATACCCCTTCCTTCACCTAATATTAATCCCCCGTTAAACCTTTACATATATCTTAATAAGTAATAAGGAATTTGAATCATTAATATTAATTTTAACTACTGAATATTATTAGTAATAGTTAAGAATTAACTATTCCTTATTATATTATAATCAAATTGGCCCCCTTAATACTAATCTACAGTCGTTCACCTAATATTAACCCCCCCTTAAACTTTTACAATTATCTTAATAAGTAATAAAGAAGTTGAATCATTAATATCAATTTTAATTATTAAATATCATTAGTAATAGTTATGAATTAACTATTCCTAATTATATTAAAATTAAAATTGGCATTAATTTTTAATATGGTTAACTTTCAACATTAACACTTATTAGAAAACTATAATTAATCAACATTATGAATAGTTTGCTCTAATATTATCACTAATTAATTAATTATAGTACCCTTAAAGTTAACTTTCCCCTTTTTAATATAAACAATTAAAATATAACAAACCCTACCTTAAAAAGAACTCTTAATATAATTTATTACATCAAATATTTGAATTATTATTATAATATTAACAATTTACTAATAATACATAAACAAGTGACTTCTCTAAAAATAAATTATCCTTATTTTAAAATATAATTAATCTCAAATAAATTATAAGGAATTAAGGCTAACAAATTTAATCGATCAAATTGGAAACTTTGCATTAATTATAAAAACATTATTTAATTTATTTAATTATAGAATAATGATTATTTTTATGGTTGGTCGACCTACCTCATACACTCCTTTGGTATATTTATGGTATCTAACCTCCTCTCTTTTCGACAGGATTTGTCCTGATGATGGGTCTTGTTCTAGACTCAAAACGTCGACGCAAAAATGCACACTGTGGAGATTTAGAATTCAGCAACTCAAAACTCATACCACAGAAATATGAAATCTATAATCTTTTCATGTTTTGGGAGTTTGGAAAGAGTTGAAAGAGGACTCCAGGGGGTTCCTTTTTCATAGATTTAACGAGCCCGAAAAAATGACAAAAGTGTACTCATTCATCAAAATGACTTGTATTAACTTATAATCTGCATTACATTCTCTAATTGCCATTTAACCTCCTCAAAACACCACAAAAATATTAAAAATACATTACATGGGGTAAAAATTAGGTCACAATATTAAAATAATAACTAATTTGACCATAAAAGGTGAAAATGTAATTCATTTCTTACCATTTTCATTTTTACCAAGTTGAGTGAGCTCTGAGTGGGTTTTTACCTTCAATCTTCAACAGTTGATTGCGGCCAATCCGGTAGACCATTTCCAGTTTCATCAATTCTAGGTAAGAGATCTATCTTTTCTCTTCATTTCTATGGTTTCTATTTCTCAGATCATGCATTTTTTAGGAGAATATTTTAGTTTTTAGGTTTAAAAAATCTCTCTTGGCTCATCGCACCCTCCCTATATCGTGAGGTGTGTTGGGTTAACAAAAATAACAATGGGAAAGGTGATCCAACGCACTCATCAATGGGGATGAGTGCGATGGGTCGCTTTGTCAAATAAGAGATAGTGGGATGGGCGCAAAGGGTTTTTGAGTGATTTTTCTCCTAAAAATTTTCAAATTATTGAAATTATGTGTATTTTCATGTCATTTTGTAGACATTCACCGAAGAAAAATGGATTTGACCTGAAGAGAAAGAGAGAAAGAGGCCCAATACATGGTTGTTATCAATGATCCAGCAATAATTCAGTCTTTAAGAAATTGTGGCCTTCTCAATTTTTTCATGATTCTGGGCATGAGCACCCAGTTAGAGTTACTGGAGTATTTAGTCAGATGTTGGGACACACGTGGACAATACTTCAAGTTTCGAGTACATACTGTCATGATAGATGTTGAGGACATCTACTTCCTGACAAGGCTATCATGGAGAGGAGCTTCTATTTCGTTATCTAGATTCGGGAGAGGTGGGGAGACAGTGCAGGATTACATTGTTGTTCATTGTTGACCTTGTGCTGAAATAAAAAAGGATGGGAAACTCAAGATCAAGGATGTTTTACGACCTCCTCTCAGGAAAATCATTTTCACTATTACCTAGCTGGTTGGAAATGTTGCTTTTTACTTAACCACCAAGACCTAGATGCAGTACGCCTTAGACTGTTTGGAGCCTACAGTATTTAACTGGTGTGAAGGGGTTCTAGCCAACCTGAAGGAAAAACTTAATTGAGTGAATATAGGATGGCTGAAGAACTTTGGATGTGGTTCTATCATTTCATCATTTGCCTTAGATAACCACTACTTCGTCCTCAGCGAATATCTTGTGAGTTTTCGGGACCTAGAGTGCCTCGTATGAGACAATGGGTAGATTTGATGTCTTGTGATGGGGGGACACCTACGACGAGTTTTACTCTTACTTTCTTCAAATGGCTATGAAAGTAGCTAATTATGATCGAAGACTACCCATATGTTGGAGTTGATTTTCGCAGAGACCCAAAGCTTGTCTTACCAAAAGGCGAGCAATGGAGTGATGCAGGTAAAACAAATTTATTTTGCATATTTTTTCGTATTTTGGATTTTACAATTTTTTTTTATGTTTTTTTATGTATCTAAGACTAATTATTGATTTTTACTTGTAGATGTTGGACCTGTGCGACCAGTAAGCATGTCTCATATTCATCGACGAGCACAACTACATCTTGTAAACACTAAGGCTGCAGGGGTAGAGGAGGAGATGGTTGATCCCAATACTGCGGAGATACTCACCAAGTTTGAACATCATACTAAGGGTTTGACCCGAAGTATACTGGACAAAGGGATTAACGAGGTCCATATCTGTCTGCAACAATACACCATAGGAGTGCTAGAGTGTATCATTTGTTTTCTCTGCAAAGTTGCTTGAGGGATTGCATGATATTGAGAGCATCATAGGGATTAGTCGTCTATGAGGATTTTCAGCCATATTTTGTCTACATGTATTTTGATATTATAGGCCATGTGGCCATATGTTTCTCAGACACAATTTTTGTAAAACTAAACATTATATACATTTTTCTATCTATGGATATCTTCTATTTTTATTCTACTCTCTTACATAATATATGATGATGGTATGTGTATTTACGTGTGTTGCAAATGTTTGTCCAATACATAATTGGCTAATGCATTTGTTAATGTATTACTACTCCTAGGAACATGTTGATATTGGATGTAATCAAAATGTCGTTCTAAGAGGTGAACCCTTAAAAAAATACGTAGCAAAGTTGGACTTTGCACTAAATAAACAATATTTAAATGTTATACTACAAGTTGTGAATCAATTCTGACAACTAAATGGTGAATGCCACGTGAAATAGAATCATATAGAAATTTGATCATTGTGTTATATTCAACAATGTTATTAGTCGAGTGACAGTTACAAATCCCTTGTAGACTCACTAACTCATCATCGGGAGCATAGATTTCCCACACTATGGAAGAAAGGTTCCAAGTACTACCACTAGCGCCATCAACATAACCAACATATAACTGAGGGAACACCGACATCTGCAAATCAAATGAAATTCAAGATAAGCATAGGTGGTAGAAAACTCTAGAAAACCACATTCTAAACACACTAACAAACCTATACATTATGTACACAGTGACTATGCAGACAAAATCTAAGCATAGTATTTTTTGAGATACAACCCATTTCAAGGTTGTGCCAAGGGAATTCCATCAAACTCAACCAGTTCAAAGGCCCCTTTTTCCAATACATGCTTAACTATATACATACCTGACCAAAATGGTTTGAGCTTCCCAACTCCTAATTTTTCGACTTCATAGTCATATAAAAGGACTAGGTCATCTTCCGAGAATGCACAAGGTTTAATATTCTGGTCAAATTGTGATTTGACGCGTTTTTTATGAGCCTCATTGGCCATTATAGTGTCGCATCGATTCTCATCTAGGTGAGCTAGGTGAAAAAATTGTTTTTCTTCTGTGGAAGTCGTGGGAAGAAGCTTGATGGTTAGTTTTAAGGATGCAATCTCACATTCGATCGGGGGAACTGCTTCTAAACCATACACCAACTAAAAGTGCATAAATCCAGTTATTTTTCAAACAGATGTTCGGTATGCCCATAAAGTAGAAAAAAAAATGGTGGGCCAATTCGTCTTATAAATCCCTACGATGTGTTGGAGCATCGTTTTCAAAACCTTATTAATGGCTTCTACTTGCCCGTTAGCTTAAAACAGAGTTGAGCTATCATGTTCAAGGCCCAACTTGGAAACAAGTTCAAACATCGTGTAATTTCAAAACTGTTTGCCATGGTCTGTAATGATGGCTTGGGGCACACCAAATCTGGTAATAACATGGTTAAAAAGGAACAATGCAGCAATTATGTCGTTTTTGTCAAACGTAGGCATCGCTTTGTCCCATTTGGTAAAATAGTCTACAAAAATAATAATGTAGCCATGCCCCTTGGTCGAACAAGCGTTACAGGTCATGAAGTCAATGCCCCTTTTGGCAAAAGGTCCAACGACAATAACTGGATGCATAGGAGTAAGTGGAGCATGGGATTTCTTATTAAAACTCTGACATGCATGACATTTCTGGACTGCCATAATAGAATCTTGAAACATGGTCGGCCAAAAATAACCAGCACGTAAAATATTTTTGGGTGGTCACATAGCCATACATGTGTCTACTGCATGCTCCAACATGAAAACCATTCAAGGCTTTCTCGGCCTCCCAATGAGTAATACAACATCAAAAAGTTGAATGAACACCTTGGCGGTAAAGGGTGTCATCAATTATGATGTATTGGCGAGCCTAGTATTAGATTTGACACTAATCAAAATGAGTAGTATCTTACCAAAAAGTTTGGGTCTAGAGATAGATGATGGTATCTCCATACCAAGGATCGAAAGAATCAATAAAAAACAACGTTTCAACTGGAATAGAATCATCATATGTTTATTTTGTCTCAAAGGAGGGAAGGTTGCAAATCAGTTCAGCGGAGGCTAAAGATTTCTTTGATTTGGACTAATGAATTCCAAATCGAACTCTTGGAGGACAACTATCATTTTGAGTACTTTCCCCCCAGTAATTGATGTGACAGAATGTAATTCATTGAGTTGCAATCAGAAACTACAGTAGTCTTCTCAAGCAGGATATAGTGGAAAAATCTCTGGACAACTTGTATTGCTTCCAAAGCTAAATTTTCGACGTGTGAATACTTGGCATCAATCTCAGTCAATTTTTTACTCAAGTAATATATGGGGTGTTTCTCTCATATGTCATATTATTGTACTAGAACCATCATGCTTGTAGTAACTGACACAACTAAATAAAGGAAATAATCTCGTTAATAGTTAGGGGGATAAAGCAAAGATGCAAGAGCTAACACATCTTTCAAAGCATCAAAAAAAATTTTAGTAGTGTGATCCCAATGGAAGGGATCCCCTTTTTTCAGCAAACGAGTAAATCCTTTTGTAATTTATGCATAGTTAGGAACACATATTCATAGAAAGTTAGCCTTCCCTTGAATGTGTTGTAACAGAACAAGTGAAGAGGGAGGAGGCAAATCAACAATCGCCTGGATTTTCATAGGATCAATGAAGATCCCATGTTTGGACACTACGAATCCTAGAAGATGACCATATTGGACACAAAACACACATTTGTGCATATTTAACCTTATTTTATAATGTCAATAGCATAGGAATATTGATCCGGGATGCATCGGATGATCTTCATGATGTTTAGAGTGGGCTGGAAAGTCATCCAAATAGGGTTGCACTATATGATTGATATCATGGAAAGCATAATTCATTTCCCTTTGGAAAGATGCGTCAGAGTTCTTCAGACCAAAAGGGAGTTTGCGGTAGCAAAACATACCCCATGGACAAATGAAGGCATTCATATGTTGGTCCAATGAAAATATGTTAATTTGATTGTAACCAGAGAATCCATCTATAAATGAAAATTTTTCACTTTAGAAATAGTCGTCAACTATTTGGTTGATGAAAGGGGTTGGGTAGTTGTCCTTCGGACAAACTCGATTGATATCCCTATAATCAACGCATACTCTTATGATACCATTTTTCTTTGTAACGAGAACAATATTCGAAACCCAATCAATTAGAGGAACATGATAGATAAAACTAGCATGCAAAAAAAATTTAACTTATGCTTTTATGGAAGCAACTTTCTTCAGGTGAACCAGACGTAAACGTTGTCGAACAGGTTTAGAATATGGATAAGTTTTAATCTCATGCACCACAATGTTTGGATCCATTCCCAACATCTCTTCATATGTCCAAGAAAACATGTCATGAAATTCTTGAAATAGGTCCTTATAAATATTAATCTGTTTGTATTTAAGTATGAGGGATTTCTACAGTGCATTATATTAGATATCATTTTCGGGATTTAACTGCATTAAGTAAGTCATTCATCTATGACCATTTCCATTACGGCTACCTCTCATGGAAATGGTCATGGATGAATAACTTACTTAACGCAGTTAAATCCCTAAAATGATATCTAATATTAATAGCGCCAATATGGACATTTTTAAAAAATCCAAGTTTGATAGAAATATCGAGGGGTATGGTCTCCTCAATATTTGAAAAAATCATTTCAGAATTTACCTCATGAATATAGACATAACCCCGAAGTGACTCAATAACATTGGGTGAATAAAAATCTTCCTGAAGTGACTCAATAACATTATTTGAATAAAAATCTTCAACATTGTTCTCAAGGATTTCAGGCAAAGAGGATCGATGATGATTATCGTCCCATAGGGTTTCATTTGGCATCATTATTTCCATGATGATTTCTTCAGTGGAAAATATGTCATCGAAAGGGTCATAATGCAGACTTGAATCTTGGGAATGATCAACCCAATTTACTAAGGCATCAGTATCAGGATCTTCCGAACAGGCCAAGTAAACCACTTCATATTCTAGCTCAATGCGACTGAGCGGCATACAGTCACGAAACAAGTCAATGTTAGAGTTGTCATGTACTATGCAGAGATCAGAAGGAATAATACAAGATGAGATTATGTATATCGAGGCAACCAGATTGGGAATATCAGGAGGAGGGAGCGTGAAAGTTCCCATTAAAGATGAGTCTTTAAGCAATCCTATCCCAACATGTTGATAAGAGTGTGGGGATTCAACTACAAGATGAATACTCCTAGTGATTTGGGAATTAATGACAAAAAAGAAAAGTTGATCTATGGCCACAATTCCCCCCTGGTGAGGGAAAGCAAACATCCTAAAGTGGGTTGATACCACGGCTTCCATGGCATAAACCCATCTTTGTCCCAGCAATAGGTTATAATATAAAGGCCCATTAATGACTTCAACCTCTACCGAGACTACATTTCCAGCTAATTCTACTTGTAATGAATTTAGGATCTTGTAATGCTTAAATCCTCTCCCATAAAAATATTTGAAGATGGATGGTGACTTATTAAGTTGTGAAGAACCAATGGCTTTCCAACATGATGCAAGAGAGGCACCTTTATCTACGATCGTGCGGTGGATATTTTTCCTTCTAATGACAACTTGAATCATGAAATCTAGCCGGGGTGGAAGCTCAGGCCCTATGGTTCTCGTGATTAAATACATCAATATTCAAATATGAAGGATCTACTCCTCAAATCGCTGACAATAAAGATTACTTTTGAGCAGGACAATTCTGCAACACCTCGAGAGATGACGTGGAAAAAGGAGTGTGAGTGAGGTCCTCAACTATGTTGTAATTATGTTCAACTCTCATGCGAGGGTTGAAATCTATCTTATGAATCATTCCTTTAAGAGGTTTGATAGTCAATTCAGTAGTCAAATATTTATCTATCTGGATAGGACTAGAAGAAGGTTGAGTAGAGTTGGAAGGTTGATCATTAGCCTTTCCAGTTGAAGGATTCAGGTTTCCATAGTCCTTATTCCTTGTAGCCACCAAGACACCATTCTTGTTGCTAATAGCAGTCAAAATCATAACCTGGGAAGAGGGGGATGGATTTCATGCAACCGTATTTGTTTCCCGATTTGGGAAAGGATCTGTCAAAACAGTAGGTGCAATGGATGCAACTTCAAAAACCTATTAATCTCTACACGATGTGGACAATCTTTCGTGAAATTTTCGTCATTACAAATAAGACATGGGTAATGAGTCTTTCGCTTCTCGTCAAGAGACTTATTCTTCTATTTTTCTTGTGGAGGGTTCTCTTGTTTATTCTTTCCCTTACCCTTTTTCTTACTTCCAAGTTGTTGATATTTTATTTTATTGGATTGAACAACGTTTATCTCGGAAGTACTCATAGGAGCAGAATTGGGAGGGTTTTGATTGGTCACAACCAGAGTAGATTTTGAAATAGTCTAATTAGAAGGTTTTCTCCCGAATCGTTAACCAACGAAACCAGCCACACCATCAGAAGTGTGTGATTCCTTCAAAGGAGTAGGTGGAATAGTATGTTGGGGTCAGGGAGCGTTGGGTATCTTGCCATGGAGCGTGCCAGACTCGGTATAAATTAAATCTAGGTATTGAGCACGAGAAATGACTTTATCTTCAATAACAACCCCTCCTTTAGAAACATCCTCAGTTACAAATGGCAACAAATATTTAATAAACCATTTTTCCAATAACTGATCAAGAATGTAAGTTTTGACTAATATACTTTGATGCCTCTACTCATGTATATGGTCTGATATGTGGGTGGATTCAGACTATTTCAATGAGGTCAAAATCTCAGTTCTGTCTTCATAATGAATAGGAACTTAAAAAACGATAAGAAACATGGTTTCTAAGGCATTAAATTTTTTGAATTAAGCTCATGGTAATTCAACATACCACTTAGTTGTCATACGGGTAAAAGTTCTTTGTAAAAGCTGTAAACGAGCTTAGTCATAATTTAAGTAGTTAGAGGAACACCATAAATGATAGGTCATAACGTGAGTGGAAAAATGTTTTCCAGAAGTTCCTTTAAATGAAGGAATGTGACTCAGTAATTTGGTTGGAATAACCGACCACCAAGGAGAATAACAAATTAGATCATTCGTTATTCAGGAGAAATATTGTAACTGAAGTGTTGCAATGAATGGAAACTATCTATTAAAGTTCGGTTGTAGAGGTTGACCTTGTGGATAAAGGTTAACCAGGGGTGGAGGATATCATGGGTATCACATAATGGATTGAGCAACTGGTATTTGCAAACCAGGATAATGAGGATGTTGATAACCAATATAATCGTAACTAGGTTGTCCAGTTCCATGAAAACCTTGATAAGTTTGGAACGATTGAGTCTGGATCTATTAACTTTGATAAGGTATTTGTGGTATAGTAATTTGACCAATAAGAATTTGTGGAATGCCTTGGAATGGTTTCCCATATGATTTTGTATCATTCCATTATGGGGTCAACTGGTTGGCACCTGTGACATTCCATGCATAGGTTGGTTCACTTGCATCTGAGGTATGGACTGACCAAGAGCTGGAGTTTGTAATTCTTCCTAAATAGGCTAGGTAGATTGTGTTTGAGAAATACCAAACACCATTAGAGTAGTTTGTATTTGAGAGACATCCTGAACAAGTTGACAATTTTAGGTAAATCAATTTAGATAAATCAATTTAGGTAATAATTTAACAAGTTTAGTTACTCTAAATTTAATTATAATAATTTAGACATTAATTAAAAAAAAATTATTATATAATAAGTTAGAATTTTAAATTAGGGTTATTATTTTAGGATTAAAATTAATTCAAAAAATATCAATAATCTGAAGTAGAAAATTTAAATATTTAAAAAAAAAAAAATTTACAATAATAAAATAAAATTTATTTTAAATAAATTAACATAATTTGTTGTCGGCTCCTCTCATCATCATTAGCCCTCACTATCTATGCCTTGACCCCTTGCGACCTTCTTTCATTCTTCATTCATTTCTCGTCCTGAAGATGGATCGTCGTTGGGATTCGAAACGTCAACCATTGTTTTATGATGCTGTGGATAATCTGGATTCTGCAAATAACAACAACCACAAAAGTTTGAGAATCATAAACATTTGAGGTGTATCTTGGGCAGGTTGATGTATAGTTTGAACAAATTGACAAGTAGGAACCTGAGGGGTTCCAAGCTTAACAGGAAATGTAGGATGCCAAGGACTAGCAACCATTCCTGGAAATGGAGGACCCATAGGAAGAGAACTTATATAGGGTGGAGCACCAACTTGTAACATTTAATCAATAGATGGGAACATTCTAGCAATGGGTTTCCCCCGTGATTTAGGATAAGGAGTGTATGGAGGAAACTCCCCCCCGAGAGGAGGGTACTCAGTGTGGGATAGAGTAGGTTGTTGTAGGTATCCCAATCCATTAATCAATGGACCATATTGTGGCTATAAAGGAGCTTGGGGTGCGATAGGTGGAATAGAGTGTGAAGTACTCATTAAAGAGGGACCGGGTGGTATTCCAGATGAATATGATAAAATAAGTTCATGGACTAGTCAATGCACCAGAAAAGGTTCCAGACAATTACTAGTAGATAGGTGGTACTGATGTACCACCATATAAATGAGTTCTAGGTGAAGTTACAAACATAGAAGTTTCTCCAACTTCAGTCGACTCACTCATGATGACAGACATGGGTTGAGAGATTGTCGTTGAATTAGTAATGGTTAAACTTCTCAAAGGAGTTTGCTGAGGGAATTCAAAGGTGAATTAAAACGAGGAGTCCTAGGTGAAGGAGCGTGTACTTGAGTATGAGAGGTAAGAAAATGATGAGCTTGATAAAAAGGAATCCCTCTTAAATGGATGAGAGATGAAGGTTGAGACTCTTCTTTAGTAATGTCCTCAGTACTCAAAAGGCTGGGTGAAGTTTGTTCTCCATCACAGCCGAAATATACAGGTTATGGTTGAGACAAAGGTAAAGGAAGAGAAGAAGAAGTCCCTGAAGTAGTCGGTTTAGTTATTTGAGGTTCCTTAGGTTGTATAACCTCAGGTTGTAAAGTATTTGAATCTAAAAATTCAATTTCAATGACCTGAGGTTCTAATGTTTCAAGGGCTTCAATTTTGATTGCATCAGACTCACCAATTAGTGAAGATGTAATTTTGGGCTTAGTACTTATGGGAATTGACGATTTTGGTTGATTGATTTCAAATGTGGTTCCAGAAGGGGTAGCTTTCGAAGCACCAGGTTCAGTAGTTTCTGTTTTCTTATTCTTACGATGACCAAGTGTTTCCTTTGGAGGTAAAGGAGGCAAACTTTGCATTCTACGTGAACAATGAGGTTGTTGAGGGTGTTCTTCCATGATGGCTTAATCAATTTTAGAAATTAACAAATAAAACAACAACGGGTAACTAGGAAAAATGATTTACGAATTTACTGTGAAATACAATATATTATTTCCAGTGCATGCAGGCAATCTCCCTTAATGTTCTGTTTGGTGTATCGCAATAAACAAGGTGGTCGACTCAATTACCTATGGCAAGATAAAAACCTATTGGGGACTTCAAAAATATTCCTGGAGGTACGTGGAAGCGCAGTGCATGGTAGTGTTGTTTAATGTGTCTTGTACGATAGGAAGTATTCTGATATACTTTTCATAGGGGGGAGCATCATTCGATATACCCGAAAATATGTGGAGAACGATCCAATATACTTACGTACGTGGAATACCGACTACCCCCAAAATGTAACACAAACAAATAACGACAAATCCTACATTTAACGACGTTTTAACACGTCTTTTAGCATAGACCTCTATGTGTGTTGTTAATGTCCCAAATGCTCCTTAGGTTAAACGAATAAATTTTAAAGTTGATCTTATATTAAGTTTCAATTTCAAGGCTCACGGTACGAATTCACCTGAACTTCCTATGATGCAACTAGCATGATGAAAATAACTCTTTCATTTCAATGAAGATCTATCTACGGGAATGGAGAAACAAACAATGATGCAACAATAAAAAACATAGCAGGCAAGAGCTTCCTAAGAAGATCTTTCGATGTATTATTCCAATGCAATTCGAAAAACCCTATATACAATGTAAAAATGGATATTTGTATCATCTTTTCTATTTTCAAATGCAATGAGAATGAAAAAAGAAGTTATACCATTAACCAAAAGAAATGACATAGACTACAACTGTAATATGATTTTATTTATTTATTTTTTAATCTAATCATCAATCAAGCCAAGTGTTCACAAACCCTAGTTGACAAGAAGAAATAAAAAACAATGAAACTCTCATAAAATAGAAAAAAAAAAACTCAAATGTAAACACAATGATGACTTTACAGAGACAATGACTAATTCAGAGACTCTAGGAAATTCACTGGATCAAATCAAAACTCAAATCAAGGCATAAAAATGTAATTTTTGCATCCTACAAGAACCATCGCAAACTAGACACAAGAACCAGTGTGATGCATCGCACTTACAGAGAGAGACAAGTGTGTTGGGTCGCTTTGTTTTAGACTAGAAGGTGTGTTGGGGCTAATTTTGTTCAAAAAGTGAAACAAAAACCCTTCCAAGCTCAGAATTGTGTTTTAATCTGTAAACAAGTCATTTTAATTTGGATTGAAAGGTATAAAATGAATAGGCAAAGGAAACCATTATAGGAACATCTCGTTCCCTAGTGGTGTCACCAAGTTGTTTGACAGAAAATTATCTCCTGTAGACATAAGTGAATTGCCTAGATCTAGTGGCTAGATCTAGAAACAACAGAAGCAAAACACTTGTGCTTTCCTTAAAGAAGTTAGAATATGGAGGAAGGACTTGCCTTGAGTCAAACACAAGTTCTCCTCTTCTCCCTTCTTGTGAACTTTAGCTTTGGTTCCAAATGCTATAAATGGAACCTGCAAAACAACTATAACAAGCACAATAACTAGAAGATATAGATATCATAGACTAATATCTCTAATCAATGAGCCAAGAAGGCATTGAAATACATATGCATTAAACAGACATAAGTATAGGAAAACAAAGCATTTTGTATTAATGAAATGTAGGAGAATATTGCAACCCTTTTACATATGTTGAAAATGTAGAAGCCTCTCACAAAACTTGTCCTTCCTCAGCCACAAAGCAAGCCTTCAATCACAACTCAAGTATGGTAATGGATCCTTAGGTAAAGTAGCAACATCGGGGCATATCAAAGAGTCTCTGAAAGCCAACCCAAACTCTATGGGAGGCAGTGAATTTATAGGGTAAATGGGGTAGTTTAAGATTTACCAATCTACGACTTAGATCCACATATGAGGGAATATAAGATTTAGAGATAAGAGATAAAACATCTAGGATATGATAGTATAGGAATTCGAGATCTCAACCAATATTAAATGGTTAAAACCACCTTAGAAGCTTCTGGAAAGAGAAGATTTGTAATTATATTTTATTTTCTTGAAATTCTAGAACCATCGCACCTGTAACAAAGGAAACATGTGTTGGTCAGTGTAGGTTCCCAATTATGTAACATGCAACTAGTGCAGGTGGCTAGAATGCAGGGTATACTTGAGCCAAAACTAAGTTTTTAAGTTGATTAACCCATAATTCTTGGATTTGTTTGAGAGAATGATTATGGCTTTGAAAAATTATGATTGCAAGGTGTCAAGGATCTTGATTGATCCAATTTCCAGGTCATTCAAGCATATGTGACAAAATGAACAGAGGGCATCGCCATCATCCTATTGGGAATAAATGTGGAGTTGTGGCCAACCCTCCGCAAAGTTTAATAGCACGTGTAGAGGGTGGCGGAGATGGTTAATGGGTACGCAACTTGGGATAATGACTCCTCGTTGATTCAAACTGAAAACCATGGCATTCATGCCAAGTCATGGAGGCAAAGGAGAAGGACTCATGATGAGACCTTGTGTATTATTACTAGGCTAGTATACAATGTTAAATTGTCATTTTTATAGGTGGAACGCCTACAACTAGGATGCCAATTAGCCTTGGCAAGATACAAGTTTAAATTATTGAGTTATAATTTGTAATCACACTCTGTTATTGATGAATATGGTTGCAAGGTCTTGGTTTTGGGATTTTTTGCAAGACAATCATAAGTTCGACTATAAATTGGGTGTATGAAGCAGTCTCTCTCTGTTATTTGGTTGTTTCCATTCAGAGCATGACTTCATTTTGGACTTTCTTCTAATATTATGTTATTTCTCCTTGAGCTTTAGAGCTCGAATATCCCTTGGGCTTCTTATGATCTTCAACGTTGGTTTTTATTTTGTAGTTTGATGTCCCCCCTGCTTGCCCTCTCAACCCTCCTTCCCATGCCTTTGTGTTTCTCTTTATACGCAAAATTGATGCATCGGTGATATTATGGAAATGAAGTAAAGTTTTCTTCTTCATCCCCGTGACCTTCACTACTTTCATGTTTGTCATGCCCATCTTGTGCTAAGGGATATCCTTCTTGTTGAGAATTTGATAAGGCATAGTTTAATTCAATTCTCCACTTGATAATTACTTGTGAACTTATTTCTCTTACTTAGATATTCTCTTCCATAGCTTATTAGGTCTTTCATCAAGTCAATTATCAAAACACAAAAGACACGAGATTGTGGTTCTTCAAGCTAGGGCCAAAACGTCTCCCTCTTGGAGGAAAACCCAAAAGTAATTATTTTTTCGACCTTCAATTAACAAATACCATGACCCTGACTTGGACCCTTGACACCAATATGTCTCCAATACCTTGTTTCTACTCTTTCTTGGCTCCTTATGCTGATCTCCTTTTTATGTACAACATTGCACCGTATTTCATCAGTACTACTTGAGCTCGACCTCTAGTTACTATTTCGATCACGATCACTTGCCCTGGAGAATCTCGGTCTCTACTTAAGCAGCCCTAAACAATGTGCTTCTTATTGACTTCCTTCGATCCTGGCCTCTTCTTTCTAGAGTGAACTTCTCGGTCTTCTTGTTGCACCTTTTATAAGTCTCTTAATTCCAAGTCTGAGCTAGTCTTCACACTATAATAATCCTTGTACTTTCTAATACATGTGAAGTATACACAGACCAAAAACAGAGATATATATGGCCCTTACTCCTTCGTTGATATGCTACCTCCTTCACATTTATTACTGTCCTCTTTCCTTCACTATATATCCTTCCTTTTACGCATTGTACTTTGCACTAGATTACAAACTTGTTCAAATTGTTATCTCTCCAAAATGAGGCTGCAGAGCTTCTATATATAGGGATGGTCTCCCTTCTTTTAGGCCGACCTACCTATCTATATGTAGGTCGACATTTATTCTTTAGAAGAGCTGAATTCTTATAGAAAATTATAAGCTAACTTCAAGGAGTATATTTTACAAGGTCTTGGAGCATATCTTTACATCACTAAATTGACTTTACAAGTGTAATGCCTCTTCATATACATGACTCTAACTTGTATATTTATGACAAGATGAAAAACCCCTAAAATACTTCAAGAAGAAGTCTTTTGACCTATAATAAAACTCTTTGCTCATGAAACCCATGAAGTAAGTGTATACAAAATAAGTTTTATATCTTTGTCTTATTTATTACATAAATTCATAATTACATAGTCAATATGAAAATTGATCCTAGTTACACTTTCCAACACTCCCTCTTAACTAGGGAGGTATTCATAATGGTACATGGTCACTTTCAATCTGAAGAATCTCACAAGAAGAATATGATTGGTAATACATCTATTATAGCATCATATTATCCAACATTTTCACATAGCAAGGCCTTGAATAAAAACTCCATCTCATCATGAGCTACAATGCTGGTGAGACCAATGACTATAGACACCATCGTCATTGTCTCCAAGGAACATACTCCACCCGGGTGTTCACCGAGTATGACCTTAAAATACTATTCTTATCAGGATATCTAATCCTAAAAGAATATTCGTCCTTTTACAACTACTCTTATCGAAATGTCTTATCACATTCTCAAAGAGTATCGGATACTACATGATTACTCAATCCTCCATTTTTTCTTCTCAGGTGAAGACCAAAATAACATGTCTATCTCTCCCTCTCAACTAAGGAGGACATATTCCACAAAGTAATATACTAAGCTTTCTTCTTGGCTTAGGAGTAACGGAGTTTCTTTCAAGTAAGAAACTTATTATCGGGCTCCCTCTTAATCAAGGACCTACAACAGCACTGATGAAAAACATTCAGTTGCTCATGAAGGACTCCTTTCATTGATGTCATGAGTTGAGGAGCCTTCAATTCTTCATAGGGCACAAATCATCCATTAATTTTATTCATAATTCATGTCTTCAGAAAGTGATCCATCAATATTCTCATCTGGTCTAGCTTCATGTCATGTTGCTTTTCTTCCGAACCATACTTATTTAGAGGATTGTTCATCCTGTCACATGGTCGTTAACCTGTGGAAGACATATACTTCCCTTTGACAACCCTACATAACCTCATTCAGATATTATTCAATTATAAATTTGAATACTTGAATCAAAAGTTACATTAGTGATGATCTTTCACCGTGACATATTTTCTTGTAGGCATCGACATCCTTCGTATATGTTGACACATCTCTAGAAGATATGTATTGCCATAGGTCTTCATATTTTCCGGACTTATTATCAGAGTCTACATATCTTCCCTGGAGTTTTCTTATTCAATTCTTCTTGGCTTTCGGATAATAACTGCCTCTTATCATAGTTGCATTTCACGATCTCTTCTTTTATTTTTCCACACAACTTTAATTCATTCTGAGGAACTTGCAGTATGCAATTCCCTGTGATTACAAAACCACCTCATTTTTCATATGAGGACATATTATGTTGATTTCATCAGTTGTTGATCATGTCTATTGACAACCTGTGCATCGGAAGAGTTTTTGCTTTCTTTTATCATACTTCTAAAGATAGAAGTAGAGTACCTGCAACCATATGACTATATATCATCCAGTGTCAGCATAAATATATATATGTACCTTATTTCCTTCTTTTGAGTTATCCTGCAGCAGTTTTCCTTGGAGTGAAGAGTTTCATTCCCTTGAAATTCTTTCGTCAATATGTCATTGCATCTTATATCTAGAATTATTTGAACTCTCAATGAAACCTTTGCTTACTTTCTAACCATAAAATCATAAAAGGATTTCATTAGAAAAATGTTTGCACTTGTTTCCATTTGAATAATGAATGATGAACCATGATTTAGATAACTACCTTTTTTTAAATACAATGAGTCATTTTATTTCATAGCATCAATATTTTCAGACATCCTCCTTATATGACCAGTACTCCTTACTTGTAATGCTTCTATCATGATGCTAGTTTAAACCGATGTATCTATCCAACACGCAATGCTTCCTAACATACTATTATACAATCGATAGAAACCTCCTAAAGATGAATATGATCTCATTCATGGAGGAGATATTTTACTTCTTCTTTCTTAGATTTATTTGTATCATGTTCTTCCTTTTCTCTAGCAACATGGGCTTCTTCCCTCTTTCTCTTGTTTTTGTCATGTGAGGGACAATTCCTTTTATAGTGCCCAATTTCATTACGTCCATAACATCTTACCTTATACATGTTCTTTCTTTTCTTCTTCTGAGGACCAAAATTTCCAAATCTCTATCTTCTTGATTCATTAATATGGGCTTGATTTTATTTAGTTTATTGTGTCTTACATAAAGATCATATATCTTGAAATGTCATTGTTTCTTTCTTCCTAGAGGTACTTGAAGTGAAGCTTATCCATTCCTTGGGTAGAGCATTTAGTACCATGGTGAGTATTTCTCCATCATACACCACTTCTCCTAGTTTCTGCAGTTGATCTCGAATTGCGGAAATCTTCATAAAATATGAGGTTATTCCTTCCTCTCTTGACATTTTCAACTTGATTAATTCTTGTCTTAAATTCAATATTTCTCTCACATGACTTACCAAGAATAGCTCTACTAATTTATCATATATCTCTTTTGATGATTCTAGATTTGACACATAGTGAATGATAGAGTCATTTATGGATTCTATAAGAATTCTTAGGGCTATTATTTCCCAGTTCATGTATTTGGTATAGGCTTGAATATTTTCTTTTGATGGTTCAACATAAGATCCTTATTAATTTTAGATCTGTCCTTATCTTAGATGCACGAAAGTTTTTAGTTCCAGACAATTTGTTACTTTCCTTGAAAAAATGTATTTTGAAAAATTAGGATACTTACTCGAGAATATGCTTTCTTCCTTTCTTATAGGAGCTCTATTCTTTGATTGGATTTTTCAAGAAAGCCAAGTCACCTTGAATTCTTGATGATAGTTTGAAGGTGACTTCAACAATGTTGATTCGATTTGAACACTAAATATTTGTTGAAGGTGACGGCTTCTATATGGTGTCCTTGAGACGGCTTTCCAATTTACATACTACTTATTTTGAATTTGAAGATTGATTCTTCAATTTAGATTGCTGAATTTTGCCTTCTAGAAATTAATCCTTGATCTTCTTAGTACTTGAGTGTCTTCTTGTCAAATAACCCTTTCTAGCACCTTAGCTCTAAAACCATGTTGAGAATTTGATAGGGCGTAGTTTAATTCAATTATCTACTTAATAATTACTTGTGAACTTATTTATATTACTTAGATCTTATATTAATTAGCTTATTAGGTCTTTCATCAAGTCAATTATCAAAACACAAAAGACACAAGATTTTGGCTCTTCAAACCAGGGCCAAAACCTCTCCCTCTTGGAGAGGGAAACCTGAAAGTAATTTTTCTTTAGACCTTCAATTGACAAGTATCGTGACCTTGACTTGGACCCTTGACACCAATATGTCTCCAAGACCTTGCTTCTACTCTTTCTTATCTCCTTATTTTGATCTCCTTTGTATGTACCACGCTGCACCATATTGCACCAGTACTACTTGACCTCAACCTCTAGTTAATTTTTCGATCATAATCACTTGCCCTGGAGAAGCTCAGTCTCACTTCAACAACCCTAAAAAATGTGCTTCTTATTGACTTCCTTCGATCCTAGCCTCTTCTTTCTAGATTACACTTCTCGGTCTTCTCGCTGCACCTTTTATAAGTCTCTTAATCCCAACTCTGAGCTAGTCTTCACGCCGTAATAACCCTTGTCCTTTATGAGACATGTGAAGTATACATAAAGCCAAAACAGAGATATGTATGGCCCTTAATCCTTCATTGATATGCCTCCTCCTTCGCACTTATTACAATCATCTTTCCTTCGCTATCTATCCTTCTTTTTACGCAATGTACTTCACAGTAGATTACAAATTTGTCTGAATTTTTATCTCTCCCAAATGAGGTCATAGAGCTTTTATATATAGGGATAGTCTCCCTTATTTTAGGATGACTTGTCTATCTGTATGTAGGCTGACATGTCTTCTTGAGAGGAGCTGACTTATTCCAGCAACTTCCAAGCTGACTTCAAGGAGTATACTTTACAAGGTCCTGGAGCATACATTTACATCACTAAATTTTCTTTACAAGTGTAACACCTCTTCATATACATGAATCTAACTTACATATTTATGACAATATGACAAACCCCTAAAATACATGAAGAAGAAGTCTTTTGACCTATAATAAAACTCCTTCCTCAAGAAACCCGTGAAGCAAGTATATACAAAATCCATTTTATTATCTTTGTCTTATTTATAACATAAATTCATAATTACATAGTCATTATGAAGACCGATCCTAGTTACACTTTCCAACACTTCTCACCTTCAAGGCCTCCTCTCAAGGTTCTAGCTATAACTCCCACTCCATCTTCACCTCTCCGAGATTGGATTTCGACCAAGTCATTATGTGGAAGCCCGACATGCCTAAATAAATAGGTAGGTCACGTCAGGGAGTTGCCTACTATTGGGAATTGAAATCTTATGCCAAACAAAGAGCGAAGGCATCAACACGAAGACATAGAAACACACCCCGCCTCAAATTCAAGAAGAGATAGTTGGGGCAAAGAGGGGCATCACTGTGGAGAGGGAATGTATATTATATATAAATATTGTAGATGACTTTGTTGAGTGGATACTAAATGTCATGCACACTAAGGGATGACTTAATTAGTCCATGCATATTACTGACACCTATTGGCACATGAAAATGTTGCTTGGGAGAGTTCTCCTCAACAGAAATCAAACTCATCAAGAGATATTGATGATGCTAAATAAGCTATAGATTATGGGTCAATGTTTCGATCAACGTCTTCAATGACGTGAAGGCCACCTAGGCCTCCCTCCATATCGATATTTCTCACCGGGGAGAAAAAAAGATCCCATCGTTGTCGAGGAATCATAATCTCCAAAAGCGGGTTGATGAATTATGCCTGCTTCTCTATTGGTTACTTTTATGATAGTTTCTTTAGTTATCTTGAATTTTCATATTTAGTTGGCCGTAGCCCCGATGAATGCTATGTAATATTTTTGGTTTTCATAATCATAAGGACTTTTTAGATGCTTAAAAAGTTATGGTTTTGCCACTCATCTAGTTTCCTTAGTGGCAGACCGGGGTAGAATGTTATGCATATTTCCTTTAGTCTCTAATGAAATGCAACACTTTTACTAATCGAAAAATATTATAATTATAATTAAAATATTTTAAGCAATTAAAGAATGTATTGTATTAAAGTAATTAATAATAAGTAATATTTTGGAAAAAAAAAATATTACCATTAATAGCATTTGGTTTTATACATAAGATTAAGCTTATATATTACTAGAAAGCGTATGATTTCATTGAAAATAAAATTAATAACTATTAAAAGAGATATTGGCAATTTGACTTACTTATTTTAAAGAGGAAATCAAATTTAAAACCTCTTTTGATTAACTAAATTTTTTGCTTATACTATGTTGGTTGAAATTCCATTTTAAAGCGGAAATAAGATTTGAAATCTCCTTTGATTAGTTAAAAATTTGTCCAATGTTTAAAAGAAATAATATCTTGATAGAAACCCCTTTTTAATCTTGAAATAAAAACTTAATACTATTTTTTATTGTTAAAAATTTACCTGCATCAAATATAAAGGTAAACAGTTACCCCTACATCAAATATAAAGGTAAACAGTTACTCCAAAATACATAATTTTTTAAGAAAAGTGAAAATCAACCATCTTACTTATCACGAATAAAACATTTTAATAACTAGTAATTTCTCCAAAAGGTGCCAAGAGACGTCGATAGGTTTGTTAAATTGGAAAAGTTGTAAGAGGAATGCATTTGTAGACATGCATGCCATATGTTTTTACATTTTGAATTTGGGGATTATAGTGTATTGGGGCATATCACACATTGCAAACATAAGGATAACTGCCTATCAAAAACATATATTGAGCATTAAAAAATTGGATTCATTGCATCGTATTTCATTTGGAAACAAGAAAATGAGTTCATTATAAATAACATCCCTATATTTACCATCATAGATGATTATGCAATAATATTTTGAAATTAACATTTGGCAAGAAACTTAAATTAATACACGGGAAGAATGTAAGTAGTTCATCAACATGTCATTCGAGTATTTGGTTCAGTCTAAAATTTTTCCTTAGAACTTGTATTTGTCGGCAATATAAGAATTTGTTTTTTCAGTTTGATATAATAGAAATATTTTGGACTTGTGCCTGAGAGGTTCCATGATGTTAATGGCAAAGATGATGTTGATTGATTGCAAATCAAACTCGGATTTGCATATAAATACAAACAAGTTAAGAGCTCAAATACAAGTTTAACAATATAAAATGAGATATACAAAGTAGGCATGGATAATAGTATATGGTTGGCTAGAGTATATTCTCCTGCATAGATTTTGATGCGAGCAATGATTCCTCTTGTTGTCTATGTTTTAAATATGGATTCTCTTACATGTGTGAGATGCGTGAGAATGGAAATGCTAGATTGATTCGAAGGTATGATAGTGACCTTATTCTTGAAATGGCAGTGAATGTTAAACCTTGGTGTTCTTTGGTGCCACTGTCTATCGTTGCTTTGTCTAATGTCATTCCTTGTGACTTGTGTATCGTTAAAGCCCATGTCATTCGAAGTGGTATATGTCGGTGCGCACCCCTTGTGATGGGGGGAATGGGTACATATGTTGGGTGTGAAATGTCCCATGGTGTTCCTTTGTATTGATTGAAGTCAACTACCACAAAGGATGGAAATTATGGGGGCTTTGAGTCAGGTGCATAAAAGATTGAAACAAATTTTCCAAGTGCGCCATTAACATGCCTGCATGTTCCCACAAGTTGCTGGTGAGTATAAATTTTTTTCAGTGCATAAGAGTACCTTTGCGTCTAGATGTTAATCTTCTATAGTAGTATAATATTGTGTCCTTTGTTGCTTTGTAGAGCAAAGCACTATTGGCATATTCAATTTTTTAAGCATTGTTTTACTATGAAAAACAATTGAGTTTTTCATTGTATATAGGTGCATGGAGTCTTAAAATGTTTGCTTCTCTTCATGCGTAAGAGAGGAATATGTCCTTTACATTGGCAGTTTCCAATATTCAAGAGTATGTGTTCCATTTATGAGGTTTGTGAGGATTTGGCGAAAAGAAACTTGGGAAGGGTTAGCACCTTGTTGGCAGAAAATAGATGTAAGTGTTATGATTGTGTCAAAGCTTTGCCAAAGAGTAGTTCCACGTGATGTTCCAGCATATAGATGAATGTCCTTCACAGGTGGTAGTTATCCTAAATATTTGACAAGGATAATGGAGCGATTGTCGAATGGTGCATTTAGATGAAGGGAGAATGTCTCTCGTAGTCAATTGTCAATGTGATGCAGGAAGACCCTGCAAAACCCAGAATCTCTCCAAAACTATGCATATAAAAATGCATCTCAACAAGTGCCCAAATAAAACTCCAAATTAGGGCAATTCCACATCTATCATTTGCGGAAGCTTGTAACATATGTTCACAACTTTTTTATGGTTTATGGAAACCATACTTCAAATCAATTCTTGCAATTGAACCCAAACTTCAATACAATCCCAATTTAAAAACTTCATGCAGAAGCTTATCAAAACATAGGATTTAACACCACTCAATCCATGACCAAACCCAATACGTCTCATTCCTCAATTTTCATTTAAATCCCAACATTCACATATGGTTTTTAATACCGGATTTTAAAATCAAAATTCAATAAAGAAAATGCGCCCATGCTTCAAAAGCTCAACCTGGAAAATTAATACCACTGCATATCGATTCCATGCATTCCAATATCAATGAAGTTTATGAGAAACCTTCACGCAAACACCATTATTTAAAAATAACATTTGGCCCACTTGTCCCTCGATTCTTGTAACATACCCTTTCCAGTTAACGCAATAATAGATATGGACGGTTTTTTTTAATACATATCTGGTAAATAAAATGTGCTTACCTCCATGAACACCTACGCAAATTCAATTGTCCCTTCAACTTATTCAACGCTTCCATACATCGACCATCACGCATTTAACTGTATTTCAACAGGATCAATCTCCACCAAACGCTTTCATTCTTCAATGCGTTTTCGTCCTGAAGCTTGTGCTCCTCTTCAATCTATGTTAAATTCTCCATCGTTTGTCCCTTATGAAGCTCTACGCTTCATCCTCACTGTGAATTCCATTTATTCAGTTGCTGCCAATAAAAACCACAGATCGATATAAAATTCATCGATTCGCTCAGCACACATAACCTCTCACTTATTCACACGGATTTACTATCATAATTAACAATTGTTATATCAAAACACTTCGCTTTCGATTGCTTGGAATAGTTCAATTCATTTCAGAATTTCTTCGTTGACGATGGTTCCAAACTCTCATGTATTTAACACTTGCGCCACCATATCACGGATTGTCAGCTTGCTTAATCGAGTGCTTCATTTAATTGCATATCCTCTACACCTTCGATTCTGGCTAACACTGCACCATTTACTGGAATTTCATTCAATTATGCTCTTACTTCAATTCTAAATTGAATGGTATTCGAACACACTTATATGGAAAGCACATACATAATTTTACGAGCTTAGCCCTATTCTACGTGTCCATTATCCCAATTTCAAGCCAGAACTTGGCTTGTCAAACCAGATTTATAACGTTGTTCAACCTTTAACATAGTTAACACATTCCACATCAATTTGTCATCATTCGAATTCCAGCTCTGCATTTAACTTGATAACGCGGTCAAACAACCACCCGAATTCAATCTAACAGAAATAGAGTTCTGCCAGTTCAACACGAAATCGGAATTATCTTTGGTTCTTCTTCACACAGTTCTTTAACCCATAAATTCGATCTTAACAATGTTTCTAACAGATGTATTAGGCAACTCGATTCCCCAGTTACAGAAATTTAAACACACAATTTCTAAATCAACCAATATAGCTCTAAAAACACACTTTTCATATTAACAATGAAAATACTTACAAACTTTCACCTTTGGCCAGATATTCAAAATTCATGGCCCTTTTAATTGTCGGAGGCTTACAAACTCTGTTTGTCTCCTTCCTATCTATTCTGCACTTGATCTCTTTGGCCTTTGAGGCTCATAAATTTATACAAATTGAATTGAACCAATTTAGGTTCAAATC
This sequence comes from Pinus albicaulis, assembly GCA_034641835.2. Classification (NCBI taxonomy): domain Eukaryota; kingdom Viridiplantae; phylum Streptophyta; class Pinopsida; order Pinales; family Pinaceae; genus Pinus; species Pinus albicaulis. The sequence goes on along the minus strand of CM076570.1, from coordinate 515,190,660 downwards.
CCTTTAATCACTCAACAAAGTCCTCAATATCTCAACACCCCTATAATCTAGATTTTTATCCCTAAAATCTTGAAACTAAATCTAACTTAGGCTCATAATTAATTCTAAAATATCTCAAGTCTAATTTCTCTCATGTTTTCCAATTATTTGGAAACATTTACAAATCCTCACAATATTTAATTAAAAATATAATTTAATCACTCAAAAAATCTCCTTAATATTTACATGAAATTAATATTTTCTCAAAAACATGAGACCCCTAGGTTTAATAAAATACAAAGTATTTTTCCGAGCTAATGCTCCTGCATCACAATGCGAGAAAGAAATTTTGGACTAATGAAGCTCATCTCATCAATGAGGATGTACTCTACATGGTAGATCTAATATTGCAACTATATGAGTGACCGTCCTTCAAGAGGATGCATTGATTGGATATGGATGTGAAGGGCAAAGTGGTTTGTAAGGGCATTTATGTTGAAAGCTGCAACGTCGGTGGGTGCAAGTAACAACAAAGGGTTTGTGCTTATTAGGGATTTTTCCATAAATACATGTTTCAAACATTTAATGAAATGAGATTTTCCTCTCCCAACTGTCCCTTGTATGATCATTCTGAGTGGGGATTTTGGTGAAGGGTTTTTGAACTGAGAAAGAACAATGGTTAAAGTTGTTTTTTGGGTGGGAGAGAAAGCGTGATCTCGAGGAAGGTTTGAAAAGGGATGATGTTGGTTTTCGATATTTGACAGGTTGAATTCAATAAAATTTATGGCAGTTTCTTGCAAGTGGAGAGGGATAGAAGTATGTGACCAATTATGGTTAGCATCGAAGTTGCGATGGACAATCATTTCAAGGTCATCAATTTCAATGTTGTAGCCTGGGTGGAGGTGAGAAAGGATTTGAAATTCATTCATTGGCATGGGGTCGGGGGGGTAGCCACAGGAGTAGATTTATCTTCGGGCTGTGGGGTTTGCGGGATTTCAATTTCTCGATGAACATTCCATGGTGTATACATCTCTTTCTTTTGTTCCCAATGTGCAATTATTTCCTCATCGGTGGAACCAATGTCAATGGGGAGTGTGAGAAAAGGGAAATACAATAGTAGTTCAGTCCAAAAAAAGTGGCATAACAAGGATCATTAGGGGAAGGAATTATGGTGTATCGTGGCAAGACATGTACAATATTGGAGGGATATGTGTTTCCATTGGTTTTGTTTTCGACGAGAAAAAAATGACCAAGATCGTGCAACTTCAAGGAGGGCAATGATTCCAAAGAAGCGGGTCTATTCATGTATGCAAGAATGAATGTTGGTGTTGAAAGGGAATTTTCAGAATCACGAGAAACACGTCTAAAAACAATTATATTAACATTTAAATAAATAAATGTGTGACTGTAGAGTAAGAGGGGTAGTTTTGTAAAATATGTCATATTTCTTGTGCTCTAATCTCTCTATATGCAATGGTTTCTATAAGGAGTTTTCGATGACAGTAATAGTAGGTGCTTCTAAAGCGAGGTTGTGTGAGAGACATGATACCATTTGGCGGTAGCGTTCCGATTTTGTTTATGCTTTTGTTGCATGTTTTGAAATATAACTTAACCCAACATGACGTGATAGAACGAGTTGGAAATCAACATTTGCTCTCCAGATGGAAAGTAGATCTACATTGTGGATGTTCAATCTATAATCATTGTGAGCAGGGATGTAGGCTTTCTGAACTTTGTTGTCAATGAACATTGAAGATGTGTAGTTTAACTCCAATGGCACTCCATATCGACGATTAAGAGCATTGTATTTTTTGCGAAGGCAGGAAGATTCGTGAAACTTTCTGTGACATTGAACAGAATTGACAAGCTCTTCATAGTCTTCAGACTGGGTCGACGTGAAGATTGATGTTATGTCAAGAAGACATGGGTTGTGAATTTATGATTGGTAAAGTGCAGGATTGCGATGTTGGTGGTGTCTAGGATTCTAAACAGTTACGTAGTGATCAAAATATTTATGAGCATCGACAACTTTTGTTTCATTGTTCCAATTGAGAGTGTCCATATTTGGTGCATCTTGCAACCAAAGGAAGCCATGTATGTGTCTAAATCCTCTATGTTTCCATTCGTACGTGAATATAATATGAGAGTCAATATTGGTTCAAACATATTTGCAATGTATAAAAGAATGCAGAGAGAAATGGTTATAAAAAAATACCTGCACAAATAATCAACTATGGAGGCTTTTTTGTAGGATTTCTTCGAGGAAAATTGTATAATCTGCAATGCATATATTGGGATGTTAAATGTGGGTTTTTAATTATGTTTTGAATTCTCCATTGGTAGTGATTGTTCAAACTGGAGGGAACATTAGTAGGCATGATCATGTGCAATTCATGCCATTTGGTATCAACTGCACTGAGAGTGAAGAAGAATGTTGGGCTTCCAATTTGCGTGATCGTGCCAGTTATCTCACACCGTCACTTGTTCCAGAAAGAGCATGTTCCTCGTAGGGTTGAGACAAATTGCATGACTTGTTCATGAAATTTTGAATTTGGGAAGTCACAAAGAAATTGTCGTAGATCTGAAACAATTATTGGAAAGTTATTCTCAATGTGTTTCTTCATAAAAACAGTAGCAGTTTCTTGGCTACGGTGGCGCATTAGAATGTTATAGGTGTAGTAGCGGAATCTTGGATTGTCCGAATTGGTTATTATGGTAGTGCAGCAAGTGCAAAGCATATTCATGCATCTCAAATTTTGTAATTGTTGGTTGCGTGATCATGGAAATTCCTATAGGAAAGAGGGTCGGGAATGCCATAAAAAGGAGGCTCTCGATGGTGTATTCATTCATAGGCGATAGAGATATTGCAGGCCACTCAACTGAGCTTGTTGAATTTGAATGGGTGGAGTGCAAATAAGCACAAATGTGCTCAAGTTTATGTTTCGGGAAATAACTCCCTAAAGGTTTTTCGGTCGGCAACCTTCACATATCAGGGGCATACCATTCAAAAAGGACTCACTTAACCTATTTTTATGCTAAAAACTAGATTTAATCAATTGTGGAACTTACCCGAAAGTCCTACGTTTGATTTAGATCTTGAAGGGTTCAAACCCCCAGCAACTCCTCGTGCTTCGTAACCTGGAAATCAAGAAAGAACGAACACGAAACACTAGTTGTACAACATATATTGTTCCTAGATGTCAGTATAATTCATGTATAATATCATATAAGCAATATTGAATGTTTAACTAACAATCCTCACACATATATAGACACGTGAATATTCGGGAACAAGATGGTGCTTCTTATTATAAATGGCATGTACAAGAATAGAAAGTGGAGAGATCACCTGAATCCTTCCACGGCCTTCGAGTAGACCGTCCTCTGGATCCGTCCAGCCCTTACCTCGCTAGGATTCTTCCAAGGTGTGTGCACAGGAGATGTCATATAGGATGATGATCATCTTCAAGGAAATAAGGGTTTTCTAAATATACTTGGGAAGTGCAGGAGGCACGGGAACATCAAACTTGAAATAGGGATCCAACAGAGTATAATATCTATAATTTTCTCTCTTCCTTAGGCCATACACATGAGGGGCTTTTATACTCCCTCAAAGAAATTTCAGCAATTGGAAACAGTTGGGCCATGGGCTGGGGTGGTTGAATTATGGGAATAACCATCACCCTGCCACGAAAATAAGGAATTTATATATATTTTTAATGATTTAAATGGCATACGCAGAAAAGTATGAACGGACTTGCGTATATATGAGGAAAAGTCTAGGCATAACCGCGTATGGGATTTTTAACACTGCTTTTTATGAATTTGTTCAATTCTGGAGGGAAAGGGTGCCTAGGGCTAAAGAGACAGTCGTTATTCACATGAGGGTGAAAAATGATGCTATAACAGATGCCCCCTAATATATGAGGTCAGAAGGGGTACATGATGGCCGAAATATATTATGTGCATAGAAAGAACCTTGTGAAGACAAGAGGGGACGTCACCAGATTTCAGCCTGTCAAAAAACCAATGAAAGAAGTCAGAGATTCAATTCATGTCTGAGGCGGGCATACCCATGCTCAGTGAAACAAAAGCATGTCTATAGATCCAAAATGTATACAAGTATAACTGAACTAGAAAGTACATAGTGAATCATTTGAGCATTTCCCGGAAGTATAAGTCGAAAATAAAGTACAAGTATCACATATAGAATATTTATCAATGATGTTGTAGTAGATATCTGATCACACAAGTAACTGAATCTCCAGGTACCAAATCATAAGAAGTGGAATACATGGTACAATCATGCAACTCGGGAGCCAACATATCAGATGTTGTTGTACTGAAACTGCAACATATAAGGGAGGACGACGTCACTGGCAGAAACTGAATGAACTGTCGAAAGTGAACCGAAGCATGCTGATGCAAACCCGAGGTCTTCACCGATCACGATGGCACAATTCTACACAATGGGAATAAATGAGCTGAAGTCGACCATGTGAGAAATCGTTTGATTACCGATCAATAATGTAAACCGTTAACAAACGCGAGACAACCCACTAATAATGATAATGAGTGTCAAGGTGCCCCAGTACAATCTAATAAGTGTGAATAATTGAGTTGAAGTCGAACAATTGTAAGAATCTATTGATCAGGAGGTAATAATGAATCTGCATTTTCGACAGCGAAGAGTCTACCACTGATGACTGCAAACCTTAAGGTACTAAAAAAAAATACTCTAGACCTTATTCCCAGAGCAATGAGTCAGAGTCGATGGGAAAAGATCTGTTGGAAGGAAGGCATTGAGGCATCCCACATCAGTCCAGCGCGAGTGTAACTCGCAGGCCAATATTTGGAAGGAATCGGACGAAGTAGAGTGAAGGAACCAACCCGAAGTATGTTTCTGACATCCACAAGATGAAGCTAGCACATGGAAGAAACCCTCTCAACCAACCAATAATGACATCTGACAAAGAGGCGAGATATCCACCGATAGGGTCAAATGAAAATCAAGGTACTGCACGAATCCCAAGTGTGATAATGTATGTTGACGTTGAACACAAGGAAAACCACTAAGTAAAAGACCCATAATGATGATCAAATGCTGAGAACAAGGTCACCTATCAATGATGTAAATAGGGCGAGGGTGCGGCTCTAGGTTTACTCTCAGAGCAAGATGTCACAGTCTATAAGAGAAAAACCCGCCGGCAAGAACTCAATAGAGACCTTCTCAAACCAGCAAGAGCAAAAGACCAAATATCTGATGTGATAGTACAATATACTGGCAAAACCGGGAAGGCCTGAATAATAAGTCAAGAGACACCGCAGAATGGCCGACTCAGGGTTAACTTCCCTTGAACAAAAGCACGATTCATGATGACCATGACAGTAAATAATGACACTGTATAAGTCTGTTATGCAGGAGGCAAAAACAAACTCTCCATATGATTGGAAGAGATAACAAACCGGGGGAGAACTGACTCGTGAAACAAAGTTATTGCATTGCCTAGGCCAACTAAAACCATCCCAAATGAGGAAAATACATAGTGTTATGTGCTTTGTTCAAGGGCGACAAAATGATACTGTAACTGCCATCAAAATATGAAGTAATGTCCCATTCCCGCTCTTTTTTAACATATTTGATTTTTTTGTCTTTTTCATATAGTAAGCTTGAAAAATAATAAAATAATTCTATGGTACAATGGATAGAATGAGTATCAGGAAACAGATGCACTAGTTCCTGTGATAGGAACAATCCTATGCTCAACGCGAGGTGGCGGAAACTGGTAAGCGATACTCAAAGGAGTGTTCCATCCATGGGTAACAAGGGTGTCAAGTTGCAATAGCTAAGTGCTTTGCAATGGCTAACTTTGTACAAAGAGTCAAGGTCAAAAGATGGCTTAAACATCGATTCCAAATGAAGCCGGATAAAGGCCAAGATAAACAAGTAGTCAATATGCAATGCAGTAATGCAACTGAAGAACACCAGGGAGTCTCTAGGGTAATAGCCAGAAAAATGATAATGAAGAAGAAGAAGAATGAAGCTTCAACATATAAGTTATGTAGGGACTAAAGAGGACTCCCGAGCCTACATAAAGTTCAGCATGGGCAACAAGTGCTAGTGAGGAACTAACTAGGAAGCCCATGTAAAGGAAGGCTCTACCACAAAGTCATGATTAAATAATCGGCGAGTGAAATGGTTTAAGTACTCATGACATGATGGGATCGACCCTATGGCAAGTGATCAAAATGGAGGTTAGAATGCAGAATGCAACGGAAATTGGATTCCCTAACCTATATGCTAGTTAAGATCATATACATGCCATGACAGGTCAGTGGTCATAGATTCGAAAACAAAAAACAAAAAACAAAAAACAAAACCAAACAAAACAAAACAAAAAACAAAAAACAAAAACAAAAACAAAAAAACAAAATGTACCTGAAAATATACCCATCCCAACACTTCCAAGCAACTGGGTTATGCAGCTTAATACAGATGTGAAAACTAAGCATAATGAAATTTTCCAAAAAAAATTCAATTTCTGGGCATAAATACACATTTTACCTCATATTTGGTTCATTGTTACTTTGCTGAATTGGAGAAAAGAGCTCTGGAGAAAAAACCTCTTTCCTCAAATCATGAGAAAACAGCCATCAAACTTCGTCGGATTAGTCAGGTAAGCCTTAAATTCATCTTTGTGATTAATTTCATCCATTAATAGATTAAAAATTTTGATTTTTCACCTTTGAAATGATTTGCTTTGATTTATCATTCTGTGCATACGCGGGTTCATGTGGACGAACCCGCGTATGATACGCGACTGTCCAAAAGGGAAGTCGCGTATGCGCAGACCGTGATTGCAAAAAATGAACCTAAAGACAAAATTAATGATTTTTTGTAAGATGACTATCTCTTAGAGAGAACGTGAGCATAGTGCCATTGACCAAGAGGTCATGGGGGAACAAAATTCGCTCAATATCCTACAAAATTGTGGTTTACTCAAATTCTTCAAAATGCCAAATATGAAAAGTAACGTCCGGTTACTTGAAATGCTAGTGAATCATTGGGAACCAGAGGAGGATTGTTTCATGATCGATCAAATACCTATACACATAGAGGTGGAAGACATTTACTTTATTACGGGACTCTCCCGAAGAGGAGATCCAGTACATTTACATGGCAAGCCTTTGGGAGGGCTTACAGTTGAGGATTATGTCCACGTCTATTGTGTAGAGGGGTCTCAAAAAGTAGGGACTCAAATTGCAATCAAAGATTTATCAGAGCTGCATATGAAAATTCTCCTCTTTACCATTGGCAGGGTGGCAGGATCTGCTTCCTTGCACCAGGAATCAAGAACACAGATGAGTATACCTGTGGAATGTTTAGTGCATCTCTTTGATTGGTGTACAACTCTTCTGACCAACATGGAAAAACAACTGACCTCCATCCGGAAAGCTAAAACAAAGCATTTCGGGTATGGAACCATCTTGATGACATTCTTCTTTGAGAAGATTCCTGGGCTTCGACCCAAAGTGATCTCATCCATCAGCAGCCCTAGAGACCCAAGAATAGCCCATTGGGCTGATTTGATGAAGAGACTGGGGGGAAGTGAAGTTCCCCAAACGACATGGGATGATGAGTTCTTCCAATGGTGGGAAACAGATTATTGCAGTGGATGACTATCCCTATGCTGGGATGGATTTTCGCGGTGATCCAAACTTAGTCCTTCCACCTGGCGCAACATGGGGTGTTATTGGTAAGACTGCAATATTTGATTGATTTTTTTTTTTTCAATATATGTGAAAAACAAAACAAAAACAAAAAAAACAAAAACAAAACAAAACAAAGCAAACAAACCAACATGTTTTTGATTGGATTCCAAATGACTTACAAAATGATATGACCATGACACAGATATGGGACCAGTTCGTCCTGAAGGATACCCACGGCACAAACGTCACAGAGACGAAGCGGATGCTGAAGACCCTGGTAGGACACTACACGTCGTTCAGAGAAACTTGGAGAGTTTAACTCGCCAAGTGCCTATGTCTGCAGTAGAATACTTACCAGAGGCTATCCAGAGACGGGTAGTTGGGGTACCGCGAGACTGGGTGCGATTATTCCGCCGTGTGGCTACTGCGATCGTGTTCTATAGGAACACGAATGTTGGACAGGGACCATAGATTTTATTTGATGACTGTATTATATTTTTGAGACTGAACATGATCGGGCAAAAGCCCTAATTTTGTAGGACATATGGGTCCAAATTTTTGTATAGTTTTTTGTACATTCTGATGATATATACATATATACAGCGGTTTATGATGCGATGAAACAAGTGTGTGAAAATGTATGATGATTTTGATGATTTGATTTAAAGTATTGAATGAATAATGTGCCAATAAATTGCTTGATTAGCTAATGAATCTGCCATGTGATTGTTAGCTCGAGGAATATGAATAAATGTTATAAATTGAAATGATCTTTGCAATAAACGTACCCTCAAAAACAATCGAAACAAGAAAGGATTCCGAACCCGATATATATTTTTCAATTGTGACACCACCAACTGGGAGTCCAAGAATACTACCAATGAATCAACACCCGAAGATATTGCTTTTGAAAGTAAATAAATGACTGCAGTGTATTTTGCTACGTTATTGGAAGCAGCACCAATGTAGACCCCTCTTGAAACTAACAGTTGACCAGATGGATAATAAAGTACCCAAACCGCTGAAGCTAAGTTCCAGGTGTGTCTACTAGCACCATCGGCGAAACCATAATGACTCATGATATCCAATAAAACCTACCAAAGCAGAGCAAAACTCATCACCATCTCCTCATAGACCAAAAACTCAAAGATGTACAAAAACAAAAACAAAAATATATACAAAAAGCAAGATGTTAGGCCAAGGCCTAGGCATAATACCTTTTCAGATAGAGCCCATTTATGAGCTCCGCCAACTCATTTCCTTCAAAATCAACCAAGGTATAAGCTCCTTTTTTAGGACCTTTTTAACGATGAAGGGGCCATACCACATAGACTTAAACTTACTTGCCCCTAGGGCATCATTTTCCTGGGCATAAACCAAAACGAGGTCGCCTTCGGAGAAGACCCTAGGTTTGACCACTTTATCGCACTGAACTTGTACCCATTTCTTATGCGCTTTGTTCATCGTGGCAGAATCTCGACGCTGCTCATCAAGATTTTCCAAATGAAGAAGGTGTTCTTCAAGACTTGAAGTGTCAAGAAGAAGTTCTACAACCAACTTAAGAGAAGGAATCTCACACTCAATGGGAAATATTGATTCCAACCCATAAGCTAGTTGAAACGGAGTAAAACCAGTTGCAGTCTTTAATGACATCCGGTATGCCCAAAGCACAGGATACAGCATAATGTGCCAGTTAGATCTACCTTTATCAATCGTCCATTGAAGAATGGTCTTCAAGGATTTGTTCACGGCTTCCACTTGCCCATTGGCTGGAGGATAATAGGGAGATGAATGCTCGTGCCGGAAACCCAATTTGAGAGCTAACTCGGCCATCATGTTGTTCTGAAAAGGACTGCCATGATCAGTTACAATCTCTTTAGGAATACCAAAACGAGCAATAATTTGATTGAAGAGAAAAAGAGTTGTTGTCTCACCGTCATTCCCAAAAGTAGGCATAGCCTCGACCCACTTCGTGAAGTAGTCTACTGCTACAATAATGTACTTGTGACCTTTATTTGAAGGTGGGTTACAAGTAGTATAATCAACACCCCACTTTGTGAACGGACTGACAGTGACAACTGGGAAGAGCGGAGCTAGATGAGCGCGCATATTTAGAGTATACACTTGACACGGATGACACCGTTTGACCGACTCAATACAATCTTTGAAAATTGAAGGCCAAAAGTATCGAGCACACAAGATCTTTTGGGCTGTATCAAGCCCATATAAATGACCACCACAAGCTCCACCGTGGCAATCATTTAGCACAACCTCAGCTTCTTCGATAGTTAAGCATCGTCTTAGGATTGAAACGACCCCTCGATGGTATAAAGTATCACCAATGACAAAGTAATTTTTAGCCAAGTGACGTAACTTACGGCGCTCATCTTTCGAAAAATTTGAAGGAAAATTTGCAGTCTGAAGATATACAATAAGATCCCCATACCAAGGATACTGTGAAGAGATGAGAAAAAGACGCTCATCCGGAAAGGATTCATCATAAACTATCTCCTCTCCACAGGGCAACTCAGAAATTAACTCTGCGAAAACTAATGATTTCTTGGACTTGGCAGACATAAACTCAAGGTCAAATTCCTGCAAAATCACAATCCATCGATTGTAATTGCCCCCAATCACTCGCCTGCTGAGAACAAACTAAAATGGATTGACTACTGCCAAAACATAAGTTTTTTGTAGGAGAATATAATGTCTAAGCCACTGCACAGCATTGACAGCTGCTAAAGCGAGCTTTTCTATCAGAGAATATCGGAGTTTAGGTCCTACCAAACCTCGACTAAGGTAGTATATAACATGCTCTGCAAGAGCATCATCCTCCTGAACTAGAACCATACCGATAGTAGATTCTACTTCCGCGAGATACAAGAGGAAATCCCTGCTATAATCAGGTAGAATCAGTATAGGAGCAGAGTTCAATGCTTTTTTCAAAGCAACAAATGAGCGTTGGGTAAAGTCATCCCACAAAAATGGGACTCCCTTATTTAATAATCTCATGAATCCTTTTGTAACCTCGGCATAATTCACGATAAATCTCCGCAGAAAATTAGCTTTTCCTTGTATACTTTGAAGTTGACGAATAGACGACAGGGGAGGCAATAGAAGTATTGCCTCAACCTTGAAGGGATCTACCCGAATCCCTTCCATAGACACAATAAACCCCAACAACTGATCGGATATGACCGTGAAAACGCACTTGTTCGGATTCAACCTGATTTTGTAAAAACGACATCGTTCAAATAATTGACGGAGGTGAGAAGGATGATCAATTCTCTTGCGAGAACGAGCTGCAAGATCATCCAAGTACACCTCGATAATATGTTTGATGTTGTGGAAGGCATATGACATGGCCCGCTGAAACGTGGCTTCAACATTTTTAAGGTCGAATGGCATTTTCTTGTAAGCAAAGGTACCCCAGAGACAAATAAAGGCAGTCTTATGTTGATCTTCAGGACGGATAGTAATTTTATTATATCCAGAAAAACCGTCCATGAAGGAGAAAATCTCATTACCGACACACTCGTCAATAATCTGATCTATAAATGGTGTGGGGTAATTATCTTTCGGACATGCTTTATTAAGGTCTCTGAAATCAATGCAAACGTGAATTGTACCTTGTTTCTTATCCACCAGAACTGGATTAGAAACCCATTCAGTCAAAGAAACAAGGAAAATAAATCCTGCCTTGAGCAATTTCTCTACCTCAGCTTTGATAACTGCAACCTTCCTAGGGTTGACCGGACGAAGCTTTTTCCTCACAGGCTTAGCATTTTCGTAAATCTTGATCTCATGTTCGACAATATATGGATCAATACCAGGCATTTCTTCGTAAGACCAAGCGAACACATCCCTAAACTCTTTAAAGAGATTGGTGTAAATTTGAATCTCTTCAGGGGAACATTCAGCTCCGATGAAAACATTCTCGATAACGTTGGGATTCCTGGAGATGTTCACCAGGATAGTCGGAGAAATCACATCCATGTTCCCTTCAGCAAATACCTGTGCTGGTGCTAAAGGGTTCAGGACTGGGTGAACAGGACCAGAAGACTGAGGACTTGGAAAACTTGACTCAACTTCGTTCAAGTCTGGTAGAAAGTAAGAACGATGATGCAAATCATCCCACGGTCTATATACACTAGTCATAGCTTCCAGGATAGACTCTTCAGATGGAAGAGTGGTATTTAGGCAATCCTGGGCGGAAGAAGAACTAAGTGTCCAAGTCGGGGCCACATCGCCATCCAATTCCTCTGGTGAAAGAGAAACTGGAATGGATTCCGCATAATCAACAATGGATCTATAAGCAATTTCTGCTGCAGACATCGAAAATGCCATTCCACCTACTTGACCTTCCACTAATGTGGAAGTAGGGGAAGGTAAGGTTCAAGGATCCAAAAAATAATGAGTTCTAAAGAACTCTCTTCGAATAGGAGCCCTGGAGGATGAAATTGCATTTATATGAAAGGAAGGAGATGGAATATCGAAAGTACCCATAAGATAAGAATACATTCCAACCCCGATATTATCAACAGGCAGTTTGAAATTATCCACCAAAGGGATAGTTGAGTCAGCATATGCATTCTGGTCTACAAGAGAACAATCCAGTTGGTCAACTGTGACAATCCTCCATTCGTGAGGGAAGAAAATAATACGAAACAAAGAGGATGCAATAGCATCCATCTCATAAATCCAGTTTCGCCCCAACAGAAGGTTGTAGTCCAAGCTTGCATCAACTATCTCAACCTCTATATTTACAGTTTTTCCCCCAACGTAGATGGGCAAAGCCGGGACAATACGATGCGGCCTCTGAGAATGACCATCAAACGCAGTCAGAAGAGTGGTTGATGGAACAGCTGCATGAGATCTGATTCCTTTCCAGCATGCGAGAGACATCACACACGTGGAAGAACCCTCATCAACGATCGTTCGAAATATAGTGAATTTTTGAAACGACGATCTAATATGGAAATCCATATGATGTGGGAGTCTCTTTTTAAAATTAATCATATCAAATGTAATCATAAGAGAGTTTTTCGGATCAACAGCCCCAATAGTAGTGAGAAGAGCACTTCGTTGAGCTGGACAAGACTGAAGCACCTCGAGAGTAGACATAACACAAGGACTCTACGCCAGATCTTCTACAACAGAGTAGTTCTGGGCAGCCTTAGCATTTGGATTAATTGTCGTATGTTTTGTATATGCTTTTGGCATCCGAGGTATGGGCTCAACAGTGGGCCTCGTAATGTGAAGCAGTTCAGTAGTATCAAAAGTACCCTTAGCTTTTAAAGACTCAGCTGTACCATAATCAAGAGATCTCATAGCGATATCTGTGTGAGCACTCATCATATATATGTTTTATGGGGTTTCCCCTTCCTGGGTGCCTCCAGAGGAAGCCTCGATATTTTGATTCGCGCCAACAACTAATTGTTGCCCTTGGGGAAAAGAGTTTGTTAACACAGCCTGGGAACTGGAATATCCCTGTTGAGCTAACAAGCGCTGCGCATCCTGAATTTTAGGACAAAGGTGAGTAAGATGATCTCCAGTACATAACTTGCATGGAAATTTCACTTTCTTTTTATCCTTCTGTCCCTCACCAACATTCTCATTAGATTTATTTGCATCACCCTTCCCATCTTTGCCCTTCTTTCTATTATTATTTCATCCTTTCTTCTTCCCCTCGGATTGTTGATTTCCTTTGGGTTTTGAAGTCTGGATAGCATTTATTGACAAAGCTTGGGAATAGGTTGGCACTGAAGGTACAGCCTAACCTAAAGAAGTACATTGTATGGACAACTGCTACAATTGGCTAAGCAGGTTAGTTGAATCGCTATCGATCGACCCAATAAGTCCATCACCATGAGGACCAGGTTTAGTTTTGAAAAATTCCAATTTGGAGTGAGGAGCATCAAGAAAAATTTTATTGAGGACTCCAGACTGAGAATAAATCAGTTCTAATTGATGGGCCCTAAAAATAGCCTGTTCCTCGGAAAATACCCCAGACAGGGATACATCCTTCAAAATATCTGACTGCAAAGATTTCAAAAACCATTATAGAAGGAATTCGTTTGGAATGTAGGCTTTAATGAGCCACTTCCTTCTCCGCCATTCCTGAATATGATCAGAAATGTGGGTTGCCTTGTCCTGCTTAAAATTAGCCAAGAGTTCAGTCCCGACATCATAAAGAACATGCAACTGAAAATGATTTAAAAACATGGTAGCCAGATCTTCAAAAGTGGCAAAACTGCCCCCAGTTAACTCAATATACCACTTAGTTTCATTTTTAGTCAAGGTGCGTTGAAATAACCTCAACCTAATCGAATCATCAATCAGGGAGTTTGATGAACACCATAGATGAAAAGTGGTGATTTGATCTACCGAATCCTCTCCATTATTTCCTTCAAACTTTGAAATGTCTAAAGGTAGTTTGGTGGGGATTGAAGGCCACCCCGGACTATATCGAATTGGATCATTAGTCAATTTCAACAAATCTGGAAAGTTTAACGTTGCCAGAAATGGTAAACGAGGAGGAGCCTGGGAATTCCATCCCTGATAAGATGAATTTCCGACATTCTGAAAAGAATACCTTGGATTTGATGACGCACCAGGTTGCCAAAAGAGTTTGTAGAAAAATTTGGGCCATAGGAAAATCCTTGTGACCCAACATTCAGAGAAGGACCCCCTCCCAACATGGAGTTACTATAAACCGGACCAGTTCCCCCCACTGAAGTAGTGAATGAAGAAGAAACCCCCTGATAAGGGTTCCAAGCATTTGAAAAAAGAGAAAAAGCTTGATAAGCACTAGATGAAGAGACAGGAACATTCCCTTGGTGACCAGCGAGAAACTGATTCCCTGCCCCTACTGCCATAAAGATAAGGTTCCACCCCATGAAGGTAGTAGAAATTTGACCTCCAGACCATGGATTAGAATTCTGAGTTTGGGAAGTAAAAGGAAAAGACCCTAAGGAAGGATTCGAGTGAGGAATATGCCCACTTCCAAAGGGGAACCCTTGAAAAGAAGCTAATCCACTAGCCATAGAGGAGATGGGTGCGGATGCAGTTGCAGCAGTAGAAAAGGAAAACGGGGGAATTCCACTAACGGACATTCCAAGACAAAAGGGACCAGATTGAGAAGCTTGTGCTTGGGTATAACCGGAACCAAACACAACAGCACTAGAAGCAATCGAAGATATAGCAACAGTGCCTCCTTCAACTTTAGGAGGAGTCTGAATACTTGCAGCACTCACATCCGAATTTTTGTTCCCAGTCGTGGCATTCGAAAGGTGAGAATGTGATGGATAAGGACTCTCGGGTCTCTCAGACTTAGGTCCGATGTACTCGATGATAACGGAGAATTAGAAGAAAGAGGAGACGGAAGCGATTCAGGAGATTGAGGTACTTCCTCTACTTCTACTTCTGGAAATAAAACTCTCGAAGTGGGTGAAGTACTCCTCTCAGTACTGACACCAACACCAATACCAGCTACAGAAACTTCAAGCCCTAACAGAGGATCTCTCTACATTGCGTCAGATAACACCGAGTGATAACCACCTTCTGAATTACTCCTACGCCTTCTTGAAGAAGGCTCGGCACTCGCGAGAGACAACCCATGAAGTCGTCTCAATCGACGAATAAATCGGTCAGCCACTTTAAAATATTGATTAAACTCAAAAAAGTATAAAGCTAAGCAAGCTAGGAGCAAAGAGCATTCACTACAAAGTCCCTAAGATACAGCCAAGCAAGCGCCCTTCAAGTATTTCCGCTCCGGGTGATTAGGACCAGACACCAAAATACAGGAAAGCGAAAAATAGGGCCTCCTGAAAGTAGTACGGGGTAATTACGACCCAAATCCACTAGCGAAGGTAACCGAGGCAATTACGCTGACCTCCTAACAACAGCCTTTGCCGGTGCAAGTACCCAAGCTTCACAAGGGAACCCTCCAGAAGTATTGCTGGAAGTGATACAAGGTCTGCCTCAAGTACCACGGGTATTCCCCCCGCAGTCACCTGTGTGATACCTAGGATGGGCAACTAAGGACACCAATCCGTATCAGCAGCCAGGAGGAACGGTCTTAGGTCAAGATTCAGCAAATCAGAGAGGGGGTATCTCTCTTCTTTGCCTGCACTTTCCCTTGCGCTTGACTCTCTGGAGGAGAGCTTTCCCGATCCACCTAACGGTGTTGGATTTCGCTCATTAATAAACTTCTATGTTTCAAAATCTGAGCGGCCTTGGAGATTTAACTCTCCACTCACTTAATCCAAGGCCCTACAACCTAGCTAGTTGATGTATGACACTTAAAACAAAAATTGCTAGTTGTTTTTAAATTATATCGCTTATTTTAATTGGTTGTTATTTTATGTCAATGGCATGTGGAAGTGAAACCAATTATTTTTGTATGACGCAACAAGAAACCAATGAAAACCAAACTATATGCAAATGCACTGATTGCCTTTCGATGAAGAGTGATTTCTACACAGGATCTACGAGACTATATATTTTACTTTTCTTTTCAGATAACCAGACTTCACACACCTCAAAAAATTGCGAAAAAAGACTAAAATGCTTATGTGCACCTAATGCAAATCACTAATGGCATGCAAATTCTAAGATGCAAGATCTAAGAAAGCAAAGAGAAATCTCTAATGATACCAAGGTTCAATCACTTTTTGGCAGTCCACCAATATAATTCCAAATCAGAAGCTCAAGGTATAAAAATGCCAAAATTATACTTGATATAACAGAATGAAATCACAAGAAGACTCCCTTCGTAATCAAGTCAAGAACCGAAGAAAAAAGATTTCAACAAGGCTTCAAAAATATGAAAATAAACTATAAACCAAAACAAAATCAATGGGAAAAAAAAATGTTTTTTGGCTTTTGAGTTTTATGAAGAAAAGAGACTTCAAAAAAGACCAAGAAACTATCAAATTATTGAGCCAAACAAACTTCGAATTTCAAGCAAAACTTCAACAAAATGCTCTAAGCCAACTGTGCTACTCTCGTAGCATGACTTATATGAGCAAGAGGAAGACAAGAAACTCAACAAATCAACTCAGCACAATAGTATAAACTTGCAACAAACTCAGACTCCAAATAATCAAAAGAGACTCTTCGAAAATTGCAACAAGACCTAGTCAATGAAATCAAGAAAACCAAATGCAAAAACAGGAAAAAATCAAGATGCAAAGCAACTCATAAAGTTAAGAAAGAGCACATGAGCAAAAGCTCTCTTTTCTAAATACTCAGAACAGCCAAGAGTCTTCAGAAAAATATCTTGGTGCTCAAGCCATAATTGCAAGCACAGCAAACCAAGACTTCACCAAATGAGTCGGTTTTCAAATAACTAAGAGAGAAACAAGTATAAAACAACTTTAAACACAGTCCAGAGACTTCAAGGATATCATAGGAACAAGTCTTCATAGGTAGACAAGACCAAAAAAGCTCTAAACCAAAAATTTCAAAATTTACTCCAACATACGCGCTTTCACAACTTTGCAACAGGCGTGCATACGCGACTGTTGTAAAGGCAACTCACGTATACGCGGGTTCCTTTACACAAACTAGCATATATACACGACTGTGCAAAAGAAAAACTGCGTATGGAAAAGTAAATAAGGAAAAAATTAAAAAAGGTCAAGCCTGATCAAGAGACCAGGTCTTCAGTCTGACTGAAAAATGATTTACTGAATTGGAAGAAATGATTAAAATTGTTGGAAACCTTCAAGACAGATGAAACAACCGAAAGGGAAATCACGAAAGTGTGATCCCTAGTGGATTCGCCCTTTTTGTTTAGGGAAATAACTCCCTAAAGGTTTTTGGGTCGGAAACCTTCACAGATCAGGGGCATACCCTTCAAGAAGGACTCACTTAACCTATCTTTTATGCTGAAAACTATATTTAATCAATTACAGAACTTACCCGAAAGTCCTACGTTTGATGTAGATCCCGCAGGGTTCAAACCCCCAGCAACTCCTTGTGCTTCGTAACCTGGAAATCAAGAAAGAACGAACACGAAACACTAGTTGTAAAACATATATTGTTCCTAGATGTCAGTATAATTCATGTACAATATCATATAAGCAATATTTAATGTTTTAACTAACAATCTTCACACATATATAGACACGTGAATATTCGGGAACAAGATGGTGCTTCTTATTATAAATGGAATGTACAAGAATAGAAAGTGGAGAGATCACCTGAATCCTTCCACGGACTTCGAGTAGACCGTCCTCTGGATCCGTCCAACCCTTACGTCACTAGGATTCTTCCAAGATGTGTGCACACGAGATGTCATATAGGATGATGATCATCTTCAAGGAAACAAGGGTTTCCTAAATATACTTGGGAAGTGCAGGAGGCACGGGAACATCAGACTTGAAATAGGGATGCAACAAAGTATAATATCTATAATTTTCTCTCTCCCTTAGGCCATACACATGAGGGGCTTTTATACTCCCTCAAAGTAGTTTCAGCAGTTGGAAACAGTTGGGCCACGGGCTGGGGTGGTTGAATTACGGGAATAACCATCACCCTGCCACGAAAATAAAGAATTTATATATTTTTTAATGATTTAAATGGCATACGTGGAAAAGTATGAACGGACTCGCGTATATAAGCAGAAAAGTATGAACGGACTCGTGTATATACACAGAAAAGTCTAGGCATAACTACGTATGGGATTTTTAACACTGCTTTTTATGAATTTGTTCAAGTCTGGAGGGAAAGGGTGCCTAGGGCCAAAGAGACAATCATTATTCAAATGAGGGTGAAAAATGATGCTATAACAGTTTAGTACATGAGTTTGGGAGAATTGGAACGAAAGAATAAGGTTGGATATATAATGGAGTTAGCATGGCATCAAGATCGTAAGTAGAATCAACTGTGGTTTAATGGGGTTCAAAAGAGGAGATGGTTACATTATGAAGAAGAGAAGAAATATGTGTAGCTTGATCTAGTGAAGCATAAATTTCATATGCGTTGAGCTGGACATCCTTGTAGTAGGGATCATTAGTTAGTTTGTATTCAAGTGTCGCAAGTAAACAAGACTTGCAAATGAAGAATTCATAAGCCTTTTCAGAAGGATTGTGCCTTTTCACAATGAGAATGTCAAATTCAAAAACAATTCGGGGTAAGCATCTGGAAATAGTAGTGATGTCTTGAGGGAAGTTAATTGTATGGCCACTATATTTTGTATTGACCACCACAGGCATGGGTGACTTGTAAAATATGGTTCACACGTGCAATGAGAATTTCCTCAACTTGTGTTAAATTTTGAAGGACAAATGGTTGTTCGCCAGGGTCCATGTTGTTTAGATGAGAAAAATGGTTGGTAAATTTAGATTATGTACAATGAAAGCAAGAAAGGCTACCATGTAAAAGCCTTGTTTTCATAATTGGGTAGGATTCTTTGCATATTGTGCAAACATGCACGATAGAAATTTTATCTATCCTTTGTCGAAAGTGACAGTGTTCATCATTAAGGAGGGGGTTATATTAGTTTTGATGGAGTTGAGGTGAACTGTTTCCATAGTTTGTAGAGCACTTGAGGTGGGAAGGGATGTAGTGGAAGCAATAGATTTATTGCAGATTTTATAAAGAAGTCGTTAGTGTGCAATTATTGTATCTTTGTTTTGTGCATAAAGAATACAACTTCATGCAATTTTTTCCGCATTTTGACTATGCATGGCATATCTAAGCAAGTAGAAAAATATTTATCATTAGTTTGGATACATAATAAACTTAGAGTGAATCAAAATTGAATTATGTATGCATAAAAAATGTGTTACAAGTTTTAGAATTCCAGTCTTTTATTTGAACATCATAGAACGATAGCAGGAATAGGCAAACTAATAAACATTTAATTTATAGCCATCTAAACGATGGAGTAAGATTTAATGCAGACGTTGCTATATAGTTTATTCTAATTTTGGGTGGTAAAGAAGGTGTGATCTCGGGGAAGGTTTGAAAAGGGATGATGTTGGTTTTGGATATTCAACCAGTTGAATTCAATAAAATTTATGGCATTTTCTTGCAAGTGGAGAGGGATAGATGTATGCGACCAATTGTGGTTAGCATCGAATTCGCGATGGACAATCATTTCAAGGTCATCAATTTCAATGTTGTAGCCTGGGTGGAGGTGAGAAAGGATTTGACATTCATTCATTGGCATGGGGTCGGAGGGGGGGGGGGTAGCCACAAGAGTAGATTGATCTTTGGGTTGTGGGGTTTGTAGGATTTCAATTTCTCGATGAACATTCCATGGTGTATATGTCCCTTTATTTTGTTCCCAATGTGCAATCATTTGCTCGTCGGTGGAACCAATGTCAATGGGGAGTGTGCGAAAAGGGAAATACAATAGTAGTTCAGTCCAAAAAAAGTGGCATAACAAGGATCATTAGGGGGAGGAATTGTGGTGTATCATGGCAAGACATGTACAATAATTGGAGGGAATATGTGTTTCCATTGGTTTTGTTTTCGACGAGCAAAAAATGACCAAGATCGTGCAACTTCAATGAATGGAAATGATTCCAAAGGAGCAGGTCTATTCATGTATGCAAGAATGAAGGTTGGTGTTGAAAGGGGATTTTGAGAATCACGAGAAACACGTCTAAAAACAATTATATTAACATTTAAATAAATAAATGTGTCACTGTAAAGTGAGAGGGGTAGTTTTGTAAAATATGGCATATTTCTTGTGCCTTGATCTCTCTATATGCAATGGCTTCTGTAAGGAGTTTCCAGACAACAGTAACAGTAGGTGCTTTTGGAGCGAGGTTGTACGAGAGACATGATACCATTTGGCAGTAGCGTTCTGATTTTGTTTATGCTTTTGTTGCATATTTTGAAATATAACTTAACTCAACATGACGTGATAGAACGAGTTGGCAATCAACAATTGCTCTCCAAATGGAAAGTAGATCTACATTGCGGATGTTCAATCTATAATCATTATGAGCGGGGATGTAGGTTTTTCGACCTTTGTTATCAATGAACATTAAAGATGTGTAGTTTAACTCCCATGGCACTCCATATCGACAACTAAGAGCATTGTATTTTTTGTGAAGGCGGGAAGATTCGTGAAACTTTGTGTGACGTTGAACACAATTGACAAGCTCCTCATAGTCTTCAGACTGGATTGACGTGAAGATTGATGTTATATCAAGAAGACATTGGTTGTGAATTTATGATTGGTAAAGTGCAGGATTGCATTGTTGGTGGTGTCGCAGATTCTAAGCAGTTACGTAGTGATCAAAATATTTATGAGCATTGACAACTTTTGTTTCATTGTTCCAATTGAGAGTGTCCATATTTGGTGCATCTTGCAACCAAAGGAAGCAATGTATGTGTCTGAATCCTCTATGTTTCCATTCGTACCTGAATCTAATATGAAAGTCAATATTGATTCAAACATATTTGCAATGTATAAAAGAATGCAGAGAGAAATGGTTATAAAAAAAATACCTGCACAAATAATCAATCGTGTGGAGGATTTTTTGTAGGATTTCTTCGAGGAAAATTGTATAATCTGCAATGCATATATTGGGATGTTAAATGTGGGTTTTTAATTATAGTTTGAATTCTCCATTGGTAGTGATTGTTCAAACTGGAGGGATCATTAGTAGGCATGATCATGTGCAAGTCGTGCCATTTGGCGTCAACTACACTGAGATTGAAGAAGAATTTTGGGCTTCCAATTTGTATGATCGTGCCAGTTAGCTCACATCGTCGCTTGTTCCAGAAAGAGCGTGTTCCTAGTAGGGTTGAGACAAAGCGCATGACTTGTTCGTGAAATTTTGAATTTGGGAAGTCATAAAGACATTGTCGTAGATCTGAAACAATTGTTGGAAAGTTATTCACAATATATTTATTCATAAAAACAATAGTAGTTGATTGTCTATGGTGGCGCATTAGAATGTTATAGGTGTAGTAGTGAAATCTTAGATGTTGTCTGAATCGGTTATTATGGTAGTGCAACAAGTGCAAAGAATATTCATGCATCTCAAATTTTGTAATTGTTGGTTGCGTGATCATGGAAATTGCTATATGAAAGAGGGTGGGGAATGCCATAACAAAGAGGCCCTTGATGGTGTATTCATTCATAGGCGATAGAGATATTGAAGGCCACTCAACCGAGCTTGTTGAATTTGGATGGGTGGAGTGAAAATAAGCACAAATGCGCTCAAGTTTAGTACATGAGTTTGGGATAATTGGAATGAAAAAAGAAGGTTGGATATATAATGGTGTTAGCATGGCATCAAGATCGTAAGTAGAATCAACTATGGTTTAATGGGGTTCAAAAGAGGAGGTGGTTACATTATGAAGAAGAGAAGAAATATATGTAGCTTGATCTGGCGAAGCATAAATTGCATATGCGTTGAGCTGGACATCCTTGTAGTAGGGATCATTAGTTAGTTTGTATTCAAGTGTCGCAAGTACACATGACTTGCAAACGAAGAATTCATAAGCCTTATCAGAAGGATTGTGCCTTTTCACAATGAGAATGTCCAATTCAAAAAACATTCGGGGTAAGTATCTGGAAATAGTAGTGATGTCTTGAGGGAAGTTAATTGTATGGCCGCTATATTTGTATTGACCATCACAGGCATGGGTGACTTGTAAAATGCGGTTCACACGTGCAATGAGCATTTCCTCAACTTGTGTTAAATTTTGAAGTACAAATGGTTGTTTGTCAAGGTTCATGTTGTTTAGATGAGAAAAACGATTGGTAAATTTAGATTATGTACAACGAAAGCGAGAAGGGCTACCATGTAAAAGCCTTGTTTTCATAATTGGGTAGAATTCTTTGCATATTATGCAAACATGCACGGTATAAATTTTATCTATCCTTTGTCGAAAGTGATAGTGTTAAGGAGGGGGTTATATTGGTTTTGATGGAGGTGAGGTGAACTGGTTTACATAGTTTGTAGAGCACTTGAGGTGGGAAGGGATGTAGTTGAAGCAGTAGATTTATTGAGATTTCTATAAAGAACTCGTCGGTGTGCATTTATTGTATCTTTGTTTTGTGCATAAAGAAGATGCCCTCATGCAATTTTATTCGCATTTTGACTGTGCATGGCATATCTAAGCAAGTAGAAAATTATTTATCATTAGTTTGGAGACATAATAAACTTAGAGTGAATCAAAATTGAGTTATGTATGCATAGAAAATGTGTTACAGGTTTTAGAATTCCAATCTTTTATTTCAACATCATTGAACGATAGCAGGAATAGGTAAACTAATAAACATTTAATTTATAGCCATCTAGATGATGGAGTAAGATTCAATTGACATTGATGCAAACGTTGCTATATAGGTTATCCTAATTTTGGGTGGGAGAGAAGGTGTGATATTGGGGAAGGTTTGAAAAGGGATGATGTTGGTTTTAGATATTCGACCAGTTGAATTCAATAAAATTTATGGCAGTTTCTTGCAAGTGGAGAGGGATAGAAGTATGTGACCAATTGTGGTTAGCATCGAAGTCTCGATGGACAACCATTTCAAGGTCATCATTTTCAATGTTGTAGCCTGGGTGGAGGTGAGAAAGGATTTGACATTCATTCATTAGCATGGGGTCCGAGGGGGGTAGCCATAGGAGTAGATTGATCTTCGGGCTGTGGGGTTTGTGGGATTTCAATTTCTTGATGAACATTCCATGGTGTATATGTCCCTTTAATTTGTTCCCAATGTGCAATTATTTCCTCATCAGTGGAACCAATGTCAATGGGGAGTGTGCGAAAAGGGAAATACAATAGTAGTTCAGTCCAAAAAAAGTGGCATAACAAGGATCATTATGGGAAGGAATTGTGGTGTATCGTGGCAAGACATGTACAATAATTGGAGGGAATATGTGTTTCCATTGGTTTATAACCCCTTTATTGTTATTATTGTACCCTTGTAACCCCCATATTGTTATTATTGTGCCTTTAAATTATTATTGTTAGGTCGGCTAGGATTACATTCTGGCCCCACTAGGATTACATTGTGGCCTCATGGAATCCTATATATAGAAAGGAGGTTTTGTAATTTTTATCATCCAAGAATTGTTCATTCATGTAATGTATTGGAGCTTTCCCCCTCGAAGTGGCTTATTTCTAAGGCATTGATTTCTCTTTTCTTCTATTTTTAGAGCTGGTTTCACAACATTTGGTATCAGAGCTTTGGATTCTAGGGTTTTCGCTGCTCCAAACCGATCATCGTGGAATTTTCGCTATAAATTTTTTTCTACGAAGGTTCAGAAGCTAAATTTTTAGAGTGCGAAGCCGAAATTCTGAGTAACAACTTCGCAAAATTTCAAAGCTTGGTTCGTAATATTTTCGGAGATATGATCTGTGTAATTTAGGGCTATTTGCAGGCTCCTGAATTTAACCTAAACAGGTCATCACGAATTTGTGCTATAACATTTTTTTTACGAAGTTCTAGAAGCTGAAATTTTTTTTCGATAAGCAAAAAATGACCAAGATCGTGCAACTTCAAGCAAGGGAAATGTTCCAAAGGAGCAGGACTATTCATGTATGCAAGAATGAAGGTTGGTGTTGAAAGGGGATTTTTAGAATCATGAGAAACATGTCTAAAAACAATTCTGTCAACATTTAAAGAAATAAATGTCTGACTGCAAAGTGAGAGGGGTAGTTTTGTAAAATATGGCATATTTCTTGTGCCTTGATCTCTCTATATGAAATGGTTTTTGTAAGGATTTTCCGGACGAAAGTAACAGTAGGTGCTTCTAGAGCGAGGTTGTGGGAGAGACATGATACCATTTGGCGGTAGCGTTCTGATTTTGTTAATTCTTTGTTGCATATTTTGAAATATAACTTAACTCAACATGACATGATAGAACGAGTTGGCAATCATCAATTGCTCTCCAAATGGAAAGTAGATCAACATTCTGGATGTTCAATATATAATCATTGTGAATGGAAATGTAGGTTTTCCGACCTTTGTTGTCAATGAGCATTGAAGATGTGTAGTTTAACTCCCATGGCACTCCATATCGACGACTAAGAGCATTGTATTTTTTGTGAAGGCAGGAAGATTCGTGACACTTTGTGTGACATTGAACACAATTGGCAAGCTCTTCATAGTCTTCAGATTGGGTCGATGTGAAGATTGATGTTATGTAAAGAAGACATGGGTTGTGAATTTCTGATTGGAAAAGTGTAGGATTGCGATGTTGGTGGTGTCGCGAATTCTAAGCAGTTACGTAGTGATCAAAAATATTTATGAGCATCGACAACTTTTGTTTCGTTGTTCCAATTGAGAGTGTCCATATTTGGTGCATCTTGGAACCAAAGGAATCCATGTATGTATCTGAATCCTCTATGTTTCCATTCGTACCTGAATATAATATGAAAATCAATATTGGTTCAAACATATTTGCAATGTATAAAAGAATGCAGAGAGAAATGGTTATAAAAAAATACCTGCACAAATAATCAACAATGTGGAGGCTTTTTTGTAGGATTTCTTCGAGGAAAATTGTATAATCTGCAATGCATATATTGGGATGTTAAATGTGGGTTTTTAATTATGTTTTGAATTCTCCATTGGTAGTGATTGTTCAAACTGGAGGGAAGATTAGTAGGCATGATCATGTGCAAGTCATGCCATTTGGTATCAACTGCACTGAGAGTGAAGAAGAATGTTGGGCTTCCAATTTGCGTGATCGTGCCAGTTAGCTCACACCGTTGCTTGTTCCAGAAAGAGTGTGTTCCTCGTAGGGTTGAGACAAAGCACATGACTTGTTCGTGAAATTTTGAATTTGGGAAGTCATAAAGACATTGTCGTGGATCTGAAACAATTGTTGGAAAGTTATTCTCAATGTATTTCTTCATAAAAACAATAGCAGTTGCTTGGCTACGGTGGCGCATTAGAATGTTATAGGTGTAGTAGCGGAATCTTGGATGTTCTCTGAATCGGTTATTGTGGTAGTGCAACAAGTGCAAAGCATATTCATGCATCTCAACTTTTGTAATTGTTGGTCGCGTGATCATGGAAATTACTATAGGAAAGAGGGTGGGGAATGCCATAACAAAGAGGCCCTCGATGGTGTATTCATTCATAGGCAATAGAGATATTGCAGGCCACTCAACCGAGCATGTTGAATTTGGATGGATGGAGTGAAAATAAGCACAAATGTGCTCATGTTTAGTACATGAGTTTGGGAGAATTGGAACGAAAGAATAAGGTTGGATATATAATGGATTTAACATGGCATCAAGATCGTAAGTAGAATAAACTATGGTTTAATGGGGTTCAAAAGAGGAGGTTGTTACATTATGAAGAAGAGAAGAAATATATGTAGCTTGATCTAGCAAAGCATAAACTACATATGCGTTGAGCTGGAAATCCTTGTAGTAGGGATCATTAGTTAGTTTATATTCAAGTGTCGCAAGTACACATGATTTACAAACGAAGAATTCATAAGCCTTTTCAAAAGGATTGTGCCTTTTCACAATGAGAATGTCCAATTCAAAAACCATTCGGGGTAAGTATCTGGAAATAGTAGTGATGTCTTGAGGGAATTTAATTGTATGGACGTTATATTCGTATTGACCGCCACAGGCATGGGTGACTTGAAAAATGCGGTTCACACGTGCATTGAGCATTTCCTCAACTTGTGTTAAATTTTGAAGGACAAATGGTTGTTCGCCAGTGTTCATGTTGTTTAGATGAGAAAAACGATTGGTAAATTTCGATTATGTACAACAAAAGCAAGAAAGGTTACCATGTAAAAGCCTTGTTTTCATAATTGGGTAGGATTATTTGCATATTGTGCAAACATGCACGGTAGAAAGTTTATCTCTCCTATGTCGAAAGTGATAGTGCTCATCATTAAGGAGGGGGTTATATTGGTTTTGATGGAGGTGAGATGAACTGGTTTTCATAGTTTGTAGAGCACTTTAGGTGGGAAGGGATGTAGTGGAAGCAGTGGCTTTATTGCAGTTTTTATTAAGAAGTCGTTGGTGTGCATTTATTGTATCTTTGTTTTGTGCATAAAGAAGACGACTTCATGCAATTTTATCCTCATTTTGACTGTGCATGACATATCTAAACAAGTAGAAAATTATTTATCATTAGTTTGGAGACATAATAAACTTAGAGTGAATCAAAATTGAGTTATGTATGCATAGAAAATGTGTTACAAGTTTTAGAATTCCAGTCTTTTATTTGAACATCATTGAACGATAGCAGGAATAGGCAAACTAATAAACATTTAATTTATAGCCATCTAAATGATGGAGTAAGATTCAATTGACATTGATGCAGATGTTGCTATATAGATTATTCTAATTTTGAAGGGGTAAGCATACATATGTTGGAATTATTGAACAAGAGTAATGTTAAAATGTACGTTATTGTAGCATAAAAATTTGATAGAAATAAAACAAGATAAGAAAATATCTAATTTTTCTTATTTGAACGTCATTGAACAATAGCATAAGTAGATAAACAAGCAAACATTCAGTTTATATACGTATAAACGTCGAAGGGAAAAAAAATGAACGAAAGTTCCTACAAGGTTGATATGTATATTATGTAAATTATGAAGGGGTAAACATACATATTTTGGAATTATTGAAAAAGAGTCTTGTCAAAGAAAGTGTGTAGCGCAACAACATGGACATATTTTACAATATTATGTAACAATGATATATACATAGATGATACTTCATGTACAAAACAGTAATGTTCCTTGCAACCATGAAGAAAGTTCAAAGGCTGCGAATAATAGGTCATTGTGCAATGGATAGTGCTTGAATGTCCTTAAGGACCTCCTTGCATGCATAGTCATATTGAATTTCTTCTGAATTAACCAGTATTGTTTGCAAGCGCTTGACACCATTGAAGAAGTCTGTTTTGATGGAAAGTGTAGCAGGAAGCGGCAACCTGAAATCCATCCACAAATTTCTTGGAGATCATTTGGTTTGATAGAAATAAGGAACAAGTCTTTTGTTGCGATGCCCATGAGCTCATTTCCTGCATCATTGAGAGTTGTGACATTTTCTAGGTGCCCGGTGTGGTCATGTAACTTAATTTTAAGTTTGTAACGGTAGTCACATTCTGGGAAGTTGTCATTACACTCTGTACAATGCCAAATATTGTTAAAATGGTGCATCACATTTTTCAAGCATTTATTTCCATTGAAATCTAATGGACATGAAAGAAAATGGAAGTCATCCATGTGAAGAGCAGTCACATTTGCACAAACCGAAACCCATATTGCTTTCCCAGAGGATTGCATGCATGTAATTTCATGAATCGCAATTTGTGCTAGAGCTCGTTTTGAAGCAACACTGTAGTTTCTACCCAAAGATGGAGAGGAAGATTTATAACCTGTTTCATGGAACCATGTATGGAGTTGTTGAGTTTCTTCAATGTTTGGTTTCATGACGAGAGTGGTAGTGGAGACTGCCCCTATGGTGATTCCATTGAATTCAGATACATGACCTCCTTTGATTGCAAGGATTGGTGGGTTGTTAAAAGAGCACAATTCATCAAGGTTTTGTCCTATAGAGCCACAATTATCTCCCCACATTATTACATCAATGCTAAAACCTGACTTGTCCTTTAATGTGAGTGTTTTCTTTAGTGTTTCAGTTCATATCTTCATCAAATTTTCGAGGCAAGTGAGGTGGAGCTAACAACACCAATGACATCTACATTGGTATTTGGGCATGCAAACTTTATTTCAGCGATATTTTTGAAATGAAAACATTGATAAGGAGAGGTTGGATCATCTACCAAACATGGCTTGATAGTGGATTCAACAAACAAGTAAATCTGCCATTTGTTCTTTAGGTGGTTGTAGTTTGGTTTTGCTTCTTTAAGTATGCCATTCGAAATAATGTATAACTCCCCAACTTTGATTAAATTATAGAGATTCAACCAATTCAGCAAATGCGGAAAGGTGGATCTCGTCTCTATCACGATTAATAAGATAAAATCCAAATACTTTTTATGAGCCACACACGTTCTTGTAAGTCTTCAATGTTGTCTTTGCAGATGCTCTACCTTGGACTGGCCAATACTTTCGGTAGGGATTGAGCGCATTGAATGAGATAGTTGTAGTTGTGGACGTATTTGTTGGAGTAACTATAAAGAGCAAGCTCTCTTGTGTCGATAAAGAGCTAGATTGGGATGTGCCTATATTTGCATGTAGAAGTGTTGATGAATCATAATCAACGTTTCTTTACGCCTCACAACCTCAAGTTCAACAACTCGGATGGACCTTGTGTAAAAAAAAAAAAAAAAATGTGGAATCCTTTTTTTTTAATGCAGGAAGAGTGTAAACAGCAAAATGGTGCATTCACAGTTTGGGCCTTACGAAGAGTTTTTAAGCACCGTGCAAGCTACTTTTTAAAGCAGAACGATTGAGCCGACTTGGATGTCTTCAAATGCAACTTGTGTACTATATGCATACGATAGCGGAGTCTTGTGTTTATGCGTTCAATCAGAGCGAGTAATGTGGAGGTATGAGGATGTAGTTTTTGATGAGGTAACATAGCTGATGTCGATTATTTGGAGTAGCGGTTGAATCTCAATGGAGCCATTCAGTAAAAAAGGAATGGAATTCTTAGTTAAGGCTAGCTCCTTGATATTAGCATGGTACAATATTTGGTCATGAATAAAATACCTGTAATTCATTTTAATGCGCTGGAAGAGATATTTAAACATAGAATAATAACATATGTAAGGGAAGCATGAATTAGAATTGCAAATTTAATTTTCCAGAATTTCAAATTAAAATACATTTAGTAAGGCCACAATTTTTGTTTTTATGCTTAATTGGATATTTTTGTGGATATCGTTTTCCATTAGACACTATTGTGTCACGACACGCAACATATTGGATGTTGGAAGATATTATAACCAAGTGGCCAAAAAAACAAATAGAAATGGCTCTCAAGAATACTCTAGCACGTAAAGACATACAAAGTTCAACATATATGATTTCTAGATGGTTATTATGTGATCTAAAAATAACCTTTTGTGAATTTCCATTAATAGTTAAATATGATTAATTCCAATCTACAATCTTAGAACTGTGAATTTGTATCTTGTTTCCATTAGTCTATTCGAGATTTAACAATGCTCACATATGTATCATTCTCTGGATTTGACCATAGGTTGCTCCTTTAAAGGATTTGACTAGGCTACAATAGAAGTGTTCTTCATTTTGTATCGCAGGAAGAGGAGAAAACCTCCTTCTAGGAGCTTTAATTCAAAGGTGGAAAATTTCCTAAGGAGAAAACAAACAAATTTGCTAACAAGTTGGAAGAAGGAGGCTTTGGTGTGGTGTATAAATGAATGCTTCAGAACAACGCTCTAGTGGCTGTAAATCTTGCTGACAGGGATAGGCAGACTGAGACCCAATTCATAAACAAAGTTCCTACATCTGTTAATGTTCCATGAATACATGTACTTCGTCACAGGTTCATTAAATAAAATTTCTATAAATAAAAATGAGTTTTTTAGACCTCAAAACCCTTTATAATATACTGAAATCGTATTAAATAATATATTAAAATAAACATGAAAAATAAGAAATATTTTATGTTCATAATATGAATTTCGAAACCCTATATGATAGACCTAGGGAATAATAGAGGCATGACTTGAGATGAATTTCATTTACTTCAAATAATTTTCTACACAAGTTTGAATCATGTTTGTTAGGGTCCACTTGGAATAAGATATATATATATATATAATTAATGACCACCAAAATTATTCAACATGTATGCTTGAATTAACGATAGTTATGTTATGAATTCAAAATAATTAAACATCAAAATCCAGTTGGTTTTGTTTTAAATATGATGGAAATTTTCTTAAAATAATAAGTCTAAGTTCTATAATCTACACATTTTGAGTACCTAGAGAAATTTCTAAAGACAAAATTCATTGTTATGTAACCTACACAATCTAAGTACCCAAAAAACTTTCGGAGACAAAACTCATTACACAATTTGAGTACCCAGATATTTCCGGAGACAAAACTCATTACACAATTTGAGTACCCATATATTTCCGGAGACAAAACTCATTTCAATCTCATGATCTTGAGACAATTTGTCTCCAAATTCCAATAGTAAAGAGAAAAATGTCTCATGCTTAAGTTGTTCTTTATCCTATGTTATTATATGAAATTAATAATTTATTACATCATATGTTATTGTATTATATGAAAATAATAATATAGCACATGGGTTTTTCAACCAAACCACATCTCTAAACAAAGGGGACATTATCATCAATTATAGGTTCTATTAACATTTCATTCCATGATTAGCAATACAAAGCACGATAAGGGAACTACAAGGAATTAGCAGTGGTGCTCTCTTCAAGCCACATTACCTTTGTTTGCTTTGATAGTGAGCTCTTTTGAGGGTAGATATTTTTTTATTCTTCCTAAAGACCATTCTTTTAACCCCAATTAAGTATTGGGATTGCTCAAAGTTTGCCTATGGTGTATTTCTGTAAGCTAAGAAATAATTCTTGGTTTGTCGAAAAATTGGGATGGAGGTGTTGAAGGGAATTTATTCAATCTCCTTAGATTTAAAAAATAAAAAATAAAAAAAATAAAAAATAAAAAAATAAAAAAAATAAAAAATAAAAAAAAAATTAAAAAAAAAATTCCTAATTGTCAAACTTATAGATAGAAAATATTTTAATCTTCTAATTGAGACGATAGATACATTGGCTATGAGTAACATAACACTCATTAGAATTATTGCAGACAAACCCAAGTTCAACTCAAGGGTTTGCCTGGGTTAATTTTGGAAGATTCAACAGTTGGGTATAACCCACTGCTGGGGCACCTAACTAAATTCTTACTTATGTTTATAAGTGAGTTATGCAATATGTTTACCTCGTAAATTATACATTTTAAAACAAGTTTTCATCTTATTTAAAATTTTAAAGTCTTGTTTCTATTATGTTTGCAAGGGCTAGCATCAAAATCAATATGCTAAGTAGAAGAGGGAGCAAAGGGAAAATATTTGAAAGAGTAATTTATGGTTTCAACTTTCAAGCACTCTCCTATAGTGAGGAAAATTTACACCTATAATGGTGATTATATTTCCTTTAGATGTTTTTGCAAAGCAAGACTATAGTGGAACTGGAAAATAATCAAATTTGAATGTTAACTGCACTTCTTGGAGACGAGATTCAATTGAAAGAGAGAGCCACCCTAAGATCCCTTGGATTGTAGTATATATAAGGAGTCTTGAACCTTGTCTTGGAAGCCCATGAAAAGAATGGGGGAATTGAAAGAAGAAGAAAGCTCTATCCTAGTAGGATTTATCGATAAAATTCCTTGATACTTGTAGAGCCAAAGAATGGGAATTCCACATGGAATTAAAAATGAAAAAATAAGAGCTCTTATTATGGAATGCTTACACAGATTCTTGCTCAGTGAGGAATGGTTCGAGAAAGGCTTTGAAGTTGAATATTTCATTCTTAAAGCAGATCTTTCAGATCACTGCCCTATATGTCTGGATATATCAAATGGTGAACAAGCTAAAAAAAATCCCTTTAGGTTTGAAGGCGTGTAGCATGATCATCCAAATTTGGAAAATAGAATTGCGAAAGTGATGGAATACGGTAAGATGTTTATTTTATCCAGGAAACTGCAACACTTAAAAAGAGGTTCAAGGCCAGAAATATCAGAAAAGATAAGATATTATGAGATAAATTAATGTGAAATTGAAATCTAGCTCTAGTGGTTGAGGAAAGGAATTGTTGATTGAGATTTTTTGTGAGCCATGACAAATATCTAATTTTTCACATACAAGCTAGAGGGTGAGCTGAGAAGTTACATGTGAAAAAAGATGAGATAAATCAAGATAAGATAAATACCAAATAATATTAATATCCAACGATGACCATAGTGTTGGTCAATCGAACTCAAAAGTGCAGCCAATGTGAATAACCAGTGGGAAATATTTTTCAAGAAAAGAAATGAATTGGAGAATGATATGACAAACAAGTAAAATAGGATTAACAATGAAGTGTTGAACCAAGAACTCCAAATGAGGAAGAAAGTTTATTTGGATGAGGTATACAGAAGATAAAAGGTTTTCGGGAGGCAAGGTAATCCAATAGCTCAAAGAAGGAGATAATAATACTACCTTCTTCCACATAACCACCCAAAACAGGAGGGAAAACAACAAAATTCCAAGACTAATTAATTCATATGATAAAATAACTTAAAAGAAAGAACATATTTGAAATGAGAGAAAGTATATTTCAAAATTTTGCTGACTGATCCAGGATTCAAATTCCCCATAAGCACAACAGGAATTTTGGATGTTATCCGAACAATCATCAATGATAATATGATGCCAAACTTATGGCTCTGTGACTATAAAATCTTAAGATTCACGAGAATGGTTTTAATGAGAAGTCACATCCACATGTATAAGCAGTCAATGGAAACTTCAACCATGTTGAGAACTTAAATGCCTAATAGGCATAGAAATTTGAATTTTCACCCCACTAATGAGAACCTAAGGCCATGACTCTCCTCAATTCCCATTCCTTATTCAGTTGATTCATAATTCTTACAGGCTTTGTAGAGGCGCTTCGCCTATGCAGACTAATTCACAACATTAAATTTTTCTTTGTCTCCAGTCGATGAATCTTCAAAAAGGCAGCAAAAGAATGTAGAATAGCGAGATCTGTGGTCCCACTCTATACATCGAGGCCCCATTTATGCATAAAATTCCCCCTGACTTAAAACTTCCGCACAAGAACTTCGCTGCAGAGTGTGCAAAGAAAGCAGTTGAAGTCATATCCAAAGACATAAAAAATCCAAATTGAAGAAGATATGACAAGTGAGAACATGGGTACGGTACCTAATGTGTACAAGAATAATTAAGGGTTTCTATTGCATAATGAAGGGAACAAAATTGAACTCAAATAAATTTTTGCACTCACCTATAAGGCATCTCTATTATAAGGCATATGGAACAAACCAAAAACGTTAGGATATACAACATCGAGTCTTCTTGGCATACAATATTACAAAACAAAACAAAATCAATGAGACTCGACATCCTTTTGAAGCTTCTCCATGAATAATTATTAAAACAACCTTCTCTATTGTTTTTTAAAGGATATTAGGGAATTTGATCCAAACAAATGCCTACATATTTCGTCATTCGACAATTGCAAGGGGAGATTTGGGAATTTAATCCAAACAAGGGCGTAAATAAATAGGTGATTGGGTGATTGGGCCCATTCTTAGGTTATGTGCCACATGGATTCACTAATCCCATAAACCGCTGCACCGGCACTGACACTCCCACAACATACGACTCCCACCTAATATCACTTTCTCCTCCATATTCCCACCTATGCGCTCCTCTCCCACCACACTTCTCCCACCGCACCCGCCTCCCCGTACCACACTTCGTTGTGGTGCCTCCATATAACTTTTGGTCAACGCATCGAACCACGACAACTATGCTCCATACCTCACCCCGATCAACATACCACCATGGTATCACGCCTCTCCACATTGTTGGTTAACATCCCCCCCCCCGCCCCCCCTTTACAACCTTCCCCACATTCACCCTTCCCCAAATTTACCACCATAATTGTAATTTTTTTACAGTATTGGCAGTAGATTACATTTTACATAATATACATTTTATAATGCATCCATTGATATCTATTTTTGGAGTAGTTATCTCAGGAAAAGAGAACTATCTTGAATGGTCAAGGAATATTAAACACACTCATATTTAATGAGTCGTGGAGAGGAATTTGTGAAGGAGAAGAAGACAATGCACCTACAAAGCCTACCTCAAACAAGGAGATCATCATTTGGGAAAACAAGAACAACGAGGCATATCCCTTGATTGTGGCATCTATAAATAGAGAGGCGAGCTGACATATTTAACCATTTTGAAATGCCTTCGATGCCTTGAAGAAGTTGAAATGATGACCCTCTTTCTTTAGCATCTTAAGTAAGATCTGTTATGCATGATATTAAAAACAATGGTGTTGAAATAGACATACCTCTCATAGCTTATGTCAAGGCACTATATCCCACTTACTCACATTAGCTTCAGTCATTGCAAGCAAGTGGAAATCTTAAGGAGATTACCTTTGACTCCCTTAAGAAGAAGTTTGTTGAGAGAGAAAAGGCTTTTGGGAAGAAGACAACTCCTAAGTCTTCTGAAGAAACTGTGTCTTGCACATAGAGAGAATAATCATGCTCAATATTATTCTAGAGGAAGACGTGGCCGAAGAGGATGAGGAAGAAGAAATTTTAGAGGCAAGGGGGGCAAACGATTTCAAGGAGAAAAGTTTGATCTTCATTGCATACATTGCAATAAAGATGGACATGATGCATCCACATGTAAGGTGCCTTGGGACATAGTTGAGTAGGAAAGAAATGAAGCCAAAGGTAAAACTCATGACAAAGAGAAAGGTAAATCACATGAATATGCCCATTATGTTGTGGCACATTGTAATATTGGAGTAACTGGAGACTTATTTAACGATTCACTTGCTTATTGGAGAAATTATTGGTTGCTTGATTTAGGAGAAACATGCCACATGAATTTTAGAAGAGGTTTTTTTTTAATAATTTATTGACAATGTTAATGGAGCGGTATGTTAGCTCCCCATAAATTCCAAATGCTGAAGAATAATTGGCAAGAATTCCAGCACACCCTTCGGGTAGGATTGGGAGGGAAAATGATGTGGAGCAATAGCGCAGGCATGAGCTTATGGAGTAGTGGTGGTAGAAGTTGGTTGGGAATGGTATCGGAGTAGAGGGAAAACGTTTCGCAGGGGGGCAAGGGTGGTAAATGGTTTCGGTGAAGTGGATGCGAAAATCCATGGGCGTGACACATAGCAGGGGCGAGCGGTAATGGATACTGCCCATTTCGGAACACCCCCCCCCCCACTTTGTTAATGTTCGACAACTAACTGAGGGGGGTGAAAAGCATTGTGGAGCCTCCGATGTGTGGGAGTGAGCGGAGATGGTGGGGAAGCTGCAGGAAGGTTAGCGTAGATGCGACGTGGCATGAAGGTGGGCCCTAATCCTATATTGCAATAGCAGGTCGGAAACCTTTGTTATGAGCGGCAGATACAAATGTTATAGTCTGCGATGCGCAGAGTGTGGGGAGTGACGTGACAGGATGGAGATGGGGGCCTCCCGCATATCGCGAATCGTGGATCTAAAGTCTTGGTTTATGAGCGGCGAAAGTTAAATGCTAAGACCAATGATGTGATATGGCGGAAAAGTGACGTGGCGGGGAAGGTGGGGCCGCCTGCACATCGCGAGTTGCAAGTTTTACATATGGGGAGCGGGAGGTAAGTGCTAAGATTTGCATAGTGCGAAGTGTAGTGGGGGAAAGCGCCCGCACATCACAAACGAGCGGGAGGTAAGTGCTAAGATTTGCGCAGTGCGAAGTGTGGTGGGGAAAATTGTGGCAGGCCGATGTGAAAAGGTAAAGAAGGGGTAAGGTTTCTTTGTGGTTTATATGATATATAGGTATGTATCAAGCGGCCTAAAGTGGGGGTGGAGCTGTGAATAAGGTAAGTTAGAACGATAAAATGATATGGTTGTTTGGTGGGTGGGTAGAGCTATTTCTTGAACTATAAAAATCGAATTTTAATAGTTAAAGAAGGGTTTTGAAAGAAATGAAGCATGGGATTTTTAGAAAAATGGAAAATGAAGGACAAAAGAGGATAAATGAGGTGAATGAGGGAAAAAATGAAGTTTTCTCACCATTAAACCTTATGAGCAACACTTTCCCCTTTCCACTAAACTGAAAAGGCAGATTGATTCCTTTGATGTTCTAGATAGTCAAGATTTCCCTTTTTTTTCCTTCCTTTCCTGAAAATAAATGACAACCATGGAATATTATTTTCAATATGAAAGACCTAAAAAATAATCAGTCACCTTGTGATACTGTGAATTACAAGAGTCTAACAATGGCTCCAGCTGGGGATGGCAGCTCCTTCAGGAGGTATCAAGAACACCATAGACTAGTGGCTTGATCCATTGGGTTGATCCCAAATCTGCTACAAAACCTCTGTGGCTGAGAAGGTTCAATTCAAAATCAACACTCTCTACAAATTGAAGTCTGGAATATACTTGCACTGAAAACTAGAAAGCAATATGAAACTAAAACTGGAAAGATGCTCAAGGTACTGAGCTTATTTTCACACCTACATACCCTATCCTACTGAAATTGTTTCTATTCTAAATGATACAATAATGCCAGTGCAGCCAGTCAAGTAGCAGAAGAAAAAAATGGACAACTTGACTTCTTGTCAGGAAAATCGGGAGTATAACTTGATTATGTGTCCTCGTAACCAAAGTTATAATATGAAATGGCAACTGTTGATGTATTTGATCCTTATAGAGAGTACATGTTTGAAAATTTGAGCTAAAAAGATCCTCCATGTAATCTACTATGGGATCAATAAAAGCATGATGTATGATATTTGCTTCTAGGCCTTCAATGACTAGTTGATCAGTTGTATCTTCAATATTAAACCTTGAAACCACATCTTCAATTTGGTACTTGAAAGCACAGTTATCCTCAATATGTAAGTCAAGAGGTAGTACAATTTCCTCTTTCTTAGGGGAAGGAAGATTTTCTAGGAATTCTTTAGGATCTCGAAAATTATATGACTAAATTTGAGAATTCAAAAGTTAAATGCCATTTTCGTATCATTCAACAACTACCTCCATAAAACATGTTCTAGCTTCATGATTAAATTTGCTTGATTTCAAAAAGAGAAAGACAACCCCTAGAAAATCTTAATCTAGCTAAAATTCTGATAATTGATTCGTGAACGCATTTAAATCTTCACGAGACAAAATATCTGCCACAAACCTTGTCATATTGTTTAGTAGAAAATCTGGTCAACATGTTGTGGAGTCGCCATGAATGCTCAAAAGCTGTGTTCTTTGAATCATGGAGTCGCCAGGTGAATGATGCAACCTCCTCGTGTTTGGTCACTGTCCACCACCAATAATTAGATATGAACTTTGATGTACTTTTCAAGGAAGATAAATTTCGTTCCCAATATGGCCGCCAGTATGTTAGCTCCCCGTAAATTCCAAAGGTTTAAGACAGAACTACGGAGGGGCAGCATCAAACTGCTTTGGGATCTAGGACCTAGCCTTCCTAGACTCAGAGAGGGCTCTCTCTGTTAGATGTAGCTTTGTTTATAGGGGCATTCAAGGCTAGATATTAATGCATAGGGGTTTGTTTGAAGATTTATGGTTGAGGAAGCAGAAGAGGGCCATTGGGCTATAGAGTCAAACATGTGTGAACAGATTCAAATGAATGCATAACTGAGGTCAGGTGCAACTAGACAAGCTTGCAATGTCAATGGATCTTTACAGCTTATGAAGTGGAAAGGAGGAGGAGATTAAGGTTCAACGTAGATGTAGAGTAGACCGTCTCTGAATTCTACATTCATGTCTCAGAGGAAAACAGAAAGTACTATTTCGAGACTGAGAAGGGTACTCCATGGTAAATCCTACACAAAAATTTATATCCGCAATAAAGAAAGAAAACAGTATGTAAAACTAGAGATGAAAGATTACAAGAAAAGGATCACTTCACCACATATTATATCACAAGAATATGGAAAATAGCATAATCTTTCATTTGTCCAAAAGAGAGTGCTTACAACCAGATAAGACCTTACAATGGTTTTTTTCCCTTTCGGGCCCCTTTCAATACTACTAATGCATGCAGTATTTATATAAAACTTAAGTCGATAACTCTGTCTATTGCAGTGATTATCGTTTATTACATTCAAGCATAATTTTGGACAAGTGGAAACACGCAGGCGATGATGGGATAACACTGACAAGCGGTGGCTGTATTTACTTTGATAGCCCGATATTTGATCGTGAAATGATCAGAATTTGGCTTTTCTGATGCCAAAGAGGAATTGACGACTCTGACATCTTGGCTTTATCTCTTCAAAGGCTCTGACATCGTGGCTCTACCTTGGTGCAAAACGGTTGTTGAGCAGAGTGTGCTGACTGTAATGATGGCTATTTTATGTTAGAAAACCACTGTCTTTTTTGCGTCAGTGACTGCTGCAATAGAGTTTTAAATAACAAAAAAAAAAAAAAAACCCCACTGTTCCTTTAATAATTGGCAGGAATTCCAACACACCCTTTGGGTAGGATTGGCAAGGAAAATGATGTGGAGCAATAGCGTAGGAAAGAGCTAACGGAGTAGCGGCGGCATAACTTGGTTGGGAATGGCATCGGAGCAGAGGGAAAATGTTTTGGAGGGGGGAAACAGTGATAAGTGGTTTTGGCGAATGGGGTGCGAAAAACCGTGGGCGTGAGACATAGCGAAGCGAGCAGTAATGGATACTGCCCATTTCGGACCCCCCCCCCCCCCCTTTGTTAACGTTTGGCGGTAGAGGGGGGGGGGGGCGAAAAGCATTGTGGAGTCTCCGACGTTTGGGGGTGAGCAGAGATGGCGGGGAAGCTGTGGGAAGCTTAGCATAGATGCAACGTGGCATGAAGGTGGGCCCTAATCCTATATCACAATCGTAGGTCGGAAACCTTTGTTATGAGTGGCGGATATAAATGTTATAGTCTATGATGCGCGAAGTGTGGGGAATGACGTGGCAGGACGGAGGTGGGGGCCGCCCGCAAATCACGAATCTAAAGTCTTGTTTATGAGTGGCGGAAGTTAAATGCTAAGATCGACGATGTGCGATGGCGGAAAAAGTGACGTGGCAGGGAAGGTGGGGTCTCCCGCACATCGTGAGTCGCGGGTTTTGCATATGGGGAGTAGGAGGTAAGTGTTAAGATTTGTGTAGTGCAAAGTGTGGTGGGGGAAAGCGCCCGCACATCGCAAATCACAGTTTTTACATATGGGGAGCGAGAGGTAAGTGCTAAGATTTGCGTAGTGCGAAGTGCGGTGGGGAAAATTGCGGCAAGCCAATGCGAAAAGGTAAAGGAGGGGTAAGTTAGAATGGTTTATATGATATCTAAGTATGTATCAAGCGGCCTAAAGTGGGGGCGGAGCTGCGAATAAGGTAAGTTAGAATGGGAAAATGATATGGCTGTTTAGGGGGTGGGCGGAGCTGTTTCTTCAACTATAAATATTGAATTTTAATAGTTAAAGAAGTGGTTTGAAAGAAATGAAGTGAGGGATTTTTAGAAAAATTGAAAATGAAGGACAAAAGAGGGTAAATGAGCTTAATAAGGGCAAAAATGAAGTTTGCTCACCATTAAACCTTATCATTAACACTTTCCCCTTTCCACTGAACTGAAAAGGCAGATTGATTCCTTTGATGTTCTAGATAGTCAAGATTTCCCTTTTTTTTCGTTCTTTTCCTGAAAATAAATGACAGCCATGGAATATTATTTTCAATATGAAAGACCTGAGAAATAATCAATCACCTTGTGATACTGTGAATTACAAGAGTCTAACAATGGCTCCAACTGGGGATGACAGCTCCTTCAGGAGGTGTCAAGAACACCGTAGACTAGTGGCC
This sequence comes from Pinus albicaulis, assembly GCA_034641835.2. NCBI lineage: Eukaryota > Viridiplantae > Streptophyta > Pinopsida > Pinales > Pinaceae > Pinus > Pinus albicaulis. Next base: position 515,150,444 of record CM076570.1, on the reverse strand, counting down.
TGATCCATTGGGCTGATCCCAAATCTGCAACTTAATCTGCTACAAAACCTCTATGGCTGAGAAGGCTCAATTCAAAATCAACACTCTCTGCAAACTGAAGTCTGGAATATACTTGCACTAAAAACTAGAAAGCAATCCGAAACTAAAACTGGAAAGATGCTTAGGGTACTAAGCTTATTTTCACACCTACCTACCCTATCCTACTAAAATTTCTATTGTTCTAAATGATACAATAATGCCAGTGCAGCCAGTCAAGTAGCAGCAAAAACAAATGGACAACTTGATTGCTTGTTAGGAAAATCAGGAGTATAACTTAATTATGTGTCCTCATAACCAACGTTATAATATGAAATGGCAACTGTTGATGTATTTGATCCTTATAGAGAGTACATGTTTGAAGATTTGAGCTAAAAAGATCCTCCATATAATCTGTTATGGGATCAATACAAGCATGATGCATGATATTTTCTTCTAGGCCTTCAATGACTAGTTGATCAGTTGTATCTTCAATATTAAACCTTGAAACCACATCTTCAGTTTGGTACTTGAAAGCACAATCATCCTCAATATGTAATTCAAGAGGTAGTACAATTTCCTCTTGCTTAGGGGAAGGAAGATTTTCTAAGAATTCTTTAGGATCTCGGAAATTATATGACTGAATTTGAAAATTCAAAAGTTCAATGCCATTTTCGTATAGTTCAACAGGTACCTCCAGAAAACATGTTCTAGCTTCAGGACTAAATTTGCTTGATTTCAAAATGAGAAAGACAACCTCTAGAAAAATCTTCATCTAGCTGAAATTCTGATAACTGATTCCTCAATGCATTTAAATCTTCATGAGATAAAAGATCTGCCACAAACCTTGTCTTATTGTTTAGTAAAAAATTTGGTCAGCATGTTGTGGAGTCACCATGAATGCTCAAAAGTCGAGTGCTTTGAATCATGGAGTCGCCAGGTGAATGATGAAGCCTTCTTGTGTCTGGTCACTGTCCACCACTAATAAGCAAATTTGAAGATAAATTCCGTTCCCTAGTATGGTTGCTAGTATGTTAGCTCGTAAATTCTGAAGCCTGAAGACAGAACTATGGAGGGGCAACATCAAACCGCTTTGGAATCTAGGACCTAGCCTTCCTAGACTCGGAGAGGGCTCTCTCTATTAGATGTAGCTTTGTTTATAGGAGAATTTTAGGCTAGCTATTAGTTCATAGGGGTTTGTTTGAATATTTATGGTTGAGGCAACAGAAGAGGGTCGCTGGGCTATGGATTCTAGCAGGTGTGAACAGATTCAAATGGATGAATAATTGAGGTCAAGTGCAACCAGGCAAGCTATCCATGTAAATGGATATTTACAGCTTATGAAATGGAAAGGAGGAGGAGATTAAGGTTCAACATAAATGCAGAGCAGACCGTATCTGGATTATGCATTCAAGTCTCAGAGGAAAACATAAAGTACTGTTTCAAGACTGAGTAGGGTATCTTATGGTAAATCCTACACAAAAATTTATATCCGCAATAAAGAAAGAAAAGAGTGTGTAAAACTAGAGATGACAGATTACAAGAAAAGGAGCACTTCACCACAGATCATAACACAAGAATCTGGGAAACAACATAATCTTTCATTCATCCAAAAGAGAGTGCTTACAACCATATGAGACCTTACAATGGTTTTTTCCCTTCCGTGCCCCTTTTCATACTGTTAATGCATGCAAGATTTATATAAAATTAAGTCGGTAACTCTGTCTACTGCAGTGATTATCGTTTATTACATTCAAGCAGCATTTTGCACAAGTGGAAACATGCAGGCGGTGATAGGATAACACTGACAAGTAGTGCCTGTATTTATTGTGAAATGATCAGAATTCAGCTTGTCTGATACCGAAGAGGCAATGATGGCTCTGACATCTTGGCTTTATCTCTTCAAAGGCCCTAACATCGTGGATCTACCTTGATGCGAAACGGTTGCTGAGCAGAGTGTGTTGGCTATAATGATGGCTATTTTTTGCTAAACGACCTCTATATTTTTTGCATCAGTGACTGCTGCAGTGGAGTTTGAAATAGAAAAAAACCCGTTGTTCCTTTAATAATTGATAGGAATTCCAACACACCCTTCGGGTAAGATTGGCAGGGAAAATGATGTGGAGAAATAGCGTAGGCAGGAGCTGATGAAGCAGTGGTGACAAAAGTTGGTCGGAAATCGTATCAGAGTGGAGGGAAAACGTTTCGGAGGGGGACAAGGGTGGTAAGTGGTTTTGGCAAAGGGGGTGCGAAAAACCATAAGCGTGACATGTAGCGGAGCAAGCGGTAATGGATACCGCCCATTTCGAACCCCCCCCCTTTGTTAACATTCGGCGGCCGAGGGGGGGGGGGGGGGAGGGGGGCGAAAAGCATTGTGGAGCCTCCAATGTGTGGGGGTGAGTGGAGATGTCGAGGAAGCTGCGGGAAGGTTAGCGTAGATGTGACGTGGCATGAAGTTGGGTCCTAATCCTATATTGCAATGACAGGTAAGAAACCTTTGTTATAAGCGGCGGATACAAATGTTATAGTCTGTGATGCGCGGAGTGCGGGGAGTGACATGGCAGGATGGAGGTGGGGGCCACCCGCATATCACAAGTCGTGGATATAAAGTCTTGGTTTATGAGTGATGGAAGTTAAATGCTAAGACCGACGATGTGCGATGAAAGAAAAAGTGATGTGGTGAGGAAGGTGGGGCCGTCCGCACATCGCGACTCGTAGGTTTTACATATGGGAAGTGGGAGGTAAGTGCTAAGATTTTCTTATTTCAAAGTGCGGTGGGGGAAAGCGCCCGCACATCGCAAATCAAAGTTTTAACATATGGAGAGCAGGAGGTAAGTGCTAAAATTTGCGCAGTGCGGAGTGCGGTGGGGAAAATTGCGGTAGGTCGATGCAAAAAGGTAAAGAAGGGGTAAGGTTTATTTACGGTTTATATGGTATATAGGTATGTATCAAGCGGCCTAAAGTGGGGGCAGAGCTGTGAATAAGGTAAGTTAGAACGAGAAAGTGATATGGTTGTTTAGTGGGTAGGCAGAGCTGTTTCTTCAACTATAAAAATCGAATTTTAATAGTTAAAGAAGGGGTTTGAAAGAAATGAAACGTGGGATTTTTAGAAAAATGGAAAATGAAGGAAAAAATAGGGTAAATGAGGTGAATGAGGGAAGAAATTAATTTTTCTCACCATTAAACCTTATCAACAACACTTTCCCCTTTCCACTAAACTGAAAAGGCAGATTGATTCCTTTGATGTTCTAGATAGTTAGGATTTCCCTTTTTTTTCCTTCTTTTCCTGAAAATAAATGACAGCCGTGGAATATTATTTTCAATATGAAAGACCTAAGAAATAATCAGTCACCTCGTGATACTGTGAATTACAGGATTCTAACACGGTATATTTTGCAGACAAATCAAAACTCAAGCTATTAGGGCTTGGCACAATCAGGCTAAAACTAACTGGTCTTCGAAACTTTCTTCTGCATGATGTTCTATATATGTAGAAATTATATGCACTAAGCATGCATGTGTCCAAGATCCACCTGATCTCACACTATTTAACTTTATGCAAGATACTGAATCTATTCCACTTGTTAATCTTTTGCGGAAACAATTAATTGCACACACATGTGAAGCATAAACAAAAATATTCAATCGCACATAACACAGTTTTTAACTGGGAAAGCCTGAAGCTGAAAACTCCAACTATATATTATGTAACATGGAGATCATATGAAAATCTCATACAAACGTACAAAGCTTATCACAACTATATATTATGTAACATTGAGATCATATGACAATCTCATACAAACATACAAAGCTTATCACAAGCCCTCAGTACAGTACAATCGTCATACACTAATCAGGCCTAATCTTGCAAATCCATGCACCGATCTTTACACCAAGACCGCTCCACTCGCGCAATCAATAATAATAGCTCCCTAATGAATTGACTCATTCATCCTTGACTGTGCAATCCTCATTGGAAACTCCAACGTGTGTGTTGCATTCAATGCATCACTATAGTCACAAAAGATAGTCCATCTTGCCCTTTCACCTATCTCTCCACTGGGTCTCCACTGAAACTGCCATGCACTGTAGTTAATTGTTGTATTTTTCAATTGATTAATGAGTTATTATTTGTGAATTAATTCACTCCACTCTCACTAGTGTATCAATCAGTTAGACTAGATACAACTAGCTCAACCGAGTCTAACTGAGTTAAACTGAATACAACTCCATAAATACTTCTTCCAACTATGTCATAACTCTGCCACTTGAGTTCTAACCGAGTCCTCCATGCAATAGCTCCAATAAACCCTCAGGAATAGTGTATTTCCTTCTATCAGCTGCTGTGCCACATTTGTGCACTGAACTGAAGTGCTCCAAGAGAATAAGTTGTTGTTTAGAGTCTGATTATTATTAAGAGCTAATAATAATCGACATGCATCTATTTTTAGATTGACGATCTATAAATAGTCTTCGCCCAATATTCTAAAAATATAATTTCATCTATTTTTCCAACTCGACCAACCATCCACAAATAACATCCTACAACTTCTGAAATATGATCATCATGTCTAAAAATAGACTTTGCGCCAAAAATAGCCTGCGGGCCCACTTCGTGAAGGCGACTTCATTTCACTAAGCTTATCAAGCTACACAACAATTTGTCACCGTCCCTGCAATTCCCCATCCCGCACAATTGGAGGGCTCATTCCGTGACCTGTGAGCAGTGACATAACTTGAAAACACTTTCATGGCATTCCCCTAAACATGTAATTTCATTGCCCTGAAGACAACTCCTTGTGAAAAACCCTAAAAACACCCCTTTTTGCATTGGCGCGGGTAGCCAGTTCAGTACCCGCGCCAATGGGGGAAATCCTTCAAAGAGGGCGCGCCAATTGGCGCTCTGTCCCAGAGTCGCACTCGCGCCAACCATTTTAAGGAGCATTTTTTTAAAATAAATGGCGGAAGTTTCGTCCTAACTGATCCAGAAACTTGTATCTAATTTGAGTTGGGAGGTTTGGCTCCGAATCTCCATGTAGAGGAAGTGGTTTTCCACCTCTCATGGAAGCTTCCTTGAGGATAGGGCCAATCTCATGATTATAGGGATCCCAACTCCCCTTCCTCCATCTATAAAATCTTGCTCATCTCATTTGCAAGCTAGTCTCCAAGTTCCCAAGAGCCTAATGCTGCAAGAGCCTTGATTTATTCCCTTAAGGCCAAATCCAAGCAAGGAGATTATTTTCGAGACATCCGAAGAGAGAGGCTTGTCCCATCCCCGACAGGCTTTGTCGAGACGGTGCTTTTTCGAGACGTGTTCCGCTGGCGACCCTCCGAAGGAGAATTCAGTGTCAGGGCTATGGTTGTATTCTTCTTTGATTGATTAATGATAAGCGACTATTGGTTATGGTTCCACTCTTGTTGTTTATTATGATGATGAGTTATGTCTTCTCTGACTGACATATAGTTGCATATACTGGATTTTACGCTTGCGTTTGTTTTGTTTCTGGCGTGTGCAGGTGTCCGATCACGGAGATCGTGAGGATTGTGATCTGCCGGAGCTAAGGAACGGGAGCGCTACTTTCTCTGCAAGCGACAGCGTTGGATTCCAGGTAAGCCTTCATCACTAGTTGGTTTATTTGCAATTAGGAACCTGCACTATAGCATGAAATATTGTTGCTAGACCCGGTTTGGGCTAGTAGGGATCGCCTCTGTCCGCAGAGGGGATTTAACTCCACAACAAATTGGTGACTCCGCTGGGGAGCGTTGGCTTGTTGTTGTTCTGCTTTGTAAGCTACAGACGAAGCCTGAAGTTAGCCAGATAGCCTTCGAAATGCTTTTGCTCTGCATTAGCGAAGTAGATCAACGTTGCTTCAGTCAATCTCCGGTTTAGTTTATGAACTGAACACTTGGAGTGTCATCTTGTCTTTTCAGTTGATTCTTGACCTTGCTTGCTTGGTCAGCTCTTTGGGTTTGTTTTTCTGTTTGTTTGGCTTTTGTTTGGCCTTGTCATCACTGGTCTGTGTTTGGACTGCTCTTTTTTATTTTTCCCATAGTTAACTCGACTGGCGTGCTTTTCAGCTTGACAGTCGCGCCCATTGGCGCAGGTTGCTTGTGTATCACCCACTCCAATTCCATTCTGGCGCTAATTTCAGACTCACAGTCGCGCCAATCCTGTGAGGTATTAGGGTTTTCTGTATTTTGAGCCTTCTGAGACTGATCTGTGACTTTGGCCTTGTTTTTTCGCTTGTTTGAGTGTTCTGGAGCCTTGTTTGACTGGTTGTGGCCTTCGTCCTTTGGTTGTTTGCCCGTTTCCATCGATTTCACTTTCTAGCCCTAGGGCATCTAGGTCCTCTTGTGTGTCAAGCCTCCCTTGGGAGTTTCGGGTTTCTATCGGTTCAGTCGACCTTGTGATTGCTTCTTTACATTCGTTTAGCGATTGATTATCACTTTATTGCGTTATTTGAGTGTTTGTTCTCTTCTTCATTCGAATTTCGCTTTGCCTCGTTTGGGCCTAGATTACATGGTCCATTTGAGTCTTTGGGATTCTTTTGGTTTTGAGGGACTGTTTTGTCAATTTGAGGTCTGATTGCGTGTTTGTCATTGAGTGATTTGCTCATTTTTGCTCTCTTACTATCGCATCTCAAATTTCTCTTCATTAGTTTTCATTTTGTTTAGTGCTTATTGCTATTAAACATTGAAAATATTAAAAAAATCTCTTTGCTTTTGATTAGTTAGTGCAAATTAAAAAAAAATAGGTGTTATTAGTGATTAGTGACTTTGAGAGAAAAGTTTTTGGTTTACAATAGCTGCATTAGAGGCTTTGTTGGTTGTTTTCTGATCATTTTATTTGTGTGAAAAGCTCTCAACCCTTTCGTAGTTAGCTTTCATCGAATGAAATGATATACTGTGGCATATAGTGTGCATTTAGGAGATTTTGTGACATCACACTCGCTAGGGCCTGAAAACTGAAATGTAATTGAAGATAAACATTAAAATTTACTCAATTTACACTAAGGCAGCATTGAAATCTAACGAAACACATTTAGAGGTCTAGGCTAGAGACGTGTTCCGGCGTCTTTAAACCTAGTAGCTGTCGTTCGCCTCTTGGCTTTAGACAGCACTAGTACGGACTTGTGCTCCCCGTATCGTCGCGTATATAAAGGGAGACCCCACTAGGTTTCTATCCTTTATCCATAGGAAGCCGAGTCTGCCGCCCTATACCCATGATACACCGGACACAGCATTCGGGGAGATTGCCTGCACGTACGTTAAGTCCTTGGTTGATTTCTCTTTCATTTTGAAACCAAGGTGTATATTGCAGTTCACGGTTATTTGGTACACCCTTTGCCTAGTATTCCCGAGTAGTCATTTGATCTTTTCTGACTCTTTAAATTTGAAAGGATCACCAAGCGCTTGTCCTTTCACGCTTGCTTCAAAACTGAAAGAGATAGAGTCACCTTTTATCCGTTTCTTGACTCTTAAAACATGAAACGGTGAAGTTTCTAAGTTTCAATGTGGTAAAATAAATCACCCGCGATCACACGCCCTGTTAGATTTTGCTTATTGGCCGTTTGATTGTGTGTCTTGACTCTTTTTCAGCCCGTGTGTGTTGTGCTTGATCTTTTTTCATTGTTGTCACAGTGGCGGAACCTTCTGTTTCGTCTACTGGTAGTCCATATACGGACGATTCATCAGAGGCTTCTCAATCCTCTACTGAACCCCAGCAACCCATCGTTTCCGAGTTTCCCGACGAGGGACCGGTTCTGTCTTAGTAGCCCTTTGGAGGACCGGTTGAGTTCAATTGGCCCTTTTTCGACCCTTGGTTTGGATTGGGAGTAGGGGAATATTTCCCTCCTCTTACATCGGGTTCGCCTTTTATAGCTGATGTTATTCCTCCTAGTCCTTGCCGTCTATTACGAGATCTAGCAGCAGGCTCAAGCATGAGTGAATCTAGCAAGGAGATCCCCACGTCCGGTGAAGATTACCAGTTATTTCCTCGAAGATTATTTCCAGGAGACAACCCTGAACCATCTTTTATGTCATCACCTGGTCCCTCATTACCCGCCGGGTATAGATCCTTGGGTCAGATCATTGCCGCCACTGCCTCTATGGGGGTATCAGCTCCTACTACGAGGCCGGTTGTTCCTTCATTGGGGATGTCTCCACGGACGCCCGTTACATCATCCCCTTAGGTTACTTCTGTACCCTCCATGCCCACTGTTTGTGTGGCCGCATCTGCACCCGCCGTTACTACCCAGTCCGTAAGGACCACATCCCTTCCCAAAGATATCTACATTGCATCTGCTATGCCGGAGAACATCTCTCCGGAGGAGTATCGATTGTCTCTACAACAGTTGAACCCCGAGGTCGGACAGTCCTCTCAAGATCCCAACCGCTCGTACTTTTCGCATTATGCATAGGATGGTACACCCGTGTACGTTTTTCCATATCAGTACGATGAGCATGGGAACCCTTTACGCTTACCTGCTCCTGAGGCTCAACTTCATGCTCAGGGTTTACCTTATAACCAGGATGGAAAACCTTTTAACCCGCAAGGACAACCTTTTCAAGGCCAACCTTCGGGCCAGCCTGGATATCCTTATGACCCGCAGGGACAGCCCATACAAGGCTACCCTCCGGGCCAGCAAGGGCCATTATACGGTCCGCAAGGACAGTATTACAACCCTTCCGGTCAACTCGTGCAGCCTCTCCCTGGAGTCCCACCTGGGCAACCTCAAGGACTCACAGGTCAACCGGGGTACCAACCAAGGCCGGTATATGGTCCTGGGGGGCAAGTCCAACCTTCTCAACCTTTGCAACCGCAGTATCCTCTTGGTCCCAACGTTGCACATCAGCCAGGACCATCTTATGGTCCTACTGCGGGTCAAACCGGTTATAAGCAACCACCTAGCTCCCTTCCGCTACCAGGCCAACCGGCCCATCCGGCACAACCTAGTATCTCGCCACTAGGCCAACCGGCCAATCTGGCACAACCCGGTGTCCCTCCACCAGGCCAACCGGCCCATCTGGCACAACCTGGTGCTGCTCAACAGCCAGGACAACCTGTTTATCCAGGGCAGCCCGCTTAGTCAGGTCAGCCTGTTCAGCCAAGCTAGCCTGCACATCCTATCAACCCTGCCCAACAGCCGACTTATTCAATGCTGCAATCAAATCAACCGCTGCGCCCTAATTATCAGGCTCAGCAGGGTCCCACCTATCAGCAGCCCACTCGACCTCAAGGCGGTTATTATTCTCATGGTCAGTATCGACCGAATTATAGCCAGCCCCAAGGTTCTAACTATTACTCTCAGCAACCCGGCTACACCTATACTCAACAGCCAAATCCAAATGCTGCTTACACAGGGCCAACTTACAATCAGGGTCCATACTCTGGTTATCAAGCCCCGTACGCTAGTTACCAGCAACCGAATCAGGCTGGATATACGACCTATACCCCCTACAGTCAGAATCCTATGGGACAGAACCCCTGGGGGCAAGGTTATTCACAACAAGCGTGGAGTACAGGTACTGGTCCTTATCCAGGGACAGGTATTTCGTCCAATCCGCCATTGCCGTTTCTGGCTACCTTGGAATTACCGGATGTTTCGAAATTAACGAATGATCCAATTCTGCACAATCCTTATTGGCCTCTGGTTCCTACCAAGGTGCCCAGTGATTGCCCCAAGTTTGAGGGTAAAGCTGGGGAGGACCCCCAAGCTCATGTGATGACTTACCATCTTTGGTGTTCGTCCAACTCTTGGGTGGATGATTCAATCCGTCTACGCCTCTTCCAGCGCACTTTGACTGGCATTGCTGCTAAGTGGTATATTGAATTATCCCGTGGCATCTTTCAAGATTTCAATACGTTAGCCATGGCTTTTCTGACTCACTTTCAGTTACCGGTTCGCTACGAAGCCGGGACGCACCTCCTAACTTCTTTGAAGCAGGACAAATCCACCCACATTTCTGATCACATTCATGAGTGGCAACGTCGTCGTAGACTGATCAAGTTTCACCTGATCAGACACTAACTCATTAGTTCACCACCTCCTTCGTTAACAAAATCGCCCAAGATATTGCTATGGGAGCGTGTGTGACTGAAGAACAAGCCATAGCGCGTGCCCAATATTTGGACCTGGTATACTCTCAGTCCAGCAAGCTTTATGATATTTTTCCTGATGCTCCACGGTCTGGAAACTCTAAAGCTCCACCCACCCCGGCGATGGATGGTGTTATTGGTTCCATGTCTCAGAATTCGAAGAAATCTTCGAATGGGAAGCAGAAGTCCAACTCATCCAATAATTTTGCTCCTCCCGCTCCTCCTGATTCTGGAAAAACTGCGGAGGTTAATGCCGTTCAGGCCAATCCTACGGAGAAAGCCTCCAAAGGGAAAAAGAATGGCAAAGGTAAATCCAAATCCGACGCCCCAAAGCCAGAGTCCAAACCTCGTACCGAGGACGGTTCCCAACGCAAACCGAAGTACCCCTGCCTCATTTGTGAAGGAGATCATTATACAAAATATTTTCCATGACGATCTGAAGTTAGTCAACTTCTAAAAGGCTCCAAAGGGACTCCGACAGTTCTTAAAGAACCGTTCCCGTCTCAACAGACCCAGATGGTTGAACAGCCTTCACCATCTGCACCATTTGGGTCTCAGGTCTTTATGATGAATGGTGTTGCACCTATCTCTATTGCTACACGTTCGAAGGACTACAACGAATTACGTCAGGCACCTGGGAAGGCAGTTGTGGATGGTCCACCTCCCCCACCTGTCTCCGGTTCGTTGGAGATTGAGAAGCCTACTACCGAACCTGTTGTGAGGCCACCTTCTAAAGGTGTTCTAAGAAGATCTTCCTACAATCCGAATGCCCGTGCCGCTCAGCACTACAGTATCATTGAGGATCTGGCACAGGCGCCTTCTGCCATGTCTGCATTGGAAGTTCTTCAAAGTTGCCCGTCACAACGGAAAGCTTTGTTGTCTGCAATCGGTGGGATCGATCCCACTGATTCTAATCTTCTCACCTTCGACTTAGAGAACTTTACCCCCCGACTTCCGCATCAGATCGCTCTTGTTATTCAAGTCGGGATCAACGGTCTTAACATCCATCGGGCCGTTGTGGATGAAGGTGCTTCTACCTGTGTCATGTCGTCCGCTTGCTGGAAGGCCATTGGCTCTCCGGCCCTTTCATCATCTCCTAATGCCCTAGAGGCATTTGATGGTCAGGAATCAAAACCCCTGGGTGTTCTCGAGAGTTTAGTGATTACCTTACAGGGGAAGACAGTCAACGTAGAAGTAGAAGTAGTTGACGCCAAGCTTAACTACAATATACTTCTCGGCCGCAGTTGGACTCACGCCATGTTATGCATGCCGTCCACCCTCTTTCGACTTATTAAGTTCCCTCACGAGGGAAAAATCGTTACTGTGGATCAGTTGTCTTTCTTCACCTCCACCTCCGAGAACAACGTTCCGTACGTGGATCAGATCCCAAATCCCCCTGACAGTGTAGGACCCGGTCTCTTCAAGGACCCCGTCCTCATGGGTATTTTTCCCGCACCACCACCGCACATCGCTCAAGTTAATATGATCTCTAGGTCTGACGACCCATGGCTCATCCCTATGCCTGAGCAGGTGGCTGAGTTTGGAGAATCGATGCCCTTAACTGCGGTAGAGATTAACTACTGTGAAATCGTCGCCGCATCTGATCCTCCCCCTCCTCAGCATGCTCCTTTGAGCATGGCTTTAGACATCTATTCTCAATCCCCCTGGCTTGGCGAGGCCGATTCGCCTGACCCTCTTAAAGAGATTTTCCCTTCTGATGAAGCCATTTTCGAAACAATGTCTCTTGAGGAGCTGCCTTGGAGTGATGGACATCATCATTCCTCATTCATGCCTAGCTTGGGGGAAATGTCAGATTGTCTAGAGCATTTTGCATCTCAGGTTCCCACTCCACCTCTCCAGACGCCCATATTGACACATGAGGTGCTTTCAGAGGGAAACCTGAGCAACATCACTCAAACCATTCCAATCGACATCTCCGTTAAACCGGGGATAGTTGAGAACATACATGTGGGAGTGACTTGTTCTCCTGATGAGAAACGAGTTTATACTGACCTTTTTTGAGAATTCAGAGACGTGTTCGCCTAGTCCTATGAGGAAATGCCTGAGATTGATCCTAGCATAGTAGTGCACGAGATTCCTACCTATCCTGGTGCAAAACCCGTGTGCCAACGCCTGCGCCCGGTGCATCCTCGCAAAGTCGCTGCCATTAAAGCAGAAGTTGAAAAAATTATGAACGCGGGCTTCATTTACCTGATTCCACTCACAGAATGGGTCTCCAACATTGTCCCTGTAGATAAGAAACAGGGCACTATTAGAGTTTGTGTTGATTATCGAGATATTAATCAGGCCTGTCCAAAGGACAATTACCCCACTCCTTTCATAGATCAAATCATTAACGAATGTGCTGGGAGTGAGATTTATTCCCTGATGGACGATTTTTCCGGGTACAATCAAATAAACATTCTACCTGCTGATCAACACAAGACTGCATTCATCTGTCCGTGGGGTACTTTCGCTTATAAAAAACTCTCGTTCGGCTTGAAGAACGCTGGAGCTACTTTCCAGCGTGCTATGTCTTATGCGTTCCATGACATAAGCCATATCGTTCAACCTTATCTGGACGATTTTCCAGCTCACTCAGCTTGGCGAGAGGACCACCCAGAACACCTCCGCCAGATTTTCCTTCGCTGACAACGTTATAATATCCGGCTCAATCCTCATAAATGTGTCTTTTGCGTGGATTTTGGCCGTCTTTTGGGGTTCATAGTCTCCAAGGACGGGATTCGCCTCGACCCCCTAAAGGTCGAGGCCATTGTCAATCTCCCATCACCCTCTTCGTTATATCAATTGCAGAGTCTGCAGGGAAAAGCTAACTTCCTAAGACGCTTTATACCGAACTACGCAGAAGTGGCCAAAGGATTCACGCGTCTTTTAAAGCAGAACGTTCCCTTTCATTGGGATGACATTGCTCAACAATCCTTTGAGAAGATGAAGACATTACTAGTTAATGCTCCGTTGCTCCGGCCTCCAAACTATCACCGTGATTTCACTTTATACTTGGCTGCCGCGTTTAGCACCATAGCTATGGTTCTGGTACAGGATGAAGACAATGGAAACGAACACGTTGTTTACTATCTATCGCGAAATCTTCTCGACACAGAAACGCGGTACGCTCACGTCGAGAAGCTAGCTTTAGCAGCTGTACAAGCTGTGCAACGTTTCCGCCACTAAATCTTGCTGCGTACCGTAACCGTGGTTTCGGATTGCAACCCCATGACATATATTATTTCTTGACAATTACTGGGGGGAAAATACTCCAAATGGATCGTCATCCTTCAGGAGTTCGACCTAGATTTCACTACTGCTAAGTCGACCAAATCACTGGTTTTCGCGGATCTTATTTGCTCCCTCCCGACAAGCTCCCCCCCATCTCATTCTGAAGAACATATACCAGACGAAACCATCTTCCTTATTAGCACCCGTGACCCATGGTATGGCGATATTATAGTGTATCTTCAAACGTCATCCTTTCGCTCTGAGTTGACCAAAGATGCCCGACGTTGGATTCGGCATCAGTCTCAACCCTACCGCATTGTAGGAGATACATTATACCGGGTTGGAGTAGATTCGGTGCTCCGTTGGTGTCGGAATTTGGAAGAGGCCGAATGAGTCTTAAATGACTGTCACAGTGGTGCCTGTGGCGATCACATGTCTGGATATGCCACCGCCCAGAAGATTCTACGTGCGGGTTAGTTATGGCTGTCAATCTTCAAATATTGTATTGTTGCAGTCTGCAAATATCACGTGTGCTAGGTTTTTCAGCGCAAGATGCGCGCGCCACCCCTCCCTCTGCATCCTGTCATTACCGTCGGCCCTTTCGCAAAATGGGGCGTAGATTTTATGACGTGCAACCCTCATTCGGCCGAGGGGCATGCATATATAATCGTCGATGTCGACTACTTTACTAAGTGGGCCGAAGCGATGCCTACACTAGCCGCCGATGGTAAGACAATTGCCCAATTTATCTTCAACCATATCAATGCACATTTCGGGGTCCCTCGGGCCATTTTTACCGATCACGGTACTCACTTTCGAGATTACATGATGGCCGATCTGACATCAATATTGGGCTTACGACACGATAGCTCAACGCCATATTACCCCCAGGAAAATGGCCAGGTTGAGGCTGTGAACAAGGTTTTGGTCACAATGCTTCAACGAACAGTTGGAATTCATAAGTCCAATTGGCACCTCCAATTGTTCTCAGCTCTATGGGCATACCGGACATCAGCAAAGAATGCGACCGGATTCACACCATTCCAATTGGTGTATGGTCTGGAAGCGACTCTTCCGGTTGAGTGCGAAATTCCTTCCTTAAAGCTAGCTGTGGAACTTTTGCCTGATACTTCTCCTGAAGAAGAGCGTCTCTTGTATTTGGAACGGTTGGATGAAACCCGCTGCTTGGCTGCTTTAGTCCTTGAAGCACAGAAAAAGTGGTTCAAAGCACACTTTGATCAATCTGTCTCTCCACGTTCCTTTGTCGAAGGGGACCTTGTCCTCCTGTACGACCAAGCGCACGACAAGCTCGAGGCAGGAAAGCTCCAACCCATGTGGCATGGGCCCTATATAGTAAAACGAGTATTGAAGAATGGGGCTTATGAGCTCATTGATTATGAAGGAGTTCCGTTGGCGCAGCCTAGAAATGGGTTGTACCTTAAGAAATACTACGCTTGAAGTTATTTTTGGTGTGGTGTGTGTACATAGGTGTGTATATTCATTTGTGTGCATGTGTGGTGTGGTGTGTGATGTAAGCGTCTTTCTGCTGATCGGGTCTTCCTGATTGTGCAGATGTCCATTACTCCATTTGTGGGTTTCGCGGATGGTGCCTCCCGCAGTACCAGGAATCTGTCTTCGGCAGCCTGGGTAATCTATGATCCTGCTGGTGAGTTGGTTAACCTGCAAGGTGTGTGTCTGGGTCCTGCTACAAATAATATCGCGGAATATAGTGATGTATTGGAATTATTAACCGAGGCTGTGGACCTCGGCATTCGTGAATTACTTGTGTATCTAGACTCACAACTTGTAGTATTACAACTTAACGGGCATTATTCAGTAAGAAATCCATCCATTTTACGTCTGTATTTGCGTATTCGTCTGCTGGAAAGAAATTTTGACTATATTACATATCAGCACATACCCAGACATATGAATACATTAACAGATGTAGTAGCTAATTTGGTTCTAGATAGACATTTGCGCAATTTATAAAACATCATCACATGTGAGAAGATCCATCCAGAAATAGGTATGTATATATATATGTGTGTGTGTGTGTGTGTGTGTGTGTGTGTCGAAATGTTTACATAGTGTGCATCACATAAAATCAAAATATACATGTTCGTCTTAATACATCCGGAGACGACATTTCTCTCAAAAAATATGCATGAAAGAAGCCTTAGGTGTCTAATCTGCATGGTGCTCATGGTAACATGCTACCACGCACACTAAGCATCTCAGTAGTCGATGGAGGCGACTGGGCACCCCCACGGTGTGTCGCTGGTATGCTAGCGGAACATCTGCTAGTCGTGCATAGTCCGGGATCCCCCGGGAAATGCCCTCCAGGTTCTGAATAAGTTCACCTCCCTCGCCACCCTCAGCCTGAGGGTCATGATCAGCATGGGTTCTCCGCGCAATGGGCGACATGCTCGCGGGTCTCTCTGGGCCAACATCTGCATACGCATAACAACTGTTATTAGAGCGGACATGTATTACCAAAAAAAAATCATAAAACATAAAAATCAAAAAGAGAGGTCGTACCTAACTCTTCGTCCCAGTCATCCCCCTCCGGGAGCAGAAGGTCTGGGTCTCCGGCGAAATCGGTCTCGGCATAAGGCCAATCCTCGACCACGATCAGCTGCCGCCGTAACCATCCAAAAAACTCCGGCCTCCAGGACATCTGCTGGCCTCCTCCTGATCTGGGCATAAGTGTTGCCCAGCCAGCCATCCTTGGCTCTCTTGGTATCGGCTCAGCAACAATGGCCCCTTGGCCCTGAAATATTGGTAATCGTTCCAGGATGAACGATACCAAAATGGAACCGTAGCCAAACTGTTTCAGCTTGGCTTGCTTGCACTTTGTAAGCTGCCTCTTGATATTGGTTGTCACCGCTGTAGCCCAATCAAATAGTGTAGGATTAATACACTTAGAGGCTAATAGGAGTTGGTCCTTGGTGGCCTTGTGTGGAGCTTGCGATCCCGCAGCTCATGTGATGGTGTGTAGCACTACTCTCAGTGCTAGATCCTCGATAGTGTGGATATCCACCTTCCCGCTTCCTAATCCGGTCCGTGCCCTTGGGCACACCCTCGCCATTACCTGCTCCATGTTTTCACCAGATGGTCTGCTGCCTATCAAGATGGGCACTGGACCTCTGCGTGACAGTCCGGTTATGAAGTATACATCATAAACCTCCAGTTCTAGCACTTGGTCCCGAAGTTTGAACACTCCTTCATTTTCGTCCCAAATACTCACCAAGTACTATAGGAGCTCAGGTTGAGCTCGTAAGCAGGGTGTCAGGAAGAACTTCTTGAGTCCACAGTTCTTAAGTGCATTCATACAGGCCTCATTCTCCATGGCCAGTTCATCCTCTTCCCTATGCTCCCTTTCCTTCCATTCGATAACCATTGTGTTTGGTTGCCTGCATCAACATGATCAAAAACCCTTGATTAGACCTCTGTTACATGGAAAAATCCATTGGATCGTTCTCTGTTTGGAAATTTAAAATGGAAAAACCGCGTTGCGCCATTGGCGCGACCCCTTTGTATGCAAAAGGCCATTGGCGCGGGTCCGTGCCCGATACCCGCGCCAATGGGCGGAGCCCTAAAATTTTAAAAATTTTCCACATCAGCCCAATCCGCAATGGAAATCTCTATAAAATGGATCAAAATGGAGTTCAGGGAAGCGCCTCTTACCTGGGACAATCGAGGATCTGAATGGTAGCCCGGATCAGTCGTATTCGCCGTCAGAAGTTTGCACACAAATGGACCATTGTTGCTCTCCAATGAGGTAAATAGTAAAAGTAATTTTGTTTTTACCATTTGAGACTTATTAATAACTTTTTGAAATCTAAATAGGTTTTAAAAAGTCATTTTTTATTAATATTTTAATATATTTCGTCGAAAATGGGTTTTACACTTGCCTTTATGTGCAGAAACAGATCTTTATGCGGCTTAAACGGTGACACGAGTTGTATTTTATACTTTTTTCGGACTCGGTAAATACACGAAAAAGTCATTTTGGAGTCATCTTTCAGCTCTTTTCTGACTCTCTAAACATGAAAATATTGTCGAGTTCCTTGTCGATCTCGTTAAAGTGGACACGAAACGACATCTACCCAGTATACGTTTACCCCTTTTTCGGGCTGGGATAGACTATTTCCGAAAAAGGAATACCCTAGCCTATCGCGACTAGGAGGTTTTCTCAGACAAAGTTTTCTACCTTTTCGGATCTGAGGAACTATTTACGAAAAGGGACCTTTGGAGTTTTCTTTTCCGCTGTCTTTTCAAACTCTCTAAATATGAAAATACGCCGATTTCTTCCTTTGTCAGACTCGGTAAACCCTGATGACATCGGATTCAGTCGCAATGACGTTATTCGAGCAGCTTTTTCCTAGGGCTCGTTAAATGTACTAGGATGGATTCGTCCGAAAGGATGAACTTATATTACAAGCATATGCTATCCCCTTCAAGCTTGTTATCAAAAATAATTGGGGTACTCGCCAGAAATGGTGGGGAAAAATGGAACCAGAATCATTGTCGTGTCTGCAGTATGTCGCTCTTGAACATGGCACTTGTCTGCATTCGTGTCGGGTTGGGGACATCTCATCTCGTTTTCCACTTGCCTTCGTGGGTTTGGGTAACCCTTTTTGACCTCTCATCTGCTCTTTGCCTTGTCGCCATGACCTCTGATCCGTTGATGTCGAATACTGCCAAACTCACTGTCGTGCCGCCATGTGTTCAAGAGAAGTTGACCTCTGCAAGTTTTCAACCTTCATCTGATTCTCATCTGATCGTGATTCACAAAAACATTATGTTCCTCTGTCTTGAGTCGATGATGTGGGAAACACTATGGCCCACCTTCGATCAAGGTCACTTCCTGTTGACTTCGGCTCATTATCCAGAAAGCTGATCTAGATACTCCCTTCTGGTACCTTGGAGCCTGCATGCCTCAATGGCAGGTTCTTCGCATTCGACGTGAGGTTTTCATCATTGGCCTCTGATCGAGTGATTCTGCGGGTGTTCGACGTCAGCTCATTGTTCACATGCCGTAGATTGTACTTGTAGTACCTTGAGGACCATTGGCATTAATGGTGGTACCTCTCGCGTCTGTTAACAGCTTTCATCATTGGCTGGTAATCAGGCGATGTTCTTGCATGTTCGACTTCAGCTCACATATTCGCATGCTTGAAATTGTACTTTGTTTGGGTCGAGATGGAGCGCAAGACCCTGGATTCCTGTTTGTTACGATCCAGGCTGCGATTTTGTGGATTATCATGATTAGTTACATGACTCACTGATTGGATGGCTGCGACCATACCTGAGTCTATTTATCGATCCTCACTGGATGGCTGCGTCCATGCCTTGGATCTAGATTATTGTATACTCTGGATGGCTGTGCCCATACCACATATATCATGTATTTGATATATCAGTTTTACTTCTCTACGCAGGTTTTCCTGACGGCGGTGTTTTCAGTTGGACACATTCTCGTAAAGCATTTCACCCCTCTCTCTCTCTCGGGCCTCATGCTTTAGGGGGCATCTGTTACACAGCAATTTGTCACCGTCCCTGCAATTCCCCATCCCGAACAATTGGAGGGCTTATTCCGTGACCTATGAGCAGTGACATAACTTGAAAACACTTTCATGGCATTCCCCTAAACATGTACTCTCATTGCCCTGAAGACAACTCCTTGTGAAAAACCCTAAAAACACCCCTTTTTGCATTGGCGTGGGTAGCCAGTTCATTACCCGCGCCAATGAGGGAAATCATTCAAAGAGGGCGCGCCAATTGGCACTCTATCCTAGAGTCGCACTCGCGCCAGCCATTTTAAGGAGTGTTTTTTAAAAATAAATGGCGGAAGTTTCGTCCTAACTGATCCAGGAACTGGTATCTAATTTGAGTTGGGAGGTTTGGCTCCGGATCTCCATGTAGAGGAAGTGGTTTGCCACCTCTCATGGAAGCTTCCTTGAAGATAGGGCCAATCTCATAATTATAGGGATCCCAACTCCCCTTCCTCCATCTATAAAAGCTTGCTCATCTCATTTGCAAGCTAGTCTCCAAGTTCCCAAGAGCCTAATGCTGCAAGAGCTTTTATCCATTCCCTTAAGGCCAAATCCAAGCAAGGAGATCATTGTCGAGACATCCGAAGAGAGAAGTTTGTCCCATCCCTGACAGGATTTATCGAGACATGTTCTGCTGACGACCCTCTGAAGGAGAATTCAGCGTCAGAGCTATGGTTGTATTCTTCTCTTGATTGATTAATGATAAGCGACTATTGGTTATGGTTCCACTCTTGTTGTTTATTATGATGTTGAGTTATGTCTTCTCTGACTGACATATAATTGCATATACTGGATTTTACGCTTGCGTTTGTTTTGTTTCTGGCGTGTGCAGGTGTCCGATCACGGAGATCGTGAGGATTGTGATCTGCCGGAGCTAAGGAACGGGAGCGCTACTTTCTCTACAAGCGACAGCGTTGGATTCCAGGTAAGCCTTCATCGCTAGTTGGTTTATTTGCAATTAGGAACCTGCACTATAGCGTGAACGATTGTTGCTAGACCCGGTCTGGGCTAGTAGGGATCGCCTCTGTCCGCAGAGGGGATTTACCTCCACAACACTCATCATCTTGTTGAATCTCAACACTCCCTCTCAACAAGATAGGGATTGTCTTTCACCCCTATCCTGCCTCTATGGTATTCGAATTTTCTCCTGGTGAGCGCCTTCGTTAGAATATTTTCATCCTGATCCTCCGTGGGAATGTACTGAAGCAACATGATCTTCCGCTGCACACAATCTTTGATATGATGATACCAAATATCAATATGTTTAGATCTATCATGAAACACATGATTAACCGAGAGTTTAATGCAAATCTGATTATCACAATGAATCACCGTGGGATCTAAATGTGAACCAAACAAGCCAACCAGAATCTTCCTCATCCAGGTAGCCTCACATGCAGCTTGACTTGCTACCATGTATTCCGCTTCCACTGAACTGAGTGCCACAGATATTTGTTTCCTACTGTACCAAGAAAATGTTGTAGATCCGATACTGAAAATCCCCTCCTGATGTGCTCTTTCTGTCTGTTGGGCTTCCTACCCAATCTGCATCCATGAAGCCATGCAACTTCACCTCATCCGTATGTCTGTACCATAAACCATACTCAGATGTGCCCCTGAGATATCTCAGGACATGCTTGCCTACCTTCCAAAAGAGCTTGGTAGGCTTAACCATCACTTGTGAAAGCTGGTTCACCGCATAGCATATGTCCGGTCTTGTATTGACTAAATACATGAGCGAACCCACCAACTGTCGATAAACAGTGGCATCCACTACCTCTGCTGATGTAGCATCCTCTTTCTTCCAATTTCCTGGAAGAGGAGTGTCGATAGGCTTGCAGCCTTGCATGTGAAACTTCTCCAGTATCTCCCGGGCATACTTGCCTTGAGACACAAACAGTTCACCTTCCCATTGCCATATTTCCAATCCAAGGAAATAATGAAGGAGGCCCAAATCCTTCATCTCAAACTCCTTTGCAAGATCTGCCTTGCATGAGTGTATCAACTACTCATCACCTGTTAGTATCAAATCATCAACATAAAGTACAATTATCAAAAGCTTACCCTCCACCACAATCTGGTACAGGTTTGCATCTGCCTCACTCTCGGTGAACCCAAGTCCAGTGAAATAGTTGTCGATCCGAGTGTACCAAGCACGGGGTGCTTGTTTCAACCCATACAACGCTCTTTTGAGCCTGCACACATGCGACTCACTGTTGAAGATCTCAAATCCTTCAGGCTGCTCAATGTACACCTCTTCCTCAATGATCCCATTAAGGAACGCAGTCTTCACATCCATCTGATGAATGTGCCAACCCATTTGCGCTGAGAGAGCAAGGATGGTTCGTATGGAAGAATACCGTGCGACAGGTGCAAAGGTTTCTTCATAGTCAATCCCCTCAATCTGTGAGAAGCTCCGAGCAACAAATCTTTCCTTATACTTCTCGACGCTCCCATCAACAGCTTGCTTTACCTTGTAGATCCATCTTGATCCTACAATTGATTTTCCCATCGGCCTTGGAGCAATCTTGTTACACAGTAATTTGTCACTGTCCCTGCAATCCCCATCTCGCCCATTGCAGGGTCGTTTCTGTGACCAATAAGCAGTGTCATGCCTTGCAAATACCATCATTGTATCCCTTACCATGAGGACAACATTCCTTCTGTTGATCATTTCCTGAGCATACCCCTAAAAACACTTGTTTTTGCCTTGGCGCTGGTAGCCCGTTATGTACTCGCACCAATGAGGAAAATTAACATTGAGCCCGCGCCAATTGGCGCTCTGTCCCAGTTAAGCACCCGCGCCAATCTGCTTTTGGAAAGTTTTTTAAAAAAAGAGGCGAATTTTCGATTACAACAACTTCGTGGATGAGTCATCAGGAGTGGTTTCGACTGAATAACCACGACCTTCCTCCTTTGGCCTTTTGTTTCCACCTTATGGGGAACATCCCAAGGGATAAGGCCTCCCTTCCACTATTGTAGGGATCCCAACCTCCTCCTCTCCTCTATAAATATAGCCTTCATCCATTGATGAGGGGGCTGAAGGGCTGAATGGCTGAATGGCTGAATGGCTAGTCTTCAAGTTCCCAAATTCCCAAGAGCCTTATGCTGCAAGAGCCTTGATTATTCCCCTAAGGCCAAATTCAAGCAAGGAGACTATTGTCAAGATCTGAAGAGAGAGGCTTGTCCCATCCCTGACAGGCTTTATCAAGACACGTTCCGCTGACGACCCTCCGAAGGAGAATTCAGCGTCAGAACTTGGTTGTAATTTTCCTTTGATTGATTAATAATAAACGACTATTGGTTATGGTTCCACTCTTATTATTGTTTATGATGATGAGTTATGTCCTTTCTGACTGACATATAGTTACATCTACTGGATTTTACGCTTGCGTTTGTTTTGTTTCTCGCATGTGCAGGTGTCCTATCACGGAGATCGTGGGGATCATGATCTGCCAAAGCTAAGGAATAGGAGCGCTACCTCTTCTACAAGCAACAGCGTTAGATTCCAGGTAAGCCTTCATCGCTAGTTGGTTTATTTGCAATTAGGAACCTGCACTGTAGCGTGAACGATTGTTGCTAGACCCGGTCTGGGCTAGTAGGGATCGCCTCTGTCCGCAGAGGGGATTTACCTCCACAACAAATCTCCCAAGCACTGTTTCTGAAAATGGAGTCATACTCCTCCACCATGGCATCTACCCATGTGGGCTCCTGAGCTGCTTCTTCAAAAGAATATGGCTCTGTCACAAAACACTTTCTCATAAGAGCCATGTATCCGGTATATCGGTCAGGTGACTGTCTCTGTCTGCGCTGTGATGTAGGAACTCCTACATTTTGTGTCGCGTCCACCTTCAGTCTCTCAGCTTCTGTGGTACGCTTCCTGCCTTGTTTGATGTTTGGTTCTGCATGAGTGGACTCCTCCACTCCATGAATCTCCTCCTGTGGCTGATCCACATCTAGAGGCTCATCTTTGGGAACAAGAAATTCTTCTTCCGCATGCAAGTGTAGCTCCCTCTCAAGCAACAACTTCATGACTTTCACCTCATTGAATTTTATATCCCGTCACATAACAGTCATTCGACTGTTTGGCAAATACACACGATAGTTATGGGGTGTTTCCGTGTACCCCACAAATATCCCAACTTTTGCAGTCAGCTCCAGCTTCTTCCTGGCATCCTTTGTCACATGAATGTAAACAGGTGAGCCAAAAATCTTCAAATGAGAAATATCAAGATTCTTACCAGAAAATGCTTCTTCGGGTGTACTCATGCCAAGTTCTCTATGAGGACAATGGTTTTGCACATAAACCGCAGTGTTGCATGCTTCCGCCCACAAGTGCATCGGTAGGCCCTGGTCATGCAGCATCGCTCGTGCAACACCCACGATCGTTCTGTCCTTTCTCTTCGCGACCCCATTATGCTGTGGTTTATGAGGCGCTATGAGTTCTCTTCGAATTCCTTCTTTGCTACAGAAGTCTTTGAATTCGCTCGAGATGTATTCACCACCATTATCGCTCCTTAGAGCTTTCACCTGCTTCCCCGACTCCTTCTCCACCAATGCTTTGAACTCACAGAACTTTGAGAACGTTTCACTCTTCTTCTGCATGAAGAAGATCCAGCATCTACGAGAATAATCATCAACAAATATCACACAATACCTGTTTTTTTCTATTGAAGCAACCGAGAATGGTCCACACACGTCTGTGTGAATTCTCTCCAGGATCACCGAAGCACGGTTCTCCTTCTCATGATGATGCAGGAAAACCCTGCAAAACCCAGAATCTCTCCATCTCATGCATATACAAAATGCATCTAAAAAAATTTCCCAAATAAAACTTCAATGTCTAGGCAATCTCAACTTTTAATTGCGGAAGCTCTTTAAACATATAGTTCAAATCATTCAACACATATATTCTTTCAAAAGTCTTAAGAAAAGACTTTAATTAAAACCCCATTGGTTTAAACTCTCAACCAAAGCTTATCACATCTCAACTCAGAAGTTCCAATATTATGTGCGCCCTTGCCTTTTTAAACAAGCTCGCATTGTTTAATCAAACCAACCCATATATGAATTCAAATCTTGATAAAACCAGATGCCAATATAAAACCATGTTTTAAAAGTTCAAACCAGCAATTTAATACCACTGCATATCGATTTTATGCATTCTAATATCAATGAAGTTTTATATGAAACTTCACCCAAACGCCACCATACCTTAATCCGTTCGATCACCTGCAATGTATCAACTTATGGACCGCACCCTTGTGCATTCAACTATTTAATGGATTGCATCAGCAAATTGCGCCTCCATTTCAACTCACAGATTCACAATGCGCCTTCACCTTCTTCTTCAAGCTTGACCAACGCTCCCACACCTCAACGTTCGCGATGGCAATTATATAAACGCACAGATTTTGATTAAATTCAGACGTCAACAGTATTCGACCACACTCCAAATAATGTAACTTCGACCATGCCATGCGCTGCATTAAAACTTAATCTCTGTAAGCTCGCTTCTCCTTCCGGAATTCCATCTCAGCTTTTGTCTAGATTTCGCTAGCGCTTCAACAGTACATTCAGATACAAAAAGAAACCAAGTCGACATTTAAAATTGATTTCATATTTACCAATCGAACCGTCTGACAATTTTATTGATCCGCTCCAGTGCTGGTTCATTCCACCTCTGGAACGCAGGAAATTCTGTTGGTTCTTTGCTACTATTCGACTTTTCAAATTGATTTCAATTCATCGAACCATCTACCTGCTCTTCAATTTAAGACGAAGTGTATCCCTTAGAACCTTTCGCGCAGATCCTAGTTCCTCCACGGCCTTGCCACATGACAACCGAACACAAATTGAATTTTCAAGTCTCCTACGTCTGGACTGTTGTGAATCGATTGCACAGATATCGATTCACCAACAGATCGATGTATATTCAACAGTTTGCTGTCAACTGAGCGCGTTCTTCATCGACCGACCGAACTTTGTTAATACCTATTGAAATCTTTGCACATGGTAATAGTGCATTCAACCACAACGATTCTGGATTGGGTCATTAATATAAAAATTGACATTGGTTTATAAAACCGAATCCCCTCCGTTTTCACACAACGATTCTTGAAATAGATTTATGTTAATAGCAATGAAATCCAAAAGAACAGAGCCTTATACACTGATTCAATACCAAACCGCAGACTCAATGCATTGGAATATAACCATTCACACAATATTCACACCCAATTCAACGCCTTCAACATTCCACAAGTTTGCATTATGGTTTTAACCATGTCAATCATCGATTTATTCAGATCGATCCCCCAATACTTTACAAAATTTGACTCATTCAATTGCATTCAAACTCATAAACAACAGTCTCATAACCATACAATGGAAATTAACTCAAAAATCAAATTCTTTCATTAATCATGCAAACCTTGCATGGAAGTCCTCCTTCTTGGCCTGATTTCCAAATTATTGGCCCTTTACAAAAGCCCGTAGGCTTATAAACTTGGTTGTCCAACCCTCAGCCTTCAATCACTCTATCCTTTCCTCTGATCTATTTTTCTTTTGAAGCTTATTAATTTATACAAATTGAATTGAACCAATTTAGGTTCCAATCCCTTCAATAGCTCAACAAAGCCCTCAAATATCTCAACAAATCCTACAATCTAGATTTATCCCTAAAATCTTGAAACTAAAATCTAACTTAGGCCTCTTAATTAATTCTTAGATATCTCAAGTCTAATTTCTCTCATGTTTTCCAGTTATTTGGAAACATTACAAATCCTCACATATAATTAATTAAAAATATAATTTAATCACTCAAAAATCTCATTAATATTTACATAAAATTAATATTTTCCCAAAAACATGAGACCCCTAGGTTTAATAAAAATACAAAGTATTTTTCCGAGCTAATGCTCCTGCATCACATGAAAGGTGGTCTTCACAAACTTACCAATTGTACATCCTTTGCACTGATCTGACTGTGCAAGAGTACCATTGGGAAGTCCAGTAGAAATTTGCTGCAAAATTTTAAAAGCGCCATGGTGAAGATGGCCCAATCTCCTGTGCCATAATTCGCCCTCATCCCGACTCACCACTTCTTCTGCTTTGCCCACCATTGCAACGCAGCCATCTACCTCTAGCTTGTAGAGATTCTTAATTCGAACCCCTATCTTCTTGGTTTGACCCATTGTTTTATGTCGAATGAAGGCTTTTCCCTCACTGAAAACAACATCATAACCCCTGTCTTCCAGCATTGCGACTGAGACCAAGTTCTTCTTCAGACCTGGAACATGCATGACATTATTCCACAAGAACGGATTATCGGACTCCCTCTCAAAGGTAATGGTCCCAATGCTAGTGACACTGTACCGACCATCGTCGCCCATCTCTATATGCATCTGGAGGTCCTTCTCCTCCAATTCACTAAACAACTCTTTGTCCCCCGTCATATGGAAAGACGCACCACTGTCAAGATACCACACCGATCTCATGCAGCTTGAAACCAAGCATGCGATCAAGGAAAAATCCAGCTCAAATTGTGAGGCTAAGGCCTCTCCAACTGTAGATCCAACAACATGCTTATTCTTCTTCTTCTGTGGACAGTTAGTGGCGAAATGTCCATGCTCGTGATAGTGAAAACACTTCACTTTGGACAAATCCTGCTTCTTGCCTTTAGCACAACATTTTGAAGGATTTTTCTTCCCCTTCCCTTTCCTTGCTTTGGCAGCCAAAGCGCAATTCTCTTCATCTTCATTCTTCGATGAAGATCCATCCCTGGTACCCCGCCTTATCTCCTCCTGCACAAGATTTGACCAAAGTCGCTCCCATCCCGATAGTTTCTCCCGTCCATTGACAGAGTCTTCGTAGCTATGCCAACTCTTTGGAAGCCCAAGGAGAGCCAAGCTCACCAAGTCTTCTTCATCAACAGTAACCCCCACACTTCCCAGCTCATCCTTGCAGTGGACAAACTTCGTGAGGTATTTTGGAATACTGTCGCCTTTCTCCATTTTTATTTTTTTGAGCTTGTCTTTAAGCGCCAACTTCCTCTGATCACTTATGTTTTGGAACAAGTCTATCAAAGCCTTCCACATTAAGAATGGAGTGGCTTTTCCGTGAAGGCTGGACACAATATGGTCCTTCACACCTTCCAACACAATCCTCCTCGTCTTTGCAGTCTTCTTTTTCCATGCATCAAGTAATGCAGTATCGCTAGATCCCGGCTTAGGAACATCGCTATCGATGAACTCCTTCAGCCCATTATCCTCTAGCACCGCCTACATCCTGTCCTTCCAGGCTATGTAATTCGAGCTCCCATCAAGGGCATACTCCAATCTCAACCCGTTGAAAGACATTTCAATGTATACTCGATTTATGCACCAAGAATCTTCTGTAGCAAATTCGAATTGTCCACCAGCACAAACTCACTTCACAATTGCAATCTTCAATCAACAATGCTCCGATACCATGTAGAAATTATATGCACTAAGCATGCATATGTCCAAGATCCACCTGATCTCACACTATTTAACTTTATGCAAGATACTGAATCTATTCCACTTGTTAATCTTTTGCGGAAACAATTAATTGCACACACATGTGAAGCATAAACAAAAATATTCAATCGCACATAACACAGTCTTTAATCGAGAAAGCCTGAAGCTGAAAACCCCAACTATATATTATGTAACATGGATATCATATGACAATCTCATATAAACATACAAAGCTTATCACAAGCCCTCAGTACAGTACAATCTTCATACACTAATCAGGCCTAATCTTGCAAATCCATGCACCGATCTTTACCACCTGCTAGCCTGCCTCCACTGCGTAATATCTGCTGAAGAATAGCTTTGAATGAATTCGAATTACTCCATCCTTGATTACACAATCCTCATTGGCATCTCCACTGAGTGTGTGATGCAATCAATGCATCACTATAGTCACAACAGATAGTCTATCTTGCCCTTTCACCTATCTCTCCACTGATCTCCCCTGAAACTGCCATGCACTGCACTTAACTGCTGTATTGTTCAGTTGATTAATGAGTTATTATTTGTGAATTAATTAACTAATTAATTCACTCCACTCTCACTAGTGTATCAATTAGTTAGACTAGATACAACTAGCTCAACTGAGTCTAACTGAGTTAAATTGAATTCAACTCCATAACTACTTCTTCCTACTATGTCATAACTCTGCCACTTGAGTTCTAACTGAGTCCTTCATGCAATAGCTCCAGTAAACCCTTAGGAATAGCGTAATTCCTTCTGTCAGCTGCTGTGCCACATCTATGCACTGAACTGAAGTGCTCCAAGAGAATAAGTTGTTGTTTAGAGTCTGATTATTAGTAAGAGCTAATAATAATCGACATGCATCTATTTTTAGATTGATTATCTATAAATAGAATTCGCCCAATATTCTAAAAATAGAATTTCATTTATTTTTCCAACTTGACCAACCATCCACAAATAACATCCTCCAACTTCTGAAATATGATCATCATAGTCTAAAAATAGACATAGTCTAAAAATAGACTTGCGCCAAAAATAACCCGCGGGCCCACTTAGTGAAAGCGACTCTTTTCACTAAGCTCATCATCTTGTTGAATCTCAACAATATCTCCTAGAGCTAAGGAGAAACTTGTTGTCTTTGGTCCACATCTACCAACAAGAACACTCCATCCATATGTTTGATGGCAAGGTTGAGGCCATAAAAGCATAAGATCACTCACATGTCATGACGAGGATAGAAGAAGAAAGACTTCTGAAGCTGCAAGGTACCTCTGCTCGTGCAAAAAAAATTGCATACAACTCTCACTAAGAGGAAGGTACATTTCCATCAAGTCTTTTATGGCATGTTAGATTTGGACACTTGAACTATGACAACCTTCAATTGTTGAAGAAAAATGGCGTTACTAGTTTGCCTACAATTCCTAGGAAGCTAAGCAATGTGATGCTTGTATTCTAGGAAAAGCAAACAATATTTTCATGATTCATATTCCAGAGCACATAAAAAATTGAACTCATCCATTCTTATTTATGTGGTCCAATGCTTGTTCCTTCTGCAAATTGCAATAAATATATGATGACATTTATTAATGACTACACCAGAATGTGTTGGGGTTTATTTATTAAAGAACAAATATGATGCTTTTCAAACATTCAAGAACTTTTATACATGGATTGAAAAATGATGCACAAAATCATATCGGCTCTATTCGCACTGATAATGGAAAAGAATACACTTCAAATGAATTTGAAAATTAATTTCGCCAACATGGGATCAAACATCAAACAATTGTGCCTTATAATCCCCAACATAATGGAGTAGTTGAAGGAATGAACATGACAATTTTAAATATGATACGTTCCATGATGTTTTGGGCTGATGCAATTCTGTGTTGTGTATATAAAGAATATGTGTCCATTTAATGCTATTAGAAACAAGACTCCTTATGAAATGTGGCATGGCCACATTCCTTCGGTATTGCATCTCAGGGTCTTTGGTTCCACCTGTTATGCCTTAATACCTAAGGAACAAAGAAACAAAATCAGTGCAAGGAGTCGTAAGTGTATCTTCTTGGGGTATTCAAATACTTCTAAAGCATATCGTCTCTATGATGAAGTTAATAAGAAGTTTGTAGTATCTAGAAATGTCATCTTTCTTGAATCCTCCAAGGTTGACAATGTTGTTGAGCGGCAATTTGATCGCTTGGATACATTCAAGCATGCAAATTCATTTCAAGAATTTGATAATAAGATTACACATCTTGAAGGGGGGATTCCTACACTGGATCAATCTATGGAATCTTCTTCTGAAGCACTCTCTCCCCCTCATGAAGCTCCAACGACGCATGACGCTTTGAGTGATGTGATTGACAGAATTGGGAGATTAAATCTTGATTCAGGCCCAACTCAGTCAACTGAGCAACATGGGGCATCTTAGAAAGGTCCTCCAAAATGTCTGACAAAGACACTTGAAAGTGGTCTTCCTGATGAGGTTGGAAAGATAGGAATAAGAAATTCCACCACACAAAATGGAGGTGATGTAGATGATTATGATTCACCTGTTGATAGGGATGTTTCTTATTATTGTGAACTCAATTTGTCTACAGGTTTTGAACCAAATTCCTTCAAAGAAGGCGCTTCTCATGATGAATGGAAAGAAACGATGTAGAAGGAATATGATGCCTTTATAAAGAATGACACCTGGAAGCTAGTTGATCCTCCATTGGGAACCAAACTAATTCGCTGCAACTGGGTCTACAAGAACAAGTATAAATTTGACGGCTCACTTGACGAGCACAAAGCCATGCTTGGGGAAAAAGGTTTTGCATATATAGAAGGGGTCGACTATGAGGATACTTTTGCCCCCATGGAAAAATGGGCTACCATCCGAACACTCTTTGCCTTGGTAGCTCAGAACGGTTGGAAAGTCCATCAAATGAATGTAAAAACTGCTTTCTTCAATGGAGATCTGAAAGAAAATATTTTTATGTCCCAGCTAAAAGGATTTGTTGTGAAGGGACAAGAAAGCAAAGTATGCAAGCTTGTAAAATCCTTGTATGGCCTCAAGCAAGCATCACGAGACTTGTATGAGAAGTTAACTAAGCGTCTTCTGAAACTCAACTAAAAACATTATGATTTTGATGATGCAACTTGGTTTGTCAAGAAAGTTGGAAAAATAGTTGTATATCTTGTGGTGTATGTAGATGATCTTTTGATGACAGGGAACAATGAAAGCTACATTGCATCCATAAAGAAGGAATTGAGGAAAAAATGACTCACTTGGGCTATGTTCACTACTATCTTGGTATTGAAGTAACTCAACATCCAAAGTTTATATTCCTCTCTCAAAAGAAGTACATTGGAGATCTGTTGAACATGGGCATGGCTGAGTGCAATCCTTTGACTACTCCAATGGAACAGAACTTGAAGCTCACATCCATTGAAGGAAAAGAATTTGAGGATGCAACAAAGTGTAGACAACTTGTAGGAAGTCTCAACTACCTGACTACTACCAGACCAAACATTTCATTTGTTGTTGGAATTCTCTCCAGGTTTATGCAAAAGCCTTGTGAGGGACATTGGTCTGTTGTAAAAATAGTTATAAAGTACTTGAAGGGGACTCAAGACTTCGGGCTCAAGTATACACAGGTGGGCGACTTCAACTTGATTGGATACTATGATTCAGACTTCAATGGAGACAAAGAAACTGAGGTATCTACTTCAAGTTATACTATGAGTCTTGGATTAGGAGCTATCTCTTGGAGATCACGCAAACAATAAGTTCTGACAGATTCAACAACTGAGGCAAAATATGTGGCAGCAGCTGAAGCAACAAAGGAAATTGTGTGGCTTAGGAAAATTCTGGGAGATTTGCAGGAGAAATAAGCACATTCAACTCCACTCATGATTGACAACACTTCAACGATAAAGTTGGCCAAGAACCCAAAGTTCCATGATCAAATGAAGCACATCAATAAAAAATACCATTTGATTCGAGATCATGTTGAGACCAAGACAATCCATCTACGCCATTGTTTCACAAATGAACAAATTGCATATATCTTCACCAAAGCACTTGGAAGAGAAAAGTTCGAAAGATTCATAACGATGCTTGGACTCACCAACATCCCTTCAGATTAAGAGGGGGAATGTTGACACCCAATCCTTGGGATTGGGTGAATATGCAAAAATAATGTAAATATAAAATAAGGAGAGCTGGAATATGAAGAGACATTGGGAGATGAAGCCCAACAGTCTCTCCTTCTATATATATATTTATGATCACCCTTAATGCAAAATCATAATTCGCATTGTGGAATTACCTCCTCGTATGACAATGATTCTTCTTATAAGCCAAAGCTAGACTTTATAATGTTCAAAACACAAAAAAATTATGTTTTCAACAATTTTTTTATCTACCTACTGATATTCACAGTTAAAAGTGGCCTTTATTTTAATTGTGTGAGTTTCAGAGAAGTATAGCATGCAACCATCACTCCAGAAACAGCGTTCATTTCACAATCTAGAATTGATGTTGGTGGAAGTTATTCGATGGTTAGGTAAACATTTTGATCTATTTAACCACACAAATCCATGCATGTATTAATATATCTTTGTATAGAGTATAGAAAATAGCTAACATAAATTTGATATGTGAGACACAATTTTGATTCAGCAGTTGATAAAATTTAAATAAACCAAGTACTTTCATGCTACTGCCTACCTAACGAAGAGCATCTTAGTACTATTTTTCAAAATTGCGACTAATAAGTTTATTAGAGTGGAGGGAAGGGTTTCTATTGCATAATGAAGGGAACACAATTGAAGTTTTGCACTCACATATCTTCACTAGTCTCCGTGAACTCCGTGTACGGAAATTTGATTTGGGCCACTCGTAGTGCGCTATGTCGTTGTATGTCGAAGAGGGTTATCCGATGATTTAAGAAGCATAGAAACAAAAAATACAACCTACAAGCAACAACTGAGAAAGAGGGATAATGCAGAACTTCACTGTACATGAGTTTGAAGATGAACTTACTATGACCTAACAAGACAACATATGTGTTCCTCGTGCCCCATGGATTCATGAAGATGTTGGTCGTGAACAATAATTTCTGTTGTGCATCGTAAAAATTGTTCGAACATTCACATAGTGTTAAAGCCACTCTTCTCGAAATGCTGTGACTAAAGACAACATGTGTAAAAGAATTGGTGCATAATTGTTAAGTGCAGAAAGAGAAAGGTGAGCACAAAGACCTTTACATAGATGTCAACCGGAGAGGAGAAAGGTAGATGAAAATGGGAGGTGCCCTAATTCAAAAGAAAGATGAATCGACCTAAAAATATAATTTTGCTAATGAATAAATATCATTATTATTTTTAGAATCTATGCTTATGTGATCCATATAAAATTGTAAAAACTCTTTCGGTAATAATCACATATAATGGAACGTTGTCGACACGTTTCAAACCAACCAGTGTGGTTCATCATCAGGACTAGGTGAGAGATCAGATCAAATCAATAAGCTTAAATAGATGTCAAAACGGCTAGTTTAACCATCTCTACATCTATTTAAGCTTATTGATTTGATCTGATCTCTCACCTAGTCCTGATGATGAACCACACTGGTTGGTTCGAAACGCGTCGAACCAATCACAATGTTCCATTATATGTGATTATTACCGAAAGAGTTTTTACAATATCATTATTACTTTCTATACAAATCAATAACTAAATTATAATAAATGTTGCAAACTTTTTTTGAATTTTTGCCACCGCCACGAAATACAATACAAATATAAATGTGCAACATGAGCGTTTTTTAAATGCCAACTCAAGCTAACGTAAGGGCCAGCATTTCAGATTACCTAAGGTTATTGACTTGAATTTGTCTTAAAACACCACAAATAGAAAACGAAGGCCAGAAAACCGGGTACAGCCGGTAAGGAGAGTGTACGGGTGGGGGCAACAAAACGAAAACAAAACTAAAAGGCCGAGGGAAGAAGAGGAGGAAGAGGTCCGCAGCAGGTCATCTGTAGCTGATAGATAGATCGATGCTGGACCTGGTGTCGAGATCTCAAACCCTGGTCCTCTTAGAAAATACCTGTAAACCCTCCTCTATTCCACCCCGGTAGTTTCAGTCTTTTCTATCGTGTGCGCGGTTCGACTTTTTACCAGATTCATTTTGAAACCCCGCAGGATTGGAACCCTGCTCTGTGGGGAATGAAGGGCTGGGACAGGGTGAGACCGTCCCGCTTAGGGCGAGTACGGCTGGACAAGGCGCTTATTGCAGAAGAAGATGAAGGAGATGGAGAAAGAGGCAGGGAGCCCATGCGTAGTTTTCACGTCCATGAGACCGTGCGGCTCGGACATGTGCACCCGCAGCACCCTAGTCATCGGACAATCTACTGCAACGACCGCGATGCGAACCAGCTCTCCAATTTTCAGGTAAGATTAACATCCATCAATTCAAATAAATAAACTCTTTTTAAATTCTTGAAAATTATGCTCTCCAATGATTTATTTAGACAAGATTTGAAGCCACTCTGCATCACATCCCCCAGACTTGCAATTAAATGCAAAATTTTGATGTATCTCCGGATCTACTGCGCAAGGTTTAAATTTAACATTTGCAATTACGATTTTTCTTTAAATTGCTCTGTAGTGGCTTTTAACTGGTCTGCAATGATTCACCTACGTAATCTAAGCGAAATATGCGACGACTGATTTCTGATTTGGTTAAATTTCCCCTTTAATTATATAATTTAACTGTAACCAGATATTACTCATCATCAGCGCTTTCATTAACGATGCGCTAGACATAAATGTTTATGAAAAGCCTACATCGATTGTCCCAGCCCCATATTTGGGGTTTGAATATTAAACCGTATACACATGGGATACATGCAGTTAGGATGGATATGATATTGACACACGCTATTACCATGAAAACCTTTTAAAAGAGACAGAGATTTGGAATTGAAGCAACTGGAACGCAGAAACAAAATTGAAGGAAAAGTTATTTCTAAAACACCTTTGAACAAACTTGTGAGGAGGGAAGAGAGATTTTTAAATCAATTTTTTTATAACTCCTTAGTTTGAAACAACATCATAATATTTCAAGTGCAATAGATTCAAACACAATTTTTGAAACTGATAATTACTTCTAATGATATTGAATATTATCTTAGCACTTCTAGATTATCATTAAGTAATTATACTTCAGAAATTCAACCATAAAATGCATTATAACAGTAGAGATCACAATAGAACATTGATGCACAAAGACACAACAGATTTTTACTTTGGGAAAACCCTTTTCTAGGAGAAAACCCAGCAACCTTTTCTTAGAGAAATCATGCATTCAACAAGAGATATCATCTGGTGTTTCCAGTCAAAATAAAGTCAAACTGACCAATAAACAAGCCCAGGTCAAACCTGGTAAAATTGGGAAATTTCGGCAGCCTAAAATTTCGACCATCCTGCACTTTCTTCAGAATTTGGACTGCTGCGTCAGGTTTGTTGCCTAGGAAACGTCGGTCTGTTGCCCAGAAGTACACATAAAATCTCCGGTCAACTGCCTCAGATTTAGTCAAACTGTGCCTCAGAAACTTCGGTGGTCTCATGTTAA
Organism: Pinus albicaulis; assembly: GCA_034641835.2. Classification (NCBI taxonomy): domain Eukaryota; kingdom Viridiplantae; phylum Streptophyta; class Pinopsida; order Pinales; family Pinaceae; genus Pinus; species Pinus albicaulis. The sequence goes on along the minus strand of CM076570.1, from coordinate 515,115,379 downwards.
TTTTGGGCAACTGGGTCCAAACTCCATGTTGCACTGCTGATATGACAATGGTCATATTTTTGTTGGATTCCTCTTTCGGAGAGGTGCAAGATTGATCTAAAGATCATCTTGATTGGATGAGCAGAACATTTATTTTGAATTTATTTTCCACATGTGCAAGGTCAGCCAGATTTGTCCCACATGCCTAATAGATGTGTCACACACCCTCATTGATGGATATAAATTGGAGAGACTTGGAGGTCATTTTATCATCAACTCATCACACATTCTCTCATTGTGATCTGATTGGTTCGATAGCCTTTGGAGGCCTTTTTCCCTCATACGTGTGGAGTGAAGCTGTTGTTTTCTGCGCTGATCTGTTTAGGGCTTTCTGCTGCAGCATTGACTGTGGTCAACCCTTGGTCGTTTGACCTTAATCGTCTGCAGAAAATCCGATTTTAGGAGGCCGTATAGCTGGGCACTAAAATCGAGGAATTCCAGGTTGTTTAACCGAAGCCCTAGTTTGTCGCGTTGACTTTTCTGCTGCTGCTGCTGCCTGTGTTGACTTTTTTTTTGCGTTGCTCCTGATTTGACTTGCGTTGACTTGTGATGAGCTGTCTTTGAGGGCTGTGGGTGTGACACATGAAGTGCTGGTTGACCAAGAAAGACTTTGCTGGTTGAAGCATCTTGCTGACCGTCGTAACGCAACAATATCTCATATCTTTGCTGGACAAAAGGAATTGTAAATCTGATCTTTATTTGGCTTGTCTTCTATTGATCTATTATTGTGTTCTATCAACATTTTACTTTCATGTTTATGTGATTGCTATTGTGTATCGGGCCTAAGAAAGATTGAAGTAAAAGTGCATCAAGCATAGAACACCATTATTATCTAAATTTAACATGGTTTCAGAGCTGAGGTGAAGACAAAGTCCAAGAGTCCAAGCTGGTGTTAGAAGCAATCTCTGAAGGAAGAAATCCCATCAAGAACAAATGGCCTCCTCAACCTAAAAGGGTTTCAAGGCTAATGATAAATTGATTGATAAGTCTGATTATCATGCATGGAAGATGTCCTTGGATTTGGTAAGGATGAATCTATTCAAGAATCAATTGAAGAATACCAAGAAGGGTAAGGATGAATCTATTCAATAATATTTTATGAGGCTCATTGAAATCATGAATAACCTCCTAGCTATTGGGGAAGCAATATCTGATCAAGAGATGGTTCTTATTGCACTTGGAGGTATCCCCCTTGATTGGCATGTATTCAATACCACTATTCTTAATAATAATGTGATTCCTGATTTTGATGAAATATTGACGAGATGCACAAGAGGAAACAAGAATGATGGAGTATGCCTCTAATGGTAATGGAAGTGACCCTATTGCCTTTGCCGCTCATTCAAAGAAGAACCATGGTGGCCCGAGAAATCAAAACCATGGTAGAGCGGGGCTCAAAGGAAGGAAGGAAAGATGTTACACTTGTAACAAATCTGGTCACTATGCAAGAGAGTGTTGTAATAGAAGGGACTCTCTTAGGGATGATGACAACAACTCGAGAAGGAATGGCAGGAACAACAGGTTCCAAGGAAAAAAGAAGGCTCCCTCTGATCGTAGTGGAAATGGGCAATCTTTCAAGAGGTCAAGAAATTCCAGGTATGATGAGTCTAATGTTGTTGATAATAAGAGAAATGAATATATTCTTGTATTAGTCCTCTCTGTTGCATCTCCACCCAACACCCTAGATGTCTGGTTCATTGATAGTGGTGCTTCAAGGCACCTCACTGGTTATAAAGAAGCCCTTTCTGATTTGGTTGAGAAGGATACTAATCTGGAAATTATCCTTGGAGATAATGCCACCTATCTCGTGAAAGGGACAGGGATTGTGACCCTCCATTTATCTCAAGGTCAAGTCATCCGATTACAAGATATGTTGTATGTACCTGATTTGAAGAAGAACCTTGTGTCCATTTCGGCAATGGAAGACAAAGGGTTCAAGGTGGCATTCATTGATGGAAAGGTACTTTTTTGGACGAAGAACTTCAAGGAAGCTCTTTCTATTGGTTTTAGAGTTGATACACTCTACCAAGTCGGTGGAAGCTCATATGATACAACTCTTCAAACAGAGTTATGGCACCAAAGGTTTCCACACCTTCATTACAAAGCCCTTCCCGAAGCAAGGAAGGTGGTGACAGGGATGCCCGAATTTAGAGATGATCATGAAGGTATATGTCAGGGTTGTGCCGAAGGGAAGCATACAAGGGGACCATTCCCCTTTAGTGTCATAAAGACAACTGATATCTTGCAGTTGATACATTATGACTTATCTGGTATGCTGCCCATGATATCCTTGGGAGGATGTTCCTATTACATGACTTTTACAGATGACTTCTCCCGCAAGACCTGGATATATTTTTTGAAGAAGGACAAAGCATTCAAATGGTTCCGTACCTTCAAGGCCTTGGTGGAAAATCAAACTGAGAAGAAAGTCAAAGTTTTGAGGACCGACAATGGGACTGAGTATGAGTCAAATGAGTTTAATGACTTTTGTAGAGAAGCTGGCATTAAGAGGGAGACCACAACTGCGTACACTCCTGAGAAAAATGGTGTTGCTGAAAGAAAGAACAGGACCGTTGTGAAAGCTGCCCGCGCCATGCTATGTGACCAAGGTCTTCCGAAGTTTCTATGGGGAGAAGCTGCGAACACTGCTGTGTATGTTCAAAATAGATGCCCACATTCCGCTCTGGACTCCAAAACTCCTGAAGAAGTCTTCTCTGGTAAGAAACCTGATGTTTCTCATTTTAGAGTTTTTGGTTGTCCTGTTTACTTTCATGTGCCGAAAGAAAAGAGAAGCAAGTTGGATGCTTCTGGAAAGAAGGGAATGTTTGTGGGCTACAGTGAAACTTCGAAGGCATATAGAATTTATGTGCCTGGTCAAAGAGAAGTGTAGATATGCCACGATGTCACCTTTGATGAAGATGCTGCCCTCAAGAAAGTGAGAAATCTTCTAAGCTCCAAGGAAGACAAAGAAGATGAAGAAGCAGGGAAGTTGGAAGAGCCGAAGGATGACCTAATGCCCGATGTTGAAGGACCTATGGATCCCATTGATCCACCTCCTTCAAATAAGAGAAGACCCTCATGGCTTAGGGATAATCTTGAAGATGTCGAGAGACATATTGCCCCAAGGGGGACATTCCTTGAAAGCAAGAAGCCGAAGAGATACCAAGGGTATCTAGCAACCATGAGTACGATAGTACAATCTGAGCCTAGAACATTTGAAGAAGCCGTAAAGCATCAAGTTTGGAAGGATGCTATGCACGAGGAGTATGAGTCCATTATGAAAAATGATGTCTGGGAAGTGGTCCTGAGACCAGAGGACAAATCTGTTGTCACCTTGAAATGGCTCTATAAGATCAAGCATGGATCTGATCGAAGTGCTGAAAAGTACAAGGCAAGATTCGTTGCCTGAAGCTTCTCTCAAAAAGAAGGCATAGATTATGATGATATATTTGCACCTGTGGCCCGCTATACCACCATCCGATCTATTATTGCCCTTGCTGCTATGCAAGGATGGAGTCTACATCAGATGGATGTGAAGACCGCTTTTCTACATGGTGCTATAAAGGAAGAGGTATATGTGGAGCAACCTCTGGGGTTCAAAGTCCGAGATAGAGACACCCATGTATGCAGGTTGAAGAAAGCCCTCTGGGTTTAGACGAAGCCCCGGGGGCTTAGTACGAGAAGGATAGATAACTAATTGATGGGCGCGGGCTTCACTAAGGTAATCTTTGATCCAAACCTTTATTTTAAGGTTGATGAAAGAAAACCTGCGCATTTTGGTTCTCTGTGGACGATCTCTTCACGACATGTCTTTGTGCTTCTCATTCATCGGTGTAGAGAGCTAGCTTGGGGGTTTGAGATGAAAGACCTAGAGCCCACACTACTGCTTCCTGAGCTTTCTTCGTACGGCGAGCCCGGTAAGTTTCTTTCTCAAAGGAAAATATGTGGTGAAGTTATTTAGAAAGATTTGGTATGGTGGTGTGGTAGGCATAAATGCGATGGAACTCAACTTTAAGAAGTTGAGTGGAAACGCTGTTGGGCCCGTGCTAGCTAATCCTACCGAGTATCGACAACTCGTGGGGGCCCTGATGTTCTTAGTGAACTCTCGTCCTGACGTATGTTTTGCAGTGAACACTTTGAGTCAACATATGGTTGATCCTCATCACATTCACTGGATTGTTGCCAAGAATCTGTTGATGCCAAGAATTTGTTGAGATCTCTTCAGGGCGCAATCAACCATGGGTTGAGATACATTGCCGGGAGTTTGAGACTCCATGGATATACTGATGCCGATTGGGCTGGCAGTGTGGTGGATCTCGCAAGAGCACATCTGGATGCTGCTTCACCTTGGGTTCTGCTTCGATATCTTGGATGAGCAGGAAGCATAAGTCGGTGGCTTTGAGCACTGCTTAGGCCGAATACATTGCAGCGAGTATGGCCTGTTGTGAAGCTGTTTGGTTGCGAAAGCTCTTAAGTGAGTTGTTTGGCCACGTGCTAGATACCATCGTTATCCTTTGTGATAACCAGTGTGGGATTCGTCTTTTTGAGAATCCCGTGTTCCATGATTGATCCAAGCATATTGATATCAGGTACCACTTTATTCGAGATATGGTACAGTGAGGCGTCATAAGGCTTGATCATATAGGAACTGATGAGTAGGTCGCGGATATTCTCACAAAGCCCTTGGGGAAGGTCAAGTTCCTAACCTTCCGTGAGAAGCTTGAAATCGTGGAAAGACCCTATTCTTAGGGTCCTGCTTGAGTTGGACTATGAGCTTTGGGAGCTCCAAGGGCCTTGGGGATAGCTTCTTGGAGCTATAAGCACATACGGGGCTAGGCTTGCCGAACCTTGTTGTGCTTCTGCCCCACCGATATGATATTGAGTTGGTTCACCTCTCTCTGATCTGTGGCCCGCACGCATCCTACCCATGGAGTTTTAGACTCATGGGAAGTATCTCTTATTTGGCCAATGAGGTGGGAAATGTGGATAGAGACCATAGCAAGACCGATGGACGCATCGGAGATTGCCGTACTCTCTATGTCTAGGATGGCACGTGTCCAACACCTTGATCTGGGATCAAGTATGATGAGGTTTTATCCTCCAAATTGACTTCGGGTTAGTATGAGACTCTTTTTGAGTCTGAGTGAGGTTTTTACCTGTAAGCTGACTTCGGGTCAGCTGTGTGTGATGTCTTTGTGACTCACCTCTTGGTCTGAAATAAAGAGCCAACAAAGCAAGTTACAACGAGATGACGCACGATGTTTGGTTTGGTACATGATGGATGGCACTTGTGGACAGATGGAGTTCTCCCTAGCTGAGAGGGAGTGTTAATTTTGGGCAACTAGGTCCAAACTCCATGTTGCACTGCTCATATGACGATGGTCATATTTTTGTTGGACTCCTCTTTCGGAGAGGTGCAAGATTGATCAGAAGATCATCTTGATTGGATGAGCAGAACATTTATTTTGAATTTATTTTCCACATGTGCAATGTCGGCTAGATTTGTCCCACATGCCTAATAGATGTGTCATACACCCTCATTGATGGATATAAATTGTAGAGACTTGGAGGTCATTTCATCATCAACTCATCCCACATTCTCTCATGGTGATATGATTGGTTCGATAGCCTTTGGAGGCCTTTTTCCCTCACACGTGTGGAGCGAAGCTGTTGTTTTCTACGCTGATCTGTTTAGGGCTTTTTGTTGCAGCGTTGACCGTGGTCAACCCTTGGTCGTTTGACCTCAATCTTCTGCAGAAAATCCGATTTTAGGAGGCCGTACAGCTGGGCACTAAAATCGAGGAATTTCGGGCTGTTTGACCGAAGCCCTAGTTTGCTGCGTTGACTTTTCTGCTGTTGCCTATGTTGACTTTTATGCGCTGCTCCTGGTTTGACTTGCGTTGACTAGTGATGAGCTGTCTTTGAGGGCTGTTTGTGTGACACATGAAGTGATGGCTGACCGAGAAAGACTTTGCTGGTTGAAGCATCCTGCTGACCGCCATAACACAACAATATCTCATATCTTTGCTGGATAAAAGGAATTGTAAATCTGATCTTTATCTGGCTCGTCTTCTATTGATATATTATTGTGTTTTATAAGCATTTTACTTTCATATTTATGTGATTGCTATTGTGTATCGGGCCTAAGAAAGATTGAAGTAAAAGTACATCAAGCATAGAACACCATTGTTATCTAAATTTAACATCTCCTCCTTCCTTCGCATGTCAATAGAGAATAGATGTGCGTGTGAGATCCGAATTGGTCCTTTGAGGAGGAAGTTGAGTTCCTTTACATAGTGAACTGATGAGCCCGAATAGGTGTGTCCTTTGGGGCTGGCCGACTTGAACAATATGGAGCCAACTTGTATTTTTGGAGGCAAAAATTCGAAATTTAAATTTCCTTCTTTTGGTCCAACTTGAATACCAACCAAAGCTACAATAAAAATCAACACTCCCTCTTAGCTAGGGAGGTATTCACTTTGACTTCTTCAGATGTATCTCATCATTGAAAAATTTCTCCATCCTAGGAAAAGGTTGTAAGAGCTTGCTATGTTGATGAATACATCCACCTCGTGTTCTATTAAAGAACCATGTGGAAAGCATCCTTCATCAGCATCATGCAAAGGAATCTGGGCTCCACCTGGATACATTTATTAACTGATTAACATCAGAAAATTCATTCTTTACTTAAGACATTCATGAGACCGTTACTTCAATGTTCCCATATGCTTCAGTACAATTCATTTCTTTTATTAGCAATCACATAGCTACTATCAGTGGCGATGGCAAAGAAGCCACTTGTAAACAATAGATGCAAAAGACAAGCCAAGACAAGAGAACACAAGAAATTGTTTCCAAGCAGAAAACCCACTTAAGATGGACACATGCCACATGATCAATCCTTCTTATTATTAATATCAAATGTTCAACAGGACAGAAGGTGGTGGATGCAATCAAGGTCAAAATTGACTTTGGGCAGATGATCCAATGCCACTATCTGCATTCTCAAAAAAACAACTCAATCAAATGCTATGATTACGCATACATGCAACAACAAACAAATGTAGAAAATTTTCTGTTAGGCGGTTTTCGGTTTACGGCATGGAGCATAAGTGGTTAGAAATACCCTTTCCCATATCCATACATTTAATAAACTGGAAAATAAATTTTGCGGAAAACACAAATTGGAAAAAAACTTGAGAATGCGGAAAATACGAAAATAAATATACAATGAAGGATACAAAAACGACCCATTCAACTTTTGTTTTTAAACTTACGATGATTTTTGGTCAAGGTGACCCTGGAAAAACCCCTACAACTCTTGGGGAAAACCAGTTCGAAAGCTCCTTATTTCTGGAAAATGCTTTTTACAGTGAGAGAAATATTCAGCAAGCAAACTTTACAACTTATCTCGTTTTCCGTGCTTAACCACCGCTTCGGAAAATGTGCAAACAGCAAAAAAAAACATAACAGCAATAAATGTTGTACGGCCTCCTCGATTTTCGTGCCCAAATTTCAACCTTAAATGCTGTTGTACGAACTGCCTAGAATAGCGTGCAAGCTGCCATAAGTTACTGTTTGCTCTTTGATTTTCTAAGGTTTCTTGGTCAGAAAAAACAGCTGTCGGGTATACAGTTTACCGCCTGAAATGCGTTGCGGAAATCTTGACTCACTTCTTTGTCTGGCCTCCTTGAAAAATATGCCCGACAACCTTGATTCTTATCCTACGATTCTTATTATGAAAGCTTAAGCATATTTCATCCATCTGAAAAGGCTAGTGAAAAAATCTTTCCTTTCACCCATGTGCTAACTACGTTTGTCCGATCTTCTTGAAAGCAGCTGTGTCCAGAATGTGTGCCAATTAACACTCCTTCTCCTCTTTGTTGATCTCTGCTCTGTCTCCTTCCTATAATCTTGCTCATGAAAGAATGAATGATCTTTTCCTCCTTTTCCTCCTTTAACCTAACCCTAAGTGACTTTTGAGGAATCCCTAAATCCAATGGCTGAAATAGATTGAGATCTAGGGCTGAGATTAAATGCTCATTTAAATCTCACTTTCTATTTTTTAATTCACCCCACTTTAATAAAGACCCACTTAGTCATTTGTTTCCAAAGTCACTTTTCCTTTCTAATTTTACATTGACTTTATTAAAGTCACTTTAAAATTAGACTTTAGTAACTTTATCACTTAAAGTCACTTTTAAATTAGATTTGACTTTATAAAAATTATAAAGTCACTTTAGGAGAAAAAATTAAATTCTTTTGGACATTTTTCCCTAGGCCAAAGATCAAAGCCTTAGAGAACCACCTGTCCTCTGGTACCAAATTTCAACACTCCCTCTTACCGAGGAAGGTGTTCCTCACCACACCCATCTTGTCTCTGAAGTAGACGTGCTTGCACCGTGGTAAGGCTTTGGTAAGAATATCTGCAACCTGCTCATCAGTGGGAATATACTCAAGCTTCACAGCTCCTTTCTAAACATAGTCTCTGATGAAATGATATTTGATCCTGATATGCTTTGACCTGTCATGAAATACTGGATTCTCCATGAGTTTAATGCAACTCTGATTATCACAGTAAATCACTGAAGGTCTCAACGGCTGACCAAATAAGCCAAACAACATCTTCCGAAGCCAGATGGCCTCACAACTAGCTAGACTGGCTGCCATATACTCTGCTTCCGCTGAACTCAACGCTACTAACTGCTGCTTCCGGCTGAACCACGACACCACTACTGAATCCAACCCAAAACAGCACCCTGAAGTGCTCTTCCTATCAGAAGCACAACCTGTCCAATCAAAATCAGTGTAACCTGCCAATCTCACTCCATCCCCCTGCCTATAATCCAGACCATACTCCACTGTCCTCTGCAAGTATCGCAAAATGTGTTTTGCAGCAATCCAGTGAACCTTCCTAGGCTCACACATAAACTGTCTCATAGTGTTGACTGCAAAACATATATCTGGTCTGGTGTTGACCAAATACATCAAGGAACCGATCAACTGTCTGTACAATGTGGGATCCACCAACTCGGAATCCGAAGCATGAAGCTTCTTCCAATTGGTGATCATCGGTGTTGACATGGGTCTACAATCCTCCATGTGGAATTTGCCAAGGATGTCCACACAATATGCTCCCACCCTTTGAGAAAATATATATGCTGCCACCTCAGCAATGACCGTAAGCGGAAATCATCGCCCGTCTCAAACTCCGCCGCAAGATCTCTCTTGCAGTGCTCTATGAGTCTCTCTGCACCTGTAATGACCAAGTCATCCACATACAGCACCAAAATGAGAGGCTCCTCACCTATCACAATATAGGAAAGGTTCGGATCTGCCTCAGTCTTTGTGAAACCCATCTCCTGCAAGTACGTCTCTATCCTGGAGTACCAAGCTCTGGGAGCTTGCTTCAGGTCAAAAAGGGCCTTCTTCAGTCTGCACACATGCGACTCATCCCATGCCTCAGAAAAGCCATGGTGCTCGGCCTGCCTCCTCCTGTATGAAGCCATTGAGAAATGCGGTCTTCACATCCATCTGGTGGATCTTCCAACCCATCTCTGCTGCTATCGATATAATGGAGCGGATCGAAGTATGTCGAGCCACGGGAGCGAAGGTCTCCTCATAATCAACTCCCTCTACCTGGGAGAACCCTCTAGCCACAAACCTCGCTTTGAATTTCTCAATGCTGCCATCTGCAGCATGCTTTACCTTGTAAAGCCATCTGGAAGTAACCACGGATTTGCCCTCAGGCCTCGGCACCACCTCCCAAACATCATTCTTCATGATAGAAAAATACTCCTCCTGCATGGCCTCTCTCCAGACCTGCTGGCTAGCTGCCTCCTCATAGCTAGAAGGCTCAGAGTCAAGGATGCTGGTAGCCATTGCCATATAGCTACAAAACCTCTCAGGTGAGTACTGTCTATCCCGGCCGGCCTCTTAGGCCCGACGCGGTCTTGGCCTCTCTCGAGTGTCACGAAGCCCGCCCGACTTCTCTTTTGAGCATACTTCTCCCATTGGAGAATGAAACTCCCCTCCTCCTCATCATCGCCAGGAGCACAGATTCTGGCCCCCGTACGTATTGTCCTCACTACTGCACTGAACACCTTAAGTGAGTACCGTGTGAACTGTCCATCGTTGGACTCCCTAGTGAGCGCACCGCCTGCCTCCACCCCTCTGACTCTGCGAGCCACTCCCCACTGACGGACCTGACATCGTCATAGATGTACCTCAGGATCCTCCTGATCCCTGCCCACTGGATCCCTGCGACTGACTCAACTGCTGCTGAGGGTCTGGCTGATCCAGATACTCTAACTCCCGTGACCTCCTAAAGGCCCTGTCCTCCTCGAACTTCACATCCCTCCTGACAACAACTTTCCTCTGTGCAGGAATGTAAATCCGAAAGGCCTTTGAGGTCTCACTGTAGCCCACAAAGATACCCTTCTCTGCGGTGGGCTCTAGTTTGGTCCTCTTCTCCTTGGGTATGTAGGAGTAAGTGATGCACCCAAAGATACGAAGATGACCAATGTCAGGCTTCTTCCCAGAAAAAGCCTCCTCCGGAGTCATGTGCCCCAAGGCACGATGCGGACTCCTGTTCTGCAAATAAACAACTGTGTTGCAGGCCTCTGCCCACAAAAACAATGGCAACCCCTGATCATGTAACATGGCTTTGGCAGCCCCTCCGATGGATCTGTTCTTCCTCTCCACAACCCCGTTCTGCTGGGGGTTGTAAGGAACAGTGAACTCCCTCCTAATGCCTGCCTCCGCACAATAGTCAACAAACTCTCCAAGGGTGTACTCTCCCCCATTGTTCGACCTCAGGGACTTGATCTTCCGACCTGTCTGTGTCTCCACAAGAGCTCTGAACTCCTGAAACCGCTTGAAGACCTCGCTCTTGGTCTTCAAGAAATAAATCCAGGTCCTCCTGGAGTGATCATCAATGAATAAAACATAGTACTCATATCCACTCAAGGAAACATGAGACATCCGACCGCTCACATCGGAATGAACCAAATCAAGTATCCCAGTCGCTCTGCTGTCACTGCTGGGAAAAGGGGATTTGGAAAACTTGTCCATCGCACAGCCTCTGCAAGTATCAAAGTGATCAGTACTGAAATCTGGCACACCTGTAGTGATCTCCCGCAAGGTCCTCAAGGCTCCATGATACATATGCCCCATCCTGCGGTGCCAAATCTCACATAGCTCAGAACTGCTAGCTCTGCTGTCGGTGCTACTGCTCAATGCCAAAAGGGGCTGAAATGAAAACTTGTACACCTTTGCATGGCGTACACCTATCACTCTAGCTGAATCAGCTGGAGTGCCCCTGGGATACATTAGCACCTGTCCTCCCCTGAACAGTACCTCATATCCTCTATCCTCCAAAGCTAAGACGGATATGAGGTTCTTCCTCATCCCTGGCACATAAAGAACATCTGACACCTTCAAGGGAGGTTTAGACTCCCTCTGAAATGTCAATGTTCCCACACCGACTGCTCTAACAACTCTGTCATCACCAAGTACTACCTCTATATCAGTGCCACTCTCTGAAAGCTCTGAGAAGTACTCACGGACTCCTGTCATGTGACGTGAAGCCCCACTGTCCACATACCAGATACCCGAAGATGCTCCGCTAATCGAGGGAAATGCATGCTCCCTCTGAACCTCTATGGCAGATAATCCCGCACTAGAGGACTCACACGCAGTGAACCCAAACTCCCGGTCAAAACAATCTGCAAAGTCCTCAACCTCTGCTGAAGCTGCCATGCTCTGGTTCTTCCCCTTCTTCTTCTTCTTCTCCGGACACACAACTGCATAGTGTCCCATCTTCTGACAATTCCAACACTTCACTTTGGAATAGTCCTTCTGTGAGTTATCCTGTTTACCTTTACCTTTGCCTTTGCCCCACCATTGCTTGTGGAAGCCTGCTTCTTCCCTTTGCCTTTCTTGCGTCCTGCCAACAGTGCTACATCCTCATCCTGCTCAACTGGCTTGGCTGCCCCAAGCTGACCTTTCTTGATCTCTGTCTGAATGCAATCATCCCAAAACCTCTCCCATGTGGAAAGGGTCTCACGTGCACAAACCCCATCAGCAAAGTTCATCCATGAATGGGGGAGACCATTCACTGCAATCCGCACCAACTCAGTGGGTGGAATGGCCTCTCCAATCGCTGCCAACTCATCTCTCACATTAGTAATCTTTGTGAGATATTCAGCTGCACTATCAGTCTTACCCATCTTAATGTTCTTCAGCTTCTCCTTCAGGACCATTTTCCGGTTTTCATTGGTACTCTGGTAGAGGTTGGTCAATGCTGTCCACATCTTATGAGCATTTCTCTTTCCTCTCACATGAGGAATGCAATGATCTTTGATTTCGTCTAGAATCAGTCTCTTACCCTTGTTGTTCTTTTTATTATATGCTGCCAACTGAGTAGCATCAGTAGGCACATTTACAGGGTTCTGTGCGGTATGCACCATTATGTCCCAGACTTCCGCCTCCTCAAAGATACTCTGCATTCTCTCCTTCCAAACACTGTAATTGGTATGCCCATCCAACTTATCCTCCACCCTCAGTCCCAAAGACATCCTGCTGTCCTAAAACTGAAAAAATAGCACTGCTGTAGTAAAGGTAAAAATTCTGTTTGTGAAAAAATCAGCTTGCTGGAATTTTCTGAGTGAAAAATCAGCAGGCTGTATTTTTCTCCTTGCTGTCCCAAACTGCACTTTCAGCACTCAAGCTCCGATACCATGTAGAAATTTCTTGTTTTCCCACCCCGGTTTTCAGTTTCACCTTATTTCTCCAAAATAGTTAAATGCCCTTTCCCATATCCATACATTCAACAACTGGAAAATAAATTTTGCTGAAAACACAAATTTTGGAAATATTACAGAATGCTGGAAAATGCAGAAATAAATATCAGCACATACAAACAACCATTCAACACATTTAAACACAGTGATTTTTGGTCAAGGTGACCTTGGAAAAACCCCCTACAACTCTTGGGGAAAACCAGTTCGAAAGCTCCTTCTTATTTCTGGAAAATGCTTTTTACAGTGAGAGAAATATTCAGCAAAAATCAGCAAGCAAACTTTACAACTTATCTCGTTTTCCGTGCTTAACGACCGCCTCGGAAAATGTGCAAACAGCAAAAACAGAACAACAATAAATGCTGTACGGCCTCCTCGATTTTCGTGCCCAAATTTCAGCCTTAAATGCTGCTGTACAGACTGCCTAGAAAAGCGTGCAAGCTGCCATAAATTCTGCTGTACGGTTTTCTCGGTTTCTGTGCAGAAAAACAGCTGTACGGCTGTACAGATTTCTGCCTAGAAATGCGTGCCAAGGTACATCCACTTGCTGTACGGCCTCCCTTGAAAAATGTGCCAGCAACCTTCAGTTCTGCTCCTCGATTTCTGTGCAAGCTTGCTGTACGGCCTGCTGTACGGCCTTGCTGTACGACCTCCCTTTCTAGAAAATCGTGCCCAAAAAATCTTCCTTTCACTGTGTGCTAACTCAGATGTATGATCTTGCTGAAACGCTGCCTTGGAATGTGTGCCAAGCTGCTGCCTCCTTCTCCTCACTGCCCAGAAATCTCCCTTGCTCTCTTGCTCTCCTTCTCTCAATCTGCTCATGAAAGAATGAATGACCTTTTCCTCCTTTAACCTAACCCTAAGTGACTTTTGGGGAATCCCTAAATCCAATGGCTGAAATAGATTGAGATCTAGAGTTGAGATTAAATGCTCATTTAAATCTCACTTTCTATTTTTTAATTCACCCCACTTTAATAAAGACCCACTTAGTCATTTATTTCCAAAATCACTTTTCCTTTCTAATTTTACATTGACTTTATTAAAGTCACTTTAAAATTAGACTTTAGTAACTTTATCACTTAAAGTCACTTTTAAATTAGACTTGACTTTATAAAAATTATAAAGTCACTTTAGGAGAAAAATTAAATTCTTTTGGATACTTTTCCCTAGGCCAAAGATCAAAGCCTTAGGGAACCACCTGTCCTCCGGTAACCAAATTTCAACAACAAACTCTGCCCTAACCAGTGGTCAACGTTAGTCAAAGCAGCTACAAAATAGTCTCCAAAAGGAGCTCGATCTTGGTTCAATTAATGCGGCCTCCTTTGCTGATTATAATGAATCCAAAGCAATCCAATACCGAGCAGTCAAACTTGGTCAATGTGATGAGGAATTATGCGGTCAAAGTTCTGCAATTCGGGCTTGCAGTCAAAGAGCCCAGATTGCCCAGGTCTTGTGCCAATAGCTGTGGGCCTCCTTCTTAGGCAAGCTGCTCCAACATGCTGCTGTCTAGCCTCATTTTAGGCATCTAAGCTGCCCAAAGTCCTTCTCTGTTCAAGCACCTCAGACATGCGGCTCACTATTGTATTTTCTCGGCAGTGTTACAAGAGTCTCCGATCACTCACGAGTACTCATGATTTTGACTTTGATCTTCAACGAAACGAGTCGATCCGAATCTCGACGAGTCAAAATCGTGTTGATCGAGTTTGACTCGCAGTTTCAATGATTTGTAGAAGACTTGGCGAGCCACTCTGATTCTTAGGCTAAAATTCCGCGGGGTTTTATTTAGTAGTTTCTCTTTCACTTCTTGTCTACTGTCGAGCTTGGAGTTCGCTTTCATTTCTTCTTGCCGCACGCATTTCTAGAGACGTCGTCGATGAAATGATGCCATTGTCACATTTTTCCCTTGCTACGCGTACTTCAGCTTCAGTGAACCAGAACCCTTTCTTTAATTCGTCAACATCGCGATGGGTTTTGGTGGTCGGCTTCATGTATTAGGCAACAACTTTAGCATTGGTCGACTTGCTCGTCTTACTAGACTTCGCTGCTTTCTGGGTTTTCTATGCCTTAGGTCCAGCCACACCACCCTCATCTCACCCAAAGAGTCACCTAAGTGAACTATGGGTCCGCTTACCAAAGATGAACTACTTGCCCTGGTGCTCATGCCAGTAGCTATTGACTTGGTTGGTATACGTAAATATTTGTGGCTGCTCCCCGATGGTCAAGCAACGTTCTTTTCCTTTAAAAATATCATTTTGAATAAAAGAAACTGGTTGTAGTATGTTAAAATTCTATATTGTTTTGAATAAAAGCAAATCGTTACAGAATGTTGGAACTTTACAAGGACCTATAAATAATGAAACAATTCCTTAAATTCATTTGTTGTCATCGTGTGTATAAGTGATCTACCAATGGTTATAACACACTACAAATCCAAACTTAACCCAATTTAGAAGTCATGCTAGTGTAACCCCAAGTAAGATTTTAGCAGGTCCGCGGTGTTTGTTGACAAAAACTTGGAAGTTCCTCTTCTTGTTTGAATCTTTGTACTTGTTTTTGAATGTTTCCAATATCAATGAATATTATGCATTGTTTGGACATGGATTTATGAATATCAATGAAAAATGTATATTTTTTTAATTCAATATATGTGGATATCTTTATTTATTGTATTCACTGATTTTTTCCCGATTTTTTTCCCGATCCGATTAAAACTCTTCACTCTTTTGCCTTACTGATTTATTGCTGATTCTGAGTCTGGTAACATTGGTTCTCGGCCATCAAACAAGATGAATAAGGCTTGCAACCTAGTTGAACGTACCCTCCACAAGTGCGACCTGCTGTAGGGAAGGTCAGCCAGATAAAACAATCACAAAATCACTTCTAAACCAGTCCAGAAATCCTTCTTAAGGATGTGGCCTTCCCCTGTAATGGCTCAGACCTGCATAAGAGACAAAAATAACCCAGAATGTGCTCTTCGTCCTCCTTGCTTGGTCTCCTAGGGCTGCGACCAACTTCAGATGAGAATTCTTTATGTAATGATGCACTTGGATGTGTCTAATGAGGTTGAGGGTCCTCTTTATTTATATGAGATTGAGGGGGTTCAAATTGTCTAATTAACCCCAAGCCGACCTTGACAAATTGCACATGTGTGGGCTTGATTCCAAAAACATATTTCTCCTTTTCCAAATTTAGCGATCTTTAGGTCAATTTTGGTCCTCCCGAAAAGAGGAATTCAATGCCACAATTATCTTCTTCAAATGAGCTGCCCAAAGTGGAATTTGGCCCTAGTTGCATATTTTAATATACATCCCCTTTGAAAATGGATCTATTCACACTCTGACCAAAGGCCGTCTGGGTTCCCATTGTCCAAATACCTTTTAGCCTGTCGGGGTTAAGAACTAGTCCTTGTTTCTCCAATCAACCAAATCATCACTTGGAATCAGACACCTCCCGACACATGGTGAAGCCCTTGGCCCATTTGCCATTCCCACATGTCATCATATGTTATTGAATGGCAAATCACTTGCCCGATGCTAAAGGCATTCACTCAACCCACCTGGGGAGCACTCTGGGCCTTGATGCTTTCTAGGCCATTCTCCCTAGCGACATTACATGGCCCCTTGTCAATACCTTGACCTGTCAATACCTTGACTTAGGGAGAATGTTGCTTCTTGATGCTACAACATCAACACTCCCTTCAACCAAGGGAGACATTCTCAACTAGTCTAAGCTTGTCCTTGAAGTATACAAACTTCACCCTGGGCTAGAGGCTTTGTGGGAATGTCAGCATTTTGCTCGATTGAAGAAATGCATTGGAGCCTCATTGCTCCCTTCTGTACCTTGTCTTAGATATAGTGACACTCAATGTGCTTTGACTTGTCAACACGGTCATCTCCTGCACTTGATTAAACAATCCTACGAGTAGCTTCGAAAGCCACACTGCCTGACAACTCACCAAGTTAGTTGCAATATACTCGGGCTCTACAGTCTTGAGTGTGGCAGATGTTTGCTTCCTGCCCAAGTAGAATCCAAACTGAATCATCATCATAATGCGCTCTTCCAATCTTCAACATTCTTTGCCCAATCTGAATCTGTATATCCCTGTAGCTGTACTTCTCAATTCACATCCAACTATACCATGCCAGTACCTCAACACATGTTGTACCATGGCTCCTTTCTGGTCACCCTAATTGGGTGCCCTTTCTGAAACAGATCTTGTTGTGACAATCGTGGTTACTCCCTCTGCCACTTAGCTTCTATCGATTAGTTACCATGGGAGTGGTCATGGACTAGTTGACCATCATCCCAAATCGCTGAAGGATCGTAATAATATGCTTCCTTTGACCAAGGAAGATCTTACCCAAATTTTGCCACATTTCTAGTCCCAACAACTAATGTATCCAACCAAGATCCTTCATCTCAAACTCAGAGGTCAACTTCCTATGACATTGAAGCAAGGCTTGATTATTCCCGTTATCATGGAATCAAATCCTCCTACCACTGTTGCTCCCTTTGTCATGTGAGTCCTGCTCCCGTTAGAAACAAGTCATATAATAACAAGGTCAATCGAGACTCATCAGATATTCGTCCATCTAAGAGTACCATGCCCAAGGTCTGTACAAAGCCTTCTTTAGTCTGCAAACATGAGATTCCTTGTCATGTACCTCCAACCCTTTAGGTAGCTCCATTTGCACTTCTTCTTTCTCAATTACTCCATTGAGGAAAGCGCTCTCCACATCCACTTGATGTAATTTCCAACCCATAATAGAAGTAAGAGAAATAATCATTCTAATAGAAGTGTACCTGATAATTGGGGCAAATGTCTCCTCATAGTCCTCTCCCTCTTCCTGGGAGAATCCTTTCTTTGTACTTGTTTATGTTGCCATCTATTGCATACTTCACCTTGTAGATCCATTTGGAAGTTACCACTGACTTCTCTCTGACACAATTTCCTCCATCATGGCATCCTTCAAACTTGTTGACTTGCCTACTCCCTTTGAACTAAGAGCTCTTTCGGTCGTTGGGCAACATGTCATTACAATTTCTCCCTCTGAAACACAAATCACTGATACTAGGAGAATCCTTTTGCCACAAACTTTGCTTTGTTCTTCCAATACTTCCATTTTTTGTCAAAGCGTTGGAAGCCTTCACGATGTACCAGCAACCCTCATTAGGAGGTCATGAAAGACACGATTATAACCCAACAAAAGAAAAAAGACAAAGAGGCCAACTAATAATAAAACAATAATAATCAAGGAAGAGAGATATAAAATACCTATCTTTTGATCTTAGTATTGTAGGGAATCTCCCTCTCGATCCTTGCATCCATCTGCAAACTCATCATCCTCGTTCTCATCATTAGCATGTTACTTTCCTTTCCTTTATTGCATGAGCTAGGATTTCTTCGTTTAACGAAAACATTGAAATAGGTCTAGAACTAGGGTTTTATCCACAAACCCTAGGGCATTCTTATCAAAGACTATAGTCTTCTAGGGTTTACAAACCCTAGATTTCTAATTCCCATTAGTACTTTTTGCAAGTCTAACGGACTTTGTCATAGGCAAATTTTCTTTCCATATCAAAATGCCCAAAATCATAGGGTACCCATGCCTCTTAATAAATTGTTAAATTGGACAACTAGGTCCAAACTCCATGTTGTGATGCTCAGATGAAGACACCAATATTTTTATTAGGTTCCTCTTTCGGAGAGGTGCAAGATTGATTTAAAGATCATCTTAATCCGATGAGCAGAACATTTATTTTGAATTAATTTTTAATACTTTCAAAATATGTGCAGGTTGGCCTTAAGGTTTTACACCCCCAACAAATGTGTCACACACCCTCAGTGATGGATATAAATAAAGTAAACATTGGAGGACATTTCACTCATCTCCTCATCACACATATTTCTCTCTCCACTTCTGATTGGTTTGAGCTACTTGGAGGCAAATCTGCGGTTCACACGTGGGAGAAGGACGAAAAGATTTTTTGCTGCATCTAGGGTTTCTACCGCAGGTTTGACTAGCATTGACTTTGGTCAACGCATGGTCTAAAGGAGCTGAATTTTGGCATAGACTTCGATTTATGCAGTCCGTACTTTTTGGCACAAGAACCAAGGTCAAAGGTTGATCGTAGACTATGCTACATTGACTTTTACTTGCTGCTGTTCTTTGTTGACTTTTCTGGGCAGCGTTGACTTTTTCTGGGGTTGTCTTTGAGTTGACCGTTTGGTTGTTTTGAGGGTTGTTGTGACACATTCTGGGCTGGCTAACCAAGGAGACTTTGCTGGTTGAAGCATCCTGCTGATCGCCATAATGCACCAGCAAATATATATTTTTCTGGCTTGTCTTCTGTTGATCCACTGGTATGTTCTATCAGCATTTTACTTAATGATTTATGTGATTGCTGTCTAGTATCAAAGAGAAAGTAAAGTTGCATCAAGCATAGAACATCTACATAAATTTACATGGTATCAGAGCTGAGGTGAAGACAAAGTCCTAATTTGTAGCAATCAGCTAAGAAGAAAATGGGTTCCACAAACTATGGCTTCAAGGAGGATGACAAATTGACTGCGAAGGATGACTTCCATGCTTGGAAGATGATATTGGATCTTAAATTGGAAGACCAAGATGTCATGGACTATGTGCAGGATAAAATCCAAGAACCTCCATCCACTGCTACTGCTGCTGCCAAGACAAAGTACAAGAAGGGGGAGATCAAAGCAAAGCTGATGATCAGGGAATCCATTCATAAGAGTCCCTACATCTCTGAGCTAGGCACATCCAAAGAGATGTATGATAAGTTGGTCCTCATGTTCAAGGCCAACAATGCAAATCAAGTAGTATTCTTCAAGAATCAATTGAAGAATCGGAAGCTGACCGAGATCAAGAACAATCTACTAGCTATTAGGGAGACAATAGTTGATCGAGAGATGGTACTCACCGCACTTGGAGGGCTCTTATTCGAATGGCATGTGTTCAACATTACCATTCTAAATAATAATGTGATACCTGACTTTGACGAAATACTATTGAGATGTGTTCAAGAAGAGACAAGAATGAAGGAGTATGGAAATGAAGGAAATGCTGCCTACGCTGCTCATTCTAGAAAGAAGAACTTTGGTGGTCCAAAGAACAAAGGAAAAGCAGGGTGCCCAAGGAAAGAAGGGCAAGTGTTTCACTTGTCATAGGCCAGGTCCCTATGCTAGAGAATGTCCTTTCAAGAAGGATTCTCTCGATGGTGATGACAACAACAACAACCGGAGGAATGGCAATCAAAGGAACAACAGGTTCAAGGGAAAGAGGAAGGCTCCCTTTGACGGAAATGATCAACCTTTCAAAAGGTCAAGAAACTCCAGGTATGAGGAATCAAATGTTGTTGATAAAATAAATGAATACACTCTTGTATCTACCCTCTCTGTTGCATCTCCACCCGGTCACTATGCTAGAGAATGTACTTTCAAGAAGGATTCTCTCGATGGTGATGACAACAACAACAACTGGAGGAATGGCAATCAAAGGAACAACAGGTTCAAGGGAAAGAGGAAAGCTCCCTCCGATGGAAATGATCAACCTTTCAAAAGGTCAAGAAACTCCGGGTATGAGGAATCAAATGTTGTTGATAAAAGAAATGAATACATTCTTGTATATACCCTCTTTGTTGCATCTACACCCGATGCTATGGATGTCTATTTGATAGATAGTGGTGCCTCAAGGCACATCACTGGGTTCAAGGAAGCACTCCCTGATATGGTTGAGAAGGATACTAATCTGGAAATTATCCTTGGAGATAATGCCACATATCCCGTGAAAGGGATAGGGACTGTGACCCTCCACTTGTCTCAAGGTCAAGTCCTCCGCTTGCAGGATGTACTCTATGTACCAAATTTGAAGAAGAACCTTTTGTCTATATCATCCATGGAAGACAAAGGTTTCAATGTGGCATTCACTGATGGAAAGGTGCGCATGTGGAAGAAGAGATTCAAGGAAGCTATCACGATTGGGTTTAGAGTTGATACACTCTACCAGGTTGGAGGAAGTCCACTGGGAGCGATGACATGTGATACTATCCGACAGACTGAACTATGGCACCGGAGGTTTGGACACCTTCACTACAAGGCCCTTCCCGAAGCAAGGAAGGTGGTGACAGGGATGCCTGAGTTTTCAAATAATCATGAAGGTGTATGTAAAGGTTGTGTCGAAGGAAAGCATACAAGGGGACCTTTCCCCTCAAGTGTCACAAAGACATCTGATGTCTTGTAATTGATCCATTCTGATCTATCTGGTATGCTGCCCGTGACATCCTTGGGAGGATGTTCTTATTATATGACGTTCATAGATGACTTCTCTCACAAAACTTGGATATACTTCTTAAAGAAGAAGGATGAGGCTTTCATGTGGTTCCGTACCTTCAAAGCCTTGGTGGAAAATATGACAGGGAAGAAGATCAAGATTTTGAGAACCAATAATGGCACTGAATATGAGACAAACGAGTTCAAGGACTTTTGCAGAGAGACTGGCATCAAGAGGGAGACCACAACTGTCTATACTCCTGAGCAGAATGGCGTTGCTAAACGAAAGAACAGGACCATTGTGGAAGCTGCCCGTGCCATGCTATGTGACTAGGGTCTACCGAAGTTTCTATGGGGATAAGCTGCGAACACTGCTGTGTACATATAAAATTGATGCTCGCATTCCGCTTTGGACTCCAAAACTCTCGAAGAGGTTTTCTCTGGTAAGAAACTTGACGTCTCACATTTTAGAGTTTTTGGATGTCCTGTTTATTTTCATGTGCCGAAAGAGAAGAGGAGCAAGCTGGATGCTTCTGGGAAGAAAGGAATGTTTGTGGGCTACAGCAAAACTTTGAAGGCCTATAGAGTCTATGTGCCTGATCAAAGGGAAGTGGAAATATGCCACGATGTCACTTTTGACGAAGATGCTTCCCTGAGGAATGTAGTCAATTTTCCGAGATTTGAGGAAGACCATGAAGCAAGGCCTGGAAATCAAGAAGGACCGAAGGATGAGACGATGCCCGACTTAGAAGGACCAATGGACGCAATCGATCCACCTCCTTCACTGGGGAAGAGACCATCATGGCTCAGGGACACCCTCGAGGATGCCGAGGGTCATATGGCCCCAAGGGGGACATTCCATGAAAGCAAGAAGCCGAGTAGATACCATGGGGTATCTAGCAGCCATGAGTACTATTGTACAATCTGAGCCTGGATCTTTTGAGGAAGCCGTAAAGCATCAAGTTTGGAAGGATGCTATGCACGAAGAGTACGAGTCCATAATGAAGAATGATGTCTGGGATGTGGTTCCAAGACCGAAGGACAAAGCAGTTGTCACCTCGAAATGGCTCTACAAGATCAAGCATGGATCTGATGGAAGTGTTGAAAAGTTCAAGGCAAGATTCGTTGCCCGTGGCTTCTCTCAAAAGGAAGGCATCGACTATGATGACATATTCGCACCTGTGGCACAATATACCACCATTCGATCTATCATAGCCCTTGCTACTACGCAGGGATGGAGTCTTCATCAGATGGATGTGAAAAACGCTTTTCTGCATGTTGCGATAAAGGAAGAGATGTATGTAGAGCAACCTCTGGGATTCTAAGTGCAGGATCGGGACACCCATGTCTGCAAGTTGAAGAAAGCCCTCTATGGGCTGAAGCAAGCACCCAGAGCTTGAAATGCGAGAGGATAGGGGGCCCTGGAAGTGAAGTTGGGCTTCACTCGTAGTAATGCGATCCGAACCTTTACTTGAGTTGACGAGGGGAGAAGCCTCTGGATTGCAGTGCTTTGTATGTGGATGACCTCTTCCTGACAGGTGCTGACCCTCTCATTCATCAGTGCAAGAGGGAGCTCGCTGCTGAGTTCGAGATGAAGGACCTAGGACTGATGCACTATTTCCTAGGCCTAGAGGTCTGGCAGAGACTTGGCGAGATTTTCCTTTCTCAAGGAAAATACATTGTGAAGCTTCAGGAAAGATTTGGTATGGTGGACTGCAAGTCCGTGTCGACACCGATGGAGCTCAACTTTAAGAAGTTGAGCGGCAGCGCTGCTGGGCTCGTGTTAGCAAATCCTACTGAATATTGTCAACTCGTAGGGGCCCTGATGTTCTTAATGAACACCCGTCCAGATATATGTTTTGTAGTGAACACTTTGAGTCAACAGATGGTTGAACCTCATCACTTTCACTGGGTTGGTGCCAAGAATCTTCTGAGATATCTTCGGGGCACGATAAACCATGGGCTGAGATACACTGCCGGGAGCATGACACTCCTTGGATATACTGATGCCGATTGGGTTGGCAGTGTGGTGGATCGTAAGAGCACATCGGGATGCTGCTTCAGTCTTGGTTCTGCTTCGATATCATGGATGAGCAGGAAGTAGAAGACGGTTGCTTTCAGCACCGCAGAGGCCGAATACATTGCAGCGAGTATGGCCTGTTGTGAAGCAGTTTGGTTGCGAAAGCTCTTTAGTGAGCTGTTCGGACATGTGCTGGATACCACTGTGATACTCTGAGATAACCAGAGTGGGATTCGCTTGTCCGAGAATCCCGTATTCCACGATCGATCCAAGCATATTGATATTAGGTACCACTATCCGGGATATGGTACAGCGAGGTGTCGTAAGGCTCGATCATATAGGAACTGATGAGTAGGTCGTGGATATTCTCACTAAGCCCCTGGGGAAGGTCAAGTTCCTAACCTTCCGTGAAACTCTTGGTATCGTGGAACGACCCTATGATGTGGGTCCTGTTGGACAATGAGCTCTGGGAGCTTTGGGGGGCTTTGGGGATAGCTTCTCAGAGCTATAAGCACTCACGGGGCTAGGCTTGACAAATCTTGTGGTGCTTCTGCCCCACCGTTATGATGTTTGAGTTGGTTCACCTCTCATTATCTATGCCCCGTATGCATCCTACCCATTGAGTTCAGGGCTCATGGGAAGTACCTCTCATTTGGCCAGTGAGGTGGGAAAAGCTAGAGACTAGTAGCAAAGACTGATGGACGAATCAGAGATTGCCATACTCTCTATCTAGGATGGCACGGTCCAACCACTTGATCTAGGATCAAGTATAGTGAGGTTTCAGACCTCCAACTAACTTTGGCTCAGGTAAACCAACTTCGGGTTGGTATGAGACTCTTTGTGAGTCCTATAGAGGTTTCGGACCTTTGGGCTGAATCTGGCAGCTGAGAATGATGTCTTTGCGACTGACCCACTTCTATTCTGAAATAAAGAGGCCAACAAAGCAAGTTAAGGCGGGATGACGCACGATGTTTGATTGCACAGGTGGATGGAGTTCTCCATAGTTGAGAGGGAGTGTTAAATTGGACAACTAGGTCCAAACTCCATGTTGTGATGCTCAGATGAAGACAACAATATTTTTATTGGGTTCCTCTTTCGGAGAGGTGCAAGATTGATCTAAAGATCATCTTGATCTGATGAGCAGAACATTTATTTTGAATTTATTTTTAATACTTTCAAAATATGTGCAGGTCGGCCTTAAGGTTTTACAACCCTAGCAAATGTGTCAAACACCCTCAGTAATGGATATAAATAAATTCAACGTTGGAGGACATTTCATTCATCTCCTCATCACATATTTCTCTCTCCACTTCTGATTGGTTTGAGCTACTTGGAGGCAAATCTGCAGTTCACACGTGGGAGAAGGATGAAAAGATTTTCTGCTGCGGCTAGGGTTTCTACTGCAGGTTTGGCCAGCATTGAGTTTGGTCAATGCATGGTCTAAAGGAGCTGAATTTTGGCATTGACTTTGATTTATGCAGTCCATACTTTTTGGCACAAGAACTGAGGTCAAAGGTTGACCGTAGACTGCTGCATTGACTTTAATGGGCAGCGTTGACTTTTCTGGGGTTGACTTTGAGTTGACCGTTTGGCTGTTTTGAGGGTTGTTGTGACACATTTTGGGCTGGCTGACCAAGAAGACTTTGCTGGTTGAAGCATCCTGCTGATCGCCGTAACGCACCAACAAATATATATTTTTCTGGCTTGTCTTCTGTTGATCCACTGGTATGTTCTATCAGCATTTTACTTAATGATTTATGTGATTGCTGTCTAGTATCAAAGAGAAAGTAAAGTTGCATCAAGCATAGAACATCTACATAAATTTACATAAATGAACAATGAGCAAGGTACAGAGTTTCTTTAAATTCTATCCATAGGATTTGATCAGAGAGATGATTGCTCTTGACCCTTTTTAAACTAAGTAGCTTGGCCTCTTCAAAAACAATTGTAGCAACAACAACAATTTGTCCTTTACAGAGATAATCTTCGGTTCTGAAAATGACTTGACCTTCACAAGAGAATTTTGGTCTTCAAAAATTGATGAGGAACTCGGCTTCTTCGTTGTTAGACTTTAAAACCCAACAACTAATTCAATGAATTTAACTGAAGTGAAATGGACTGCAACTGAACTTTCAACATGCATTCATCGAATATACTGAGTTTACTAACTGAACTATTGGCAGTGGAAAAGAAAACTAAATTGAAGACACAAGCACATTCAACTATTCAACGCAGGAAATTTTACCCAGGAAACCCCAATTGGGGGAAAACTGCAAACTGTGTGTTCTCTAATGTTTTCTTCAGAAAATGAAATTTTAGAAAATTATAAGAGGGAAAGACCTTCCCTTCACTCAGATTTTGACCAGCACCTCTCTGTGCCCAACTGAACTTTATCTAGCCCACTTGGCCTCCCTCCGGTGTGCAGTACGAATATTATACAACCTTGTATGACCCTCTTTGCAGGTACTCTGGACAGGAAGTCTCGCACTGCTAGCTGGAAACTCGGATCTGGAAATTTTATGGCTGTACGACCACCTTCTTCCTTGGTGGTATGTGCTGTAGATAAAACCCCAGTACTGGAACATTGCTTTGGTTTTTTGCTGAAGAGAGAACACAAATCTGATGCATAATCGAACTGTCCACCAGATGCCTTTATCTTCCCTTGAAGAGCTCAACCTGGGCCGACAAAGCACTCATAAGTCTAGTGGACTGTGGGTCCCTCTTCTGGGAAATAATAAAAATTGCAAATGGACTGTGAGTCCCTCTGCTAAGTTTAGTGCACCTCTAAACTTGGTTGAACCCTTCCTCCTCTAACTCCATTCAACATTCATCATTGTAAACTTATGAATGCCCTTGACTCAAATCTTCAAGTAGAACTTATCATATTGAATTTTGTTCTGGAATAACTTCCCAAACATCTTTAAGATTATTGAGCATTATGAGTACATTATACAGGCTGTCCTTCCCCACATACTCACGTAGGGACTTGACCTTTTGATTAGTATTAATAAATGCTTCCTGAGGTCTCTGAGTCCAGTAGTGGATATAATACCTTGTCTAGCTCAGCGAACCTTCCAAGTCTAGGACTTGGTCAAACTTTAGGTCAGTTTTTCCCGCAAATATATGTTTAGCAAAACAACTTCCTCAAATTAACCTTGCTATTCAGTTCAGTTCCCAAATATAGATTTTACCTAAAAAACATGAATACAATAAACCGATATTTTTAAACAAGAGTTTTTAAGGTCCTTAACCAACTTGAGGATCTTAGATTACCGAAATCTTATGTCAAAGGCTTCAAACTTGCTATGGTTTCAAGTTACTTTCAACATCACTGTTTCCAAAAGTTCAAACAAATAAATTTTGTCTGCTATTACTTCCAAATTCTAATCACAGACTTTCTCAAAAAGAAGTGTGCAAACCTGGTCCGAATTTGTGTTGTCCATGTTTTGACAATTTCCTTTTCAGACTTGAGATTTCTGGGGTTTGAGGTACTTTGAACCCTTGTTCACATTTTCTGGGGCTCTTGGCCTCCACCTAGGACAATGTCCTAGCCACAGAGCAGGTTCGCATCTCTTCTTAACCTCCTTGACACTTTCTGACCACTGCCTGTGGCCTTCTGGCCCACTGCAACTAGGGCTGATGCCATTATTGGAATTTTGGCCAACAATTGGGCACAGACTTCTAAAACAAGTTTGGTCCAGGAAACTCCTAGGGCTAGACAAGCCCTTCTTCCATGAAATATAAGACCCTAAGACAGCTTTGCTAGTCTTTTCGTAGGCCTGAGATATCTCGGTCCAGTCAGCATATCAACCTGAGGTCTTTAGACCTCCTTCTAGGGCTTTTGCCCTCTTTCTCAATGTAACACAAACCTCCTTGGTCTCCTTGAAGCAACGGATAATAGAAATTTATTCTTTTTCCTGAGACAGAGTCAAAGCCATTTTTAACAGATCCTTTCTTGTTGGTTTGAGGTTTCCTTCCCTGAACTAGGGCTACAGAACATGTACTTTCAATAAAGGCTGCGCTTTCACCATAACACTGATACAATGTTGATTTTTTAAGTGCAATAGATTCAAGCAGAAATTTTGAAACTGATAATTACTTCTAATGATATTGAATATTATCTTAGCACTTCCAAATCATCATTAAGCAACTATACTTCAGAAATTCAACCATGAAATGCATAAAGACAATAGAGATCATGATAGAACAATGATGCATAAAGACACAAGAGATTTTTACCCCTAGAAAACTCTCTTCTAGGGAAAAAGTAAAACCCAACAGCCTTTTCTTAGAGAAATTATCCAATTCAACAAGAGATACAATCTGATATTTCCAGTCAAAATAAAGTTAAACTAACCAGTAAACAAGCCCAGGTCAAACTTGGTCAAACTGAGAAATTTTGGCTCCTGAAATTTTGGCCAGATTCCGCTATCCTTAGAATTCAGACCGCTGCCTCAGGAAACTTCAGTCTGCTGCCTAGAAATACACAGAGAAACTCTGGTCAATTGCGTCAGATTTAGTCAAACTGTGCCTCAGAAACTTCGCTGGTATCCTCCCTGTGCATGTCAACAGAGAATAGATGCGTGTGTAAGATCTGAATTGGTCCTTTGAGGAGGAAGTTGAGTGCCTTTATATAGTGAACTAATGAGCCCGAATAGGGGTGTCCTTTGGGGCTGGTCGACTTGAACAATATGGAGCTGACTTGTATTTTTGGAGGCGAAAATTCAAAATTTATATTTCTATCTTTTGGGCCAACTTGAATGTTCTTGAGGAATTAATCGCTCAAGAGATGAAGTAGCCTATCGATCCTTGTAGGCTATCATTCTCAATAAAAGGTAAAACCCCAAAATACCCAATGTTTGGGCAAGTTTTGGGGCAGTTGGGCAAAGAAACCCAAAGTTGGGGTTTGGAGTGAATTTTACTCAATCAATTAAGAAGAGAGTGACCCAATGTTCCACCAAGTTTCCGGGACGTGGGGACGGGGGAGCGGGGATATGCATGAGCGACCTATGCAAAATATCCCCACCAATTTTTAGGAAACATGGGGGGACGTTGGCATCTTTAACACAAGGGAGCTGACAAAAATAGTAAAATAAAAATACTGTTGTGATATTGTCTGAGATATAAGAAGGGAATAAGCCATGTTTGTCTCAGTTTTTTTTATTTCCTCTTGGTGAATGCGGAGATGGGCTGAGTAGTCCAGATGCCAGAGGGCTTGATGGATTAGATCAAATGCTTTTTCCTGTTGTGGATTTTTCATCTTTGGGCGATTTTAGTGAGCAACTAGTATCAATCAATGAAGATGTTGCTGGCCACAAAGAGGCACAGAAAGATTCCAGATCATCACAAGCAGGCAGTCAATCTTCGGGTCCTTCAAGTGGAGAAGTTGACTCGCTTCCAAAAGCTGAAGATATGTTGATGTTTGCTCCAGAGTATACTGTTAATTTTTAGTTAACGATGGTATGTTCTATGCTTAGAGCAATTTACTTCAATCTTTTCTTATTAGCCCAATTCATTTTCCTGTTTAGAAATCACATTAACATTGACAATAAATGTTGATAGAACATAAACAAATAACCAGAAGATAAGCCAAGACAAGAGGACACAAAATTTTGGCGGATGCCAGGGAAAAACCCTAATGTGGGGAAAACCCTTGGATCAACTCTTCTTATTATTCTTCAAATTCAGCAGAGAAAGTACAATTTACAAATGTCCTTTAGTCAAACAACAGTCAACAAGATGACCTAGCCAACAAAGTCAACACTGGTCAAACCAAGAATATTCCTTCTCCAATGAAGCTTGGTCAAACCCAGTCAAACTCGGCTTCCAAAATCAGTCAAAGTGAGCCCAAAATAGTCTTGAAATATTTGGTCAAACCTGGTCAATGCACTTGTCAACCCTGTCGTCAAATTTTGCGGTCAACCCAAAAGTCAAATTGCCTAGAATTCTTGGATTTCGTGCCACCAACTTTGGTCTCCAAAAAACGGATTTCAGCCTAGAAAATTGATGTCAAATCATCAAGGTTGACCCAAAGTCAACGCTGGTCAACGTTGCTGTAGAAACCCTAAAAACAGTTCGAAATTCTGCCCTTCCTTTCACACGTGCAGATGAGAGAGAGAGACTACTTTAGGCTGTACGAACCAATGAGAGGGAGAGAGAATGTGTGATGAGATGATGTCCAAATGAGGAATGAGTCTCTCCAATTTATATCCATCAATGAGGGGTGGAGAGTCAAGACACATCTTTTGGGGCTTATGAGCCTGCATAACAATTTTAGCCGACCTTGACAATTTGCACATGTGTGAGAGAATAAATTCAATATCCAACTTCTACTCATCCAAACAAGATGATCTTTGGATCAATCTTGCACCTCTTGGAAAGAGGAATCCAGCAAAAATATCATCTCCATCATATGAGTAAGTTCAAAGTGGAGTTTGGCCCTAGTTTCCAAATTTAACACTCCCTCTCAACTAGGGAGAACTCCACCCGTCAATCCATCTGTCAACCTGTGCAATCCTGTCATCCTGTACCATCATGTACCACCCTGTCGTCCTGTGTCATCCTGCTGTCTTTGTACTCCGTCGGCTCTGCTCTGCTGAATCATGAAGAAATAATGAAGAAGATTTGATCGAGAGTGAGTCACAAGACCTTGCCACTCTCCACTGACCCGAAGTCAGTTTAGAGGTAAAATCCTCAACCAGACTTGATCCCAGATCAAGTTGTTGGACACAACCCATCCTAGACATAGAGAGTATGACAATACACGATGTCTTCATCAGTAATGTTGTTGTCTCTATCCTCATTTCCCAACTCATTGGCAGGATGTGAGGTACTTCCCATGAGTCCCAGACTACATGGGTAGGATGTATGTGGGGCATAGATCAAGAGAGGGTGAACCAACTCAATATCATAACGGTGGGGAAATAACACACCAACAAGGAAAGGCGAACCTTGGCCTGTGGTTGCTTATAGCTCCAAGAAGCTATCCCCAAGCCCCTTGGAGCTCCCAGAGCTCAAAGTCCAACTCAAGAGGGACCCTCATACGAGGGTCTGTCCACGATTCCAAGCTTCTCACGGAAGGTTAAGAATTTGACCTTCCCTAGGGGCTTAGTGAGAATATCTGCAACCTGCTCATCAGTCCCAATGTTGGAGCCTTATGGTGCCTCGCTGTACCATATCTCGGATAAAGTGGTACCTGATATCAATATGCTTGGAGCAGTCTTGGAACACGAGATTCTCTGAAAGCCGAATCCCACGTTGGTTGTTGCAATGGATCACTGTGGTATCCAACACATGCCCAAACAACTCACTGAAGAGCTTCCTCAAACAAACAACTTCACAACATGCCATTCTTGCTGCAATGTATTCGGCCTCGGCGGTGCTCAAAGCAACCGATTTCTGCTTCTTGCTCATCCAAGAGATTGAAGTAGAATTTAGCGTGAAGCAACATCCAGATGTGCTTTTACGATATACCACACTTCCTGCTCTTCCTGCTCAGTCAACATTAGTATATCCATGGAGCCTCATTTTCCCAACAGTGTATCTTGGTCCATGGTTGATTGTGCCTCGGACATATCTCACGAGATTCTTGGCACCAATCCAGTGAATGTGATGAGGCTCGACAATGTATTGACTCAACTTGTTCACTGCAAAACATATGTTCAGATGGGAGTTCACTAAGAACACGAGGGACCTACGAGTTGACGATAATCAGGGGGATTTCCCAAATCGGGCCCAACAACACTTCCACACAACTCCTTAAGTTGATTCCCATCGAAGTAGTCATGGACTTGCAGTCCACCATCCCAAATCTTTCCAGCAGCTTCAAAATACATTTCCTTGAGAAAGGAAAATCTCACCTGGCTTTTGCCAGACCTTCAAGCTTAGGAAGTGGTGCATCAATCCTAGGTCCTTCATCTCAAACTTAGAAGCCAACTCCTTCTTACACCTGTCAGGAAGAGATGTCCACATAGAGAACTAGAATGAGAGGATTGTCATTATCAACCTTAAAGGAAAGGTTTGGATCAACATCATTTCGAGTAAAGCCCAACTTCATCAAGTAGCTATCGATCCTCTCATACCAAGCCTTGGGGGCTTGCTTCAACCCATAGAGGGCTTTCTTCAACCTGCATACGTGTGTATCTCTACCTCGAACTTCGAACCCCAAATATTGTTCCACATAGACCTGTTCCTTGATTGAGCCATGTAAGAAGGCAGTCTTGACATCCATCTGGTGTGGACTCCATCCTTGTGATGCAACAAGGGCAATAATCGAATGGATGGTGGTGTAGCGAGCAACAAGTGCAAATATTTCATCATAATCTATACCTTCTTTCTGCGAGAAGCCTCGGGCAATAAATCTTGCCTTGAATTTTTCTAAAATGAGAAACATCAGGTTTCTTACCAGTGAAGACTTCTTCGGGAGTTTTGGTGTCCAATGCTTGATGTGGGCATCTATTTTGAACATACACAACGGTGTTGGCGGCTTCTCCCCATAGGAACTTCAGAAGACCTTGGTCATGAAGCATGGCATGAGCAGCTTCAAGAATGGTTCAATTCTTCCTTTCGACAACTCCATTTTGTTCGGGAGTATACGTAGTAGTTGTCTCCATCTTAATGCCAGGCTCCAGCTTGCCTGCAATAGTCATTGAACTCATTTGACTCATATTCGGTTCCATTATCGGTCCTCAAAATTTTGATCTTCTCGCCTGTTTGATTTTCAACCAAGGCCTTGAAGGCGCGAAACCATTGGAATACTTCTTCCTTTTTCTTCAAGAAGTATATCCAAGTCTTGCGGGAGAAGTCATCTATAAAGGTGACTTAATATAGGCATCCTCCCAAGGATGTTACAGGCAACATACCACATAAATCAGAATCAATCAATTGTAGAACATCAGTAGTCTTGGAGTTACTTGAGGGGAATGGTCCCCTTGTATGCTTTCCTTCAGCACAACCCTGACATACACTTTCATGATCATCTTTGAAATCGGGCATACCTATGACCACCTTCCTTGCTTCGGGCAGAGCTTTATAATGAATGTGTGCAAACCTCCGGTGCCATAGTTCGGATTAAGAGTTGTGTTACATGTCATGGCTCCCAACGGACTTCCTCCAACTTGATAGAGTGTATCAACCCTGAAACCAATAGTGAATGCTTCTTTGAAATTCCTCTTCCAAATGCGTATGTTTCCATCAATGAATGCCACCTTGAATCCTTTATCTTCCATCGCCGAGATAGACACTAGATTCTTTTTCAAGTCAGGTACATACAACACATCTTGCAAATGAAGGACTTGTCCTTGATTTAGATGAAGGGTTATAGTCCCTGTCCCTTTCACAAGATAGATGGCATTGTCTCCAAGGATAATTTCCAAATTAGTATCATTTTCAATCAAATTAGAGAGGGCCTTTTTATATCCAGTGAAGTACCTTGAGGCACCACTATCAATCAACCAGTTATCCAGGGTGTCGGGAGGAGATGTAACAGAGAGGGCAGATATAAGAATATATTCATTTTTCTTGTTATCAACAACATTAGATTCATCATACCTGGAGTTCCTTGACCTCTTGAAAGGTTGACCATTTCCATTTCGTGAAGAGGGAGCCTTTCTCTTTCCTTTGTTGTTGAACTTGTCGTTCTTTTGATATTCATTTCCCCTGAAGTTGTTATTGTTGTTGTCATCGTCTCGAGGTCAGTCCCTTTTATTGGGACACTCTCTAGCATAGTGACCAAACCTGTTACAATTGTAACATTCTACCCTTATTTCCTTTGGGTCCCGCTCTTCCTTGACCTTGATTTTTCGGACCGACATTATTCTTCTTCTTTTCATGAGCAGAGAAGGCAATAGGTTCACTTCCATTTCCATTTGAGGGTTTGTCTCTCTCCATCATCCTTGTCTCCTATTGAGTGCATCTCGTCAACAATTCATCAAAATCAGGAATTATGTTATTATTGAGAATAGTGGTATTGAATACATACCATGCCCAGGGAAGTCCTCCAAGAGCAATGAGAGTGAGCTCTCGGTCATCTATGACCTCTCCAATTGATAAACGATCATTCTTGATTTTGGTGATCCTCATGAAGTAGGATTGGATGGACTCTCCTTTGTCCATCTTGATGTCCTTCAACTTGTTCTTCAAAAAGAGAATTTGATCAGCATTGCTAGCCCTGAACATGCCAACCAACTTATCATAACATCTCCTTAGATGTGCCAAGCTCGGAGATATAAGCAACCAAGTGCTTGTGAATTGAATCCCTGATGATCTTCTTCGCCTTATTTTCCCCTTTCTTGTACTTTGTTTTAGTGGCAGCCGGTGCATTTGTTGGGGGCTTAGTAATAGTGATCTTTCCCTGCACATAATCCATAACATCTTGTTCCTCGAATGTCAAGTCCAAGGACATTTTCCATGCATGATAATCAGACTTATCATTGAGCTTGTCATCAGATTTGAAGTATGATGAGGAAGCCATTGACCCTTGTCCCTGTGTAATCAAATTTCAGTGATTGCTCTACTCACTCTTGCTTGGGTTTTGTCTTCACCTCAGCTCTGATTCCATGTTAATTTTTAGTTAACAATGGTATGTTCTATGCTTAGAGCAGTTTACTTCAATCTTTTCTTATTAGCCCAATTCAATTTCCTGTTTAGAAATCACATTAACATTGACAGTAAATGCTGATAGAACTCAAACAAATAACCAGAAGACAAGCCAAGACAAGAGGACACAAAATTTGGCGGATGCTAGGGAAAATCCCCAATGTGGGGAAAACCCTTTGGTCAAATCTTCTTATTATTCTTCAAATTCAGCAGAGAGAGAAAGTACAATTTACAAATTTCCTTCTGTCAAACAGCAGTCAACAAGATGCCCTAGCCAGCAAAGTCAACGCTAGTCAAACTAGCAATATTCCTTCTCCAATGAAGTTCGGTCAAACCCAGTCAAAATCGACATCCAAAATCAGTCAAAGTGAGCCCAAAATAGTCCTGAAATATTCGATCAAACCTGGCCAATGCACTGGTCAAAGCTGTGGTCAACCCAAAATTCAAATTGCCCAGAATTTTTGGATTTCGTGCCACCATCTTCGGCCTCCAAAAAATGGATTTCAGCCCAGAAAATCGAAGTCAAATCATCAAGGTTGACCCAAAGTCAACGCTGGTCAACGCTGCTGCAGAAGCCCTAAAAACAATCCAAAAATCTGTCCTTCCTTTCACACGTGTGGATGAGAGAGAGAGACTCCTTTATGCCGTATGAACCAATGAGAGGGAGAGAGAATGTGTGATGAGATGATGTCCAAATGAGGAAAAAGTCTCCAACTTATATCCATCAATGAGGGGTGGAGACACTTCTTTTGGGGCTTATGACCCTACATAACAATTCTAGTGGACCTTGACATTTTGCACATGTGTGAGAATAAATTCAAAATCCAACTTCTGCTCATCCAAAGAAGATGATCTTTAGGTCAATCTTGCACCTCTCGGAAAGAGGAATCCAACAAAAATATCATCTCCATCATATGAGCAGTCCAAAGTGGAGTTTGGCCCTAGTTGCCAAATTTAACATATACGCCCGTTGAGGCTCCTAGGAGTGAACTTTAGTTCATATGTTTTCAGAAGTCTATATATTCCTGCATCTAGGAAAATTCCAACTGTGGAATCAAGTATTAATGCATATGTCTACAGTGCTACACCACCACCTTCTCCCTACCTTGAAATCTCTGATAAAAATTCTGAACATTCTTGTAAAGGAAATGACAATTGTAAAGGGAAGGATGATTACAAGCATGTTCAGTCAGGAAAGTAGTTGTATGAGAAGCCATTTGTTACTCATTCTAATACTTCTGTGGTGTGAAGGAGAGATTCAATATTTCCATCCATTACTCATTCAGGTACTACAAAATATGGAAGGTATGCCAATGTTCCACCAAGTTTATAATATTTTATAAAAAAAAATTGGAATTTGACTTTCTTAAAATTATTTGACCTTGATTTTTTGGGAAACGAAGGAAACGTTTCCTTTTTTGGGAGGAAACAACCCCCTTTGGAGTTTCCGTGCATATTTTGTTTTTGTGAGTGTTGGGAAACGACCTCCAGATGACCCCACGTCCTCGGAGCACAAGGGAGCGAGGAATCGTGTTTCCAAGGTGAGGGTGACGCGTCCCCGTGGAACACTGAGAGAGTCCCCTCTAGGAAATCTATAAATACAAGAGGGTTGAATTCATTTGAATCAGCATTAGATTGAATCAATTATCTCTGTTATTTTGAGCCTAAGGGTCTGAGGGATTTAAGACCCCTTCTCCCTTATCAATTTCGCTGGTGCAAGATTCCACCCTAGTTGATAACCTTTTTTTGTTTTTATACATAGTTCTGGTACAAGATTACTAAGAGAAGTTCTGGTTCAAGGAAGGTCAAGTCATGCTAATTCTTCTGAGGCAACAATCAAGTGCAGATTCCTCCCTAAAGGCAAAACAAATCTGGTTGAGGGTAAATCGTGGCAGAATTTTGGAAAAAGGTCTGATTTGAGGGCATACAAATTAATCTGTTTTGATCCTGAAGTTCAGTGAAGACCTACTTTAGTCCATCCAGAGGTATCCTCTGAGTTTGACATCATTCTATGCCCACGTTCCTATAGCAGACAAATTATCCTGAAGGTAGCAAGAGTGATGGAATTCCAATCAAGCAAATATCTGTGGACTAGGGCATGCGAGTACCCTCTGTGGATACTCCTGAAGCTAACAAATTAATTGGAAACCAACGAAGGGCTGTATTGGAAATTCAGATCATTTTGAGGCAAATTTAAGGACTAGTCTGATCTCAATGACAGGTTGGGGGTAGCTGCTAGAGATCCATAGTCCTGGAATGTTGGTTGAAGTCTCTAAATGATAACGAACTTCCTGAACCACTCTTGCAACCAAACCGTGGGCTATCCTGTGACAAAACGAAGCCAAACATGATCCTGAGGGTTTTTGTAGTATTCTAGTGGCAGATTGAAGTTGAATGAGGAGAAATTCCCTGCAACAGCTGCAAACCCGAGGGTTTGAAGGCAAAACCCATATTTGAGCCTTGAAATGAATACACATAGCAGAGAGGGTTCTAAAGTGTTTTTCAAAACTTTGAAGGCAGAAACAAGTTAAGTCTGAGGCCAACTCGGTATGTTAAAGAAAAATATGCCTAGGGTTTTTTAGAATATAGGTAGTTTACTCTCTGTTGGAACACTGCTAAATCTCATAATTTGTTGTAGTCTGTGGATTGGCATTTGACTTCTATTGTGTTGACAAGCTGTTGAACTGCATTGTTAGAGTTATTTCATTATTGAAGCCAACACTATATTTACATTTATGTATTGCAATTATATTGTGATACATGGAATTATTGAAACCCTAGCTCCTTAAAAGGAATTCTAGGGCAAAAGAATTTATTTGCAACACTACAGGGCATGATATTTATTCAGACAGGCGTGAAATATATGTTCATGCATTGGCTGGTTTGTCAACACGTCAAACCCTTAAGTTTGTCAGTTGCATTAGGAAACACAAGGTCATAGTTCTAATTGACTCGGGTAATACCCATAACTTAATTGATGAAAGATTAGCATAGGGCCTCAATTGTTTTATATATCCGGTGACAAATTTTAGTTGTGGGGGAAGTTGTGGATGATTCAGAGCTTGCAAAAGTAACTTTGAAGGTTTGTGCCAAGCAATGGACCACTTTTGTGGAGGAGATCTTTGCTAGGCAACAGGTTCCAGACTATAACCAATCGTGGGATGACTTTACCCAGATGGAGATTTGGGGAAGTTTGACGATTGGTGCGTAGCGCTGTAATGAATAAAATAGTTAATTAGTGATTAAATTAGTTAATCAGTAATTAGGTTGAAAGACCATGTCTGATAAGACATGACCTTTCGTGAAGAGGCACCTGCGTAGGTATATAAGCAAGCCTCACTTGTAACATTCAATCTATCTATCTAACTCATTCATCTTACATCTAATATAATATTTGTATCCTCATGGATATCTTTGTATTCCAAGTCTTTTGGAGCATTTAACTTGAGAAGGAACTTTGTTCGCTTCATTTGGTATCAAAGCAGTTTGATCTTCTGGTTGCTCATCACTGCACAGAGCTACGCTCCTTGATCCAGGCCCTTGGCCATTGAAATTCGTCAACGTTGTTGTCGTCATAGTCGAAGCATTTTGCTACAATCTAGAGTTTATCCATCGCTGATTTCGTCAGAGGCCTTTGGTCACTAAAATTAAAAGAAGAGGAAAACAAAAAAAAGTTTAAAAAGAAGAAGAAAGATAAAAAAAATTATTAATATAAAAAGAAATATATATATATATATATATATATATATATATAAGTAAAAAAAAACAGAAAAAAGAAAGAAAGAGATATATATAAAGAAGTACATATACGTACATACCAAGACAATTTAAAAGTAAAAAGGAAAAAGAAATAAGGAAGAGTAGGTAAGGTTATTTTGATTATTCTTTCAGTGGTTTACAAATTCATGGTAATTGCCCATGGTATTTGCAAGGTAAAATAAGAAGTAAAGGAATAAAAAAATCTGTGTGAATGGTAAATTTACTTTTACGTGGAGAACATTAATCGAGTCAAACACACATAAGTGGACATATATTTTATAGGTGAATATACGTGAAGAGCCACGTTTCACTAGGGTTGTAACCTTTCAGCAAAAAAAAAGTTAAAAAAAAGTTAATTGTTAAAAGAATATATATATATATATATATATATTTAATTAATTAAATTATTAAAAAAAATAAAAAAATTGAAGGAATAATAACTTCATTAAAAAGAAGAAGACAAAGTTAGGAAGGGTTACCTTAAAAACCCTAAAAACTCAATTCAACAGACAAAATGGAATCAATCATCGATGAAAAGGAAATTGAATCTAATTCGGAAAGGAAAGAAGGAAGATTTTCTGAAAATTATAGTATGTTTGTCTGTGCGCTAATTAGAATCAAAGGGTCACTTGCGGGAAAGGAAGTTCTTATATCTATCAATCTTAATCAAGAGAATAATTATGTAAGTACTAAATGTGCTAACGAATTAGTGATCCTCGAATCAAATATAATAGAAACAAGTTCATTTCGCGAAAATGAAAAACGATACGACATAGGGAATTTACACCCAAGTATTGGGGACTATTCCCTTGTCTCCCAATTTACCGTTAAAACCTTATTTTGTAACGATAGTGATATAATTCTAGGTTCGCTCTAAATGGAATCACTAGGGTTATTCGTCCTTAATACAAAAAAAAAGTTTTTAACATTCTCTTACAAAAAGAAAAAAATAACACTACAGGACGTCAACTCAAAGCCAAATTCAATGACACCTGAAGACATTCAAGAAATTTCAAAAGTAATTTCTCAAGAAAGTAAAAAGGCGATTCAAAATATGCAAAAGGAAGTTAACAAAATCACCATTAACAAGAATGAAGAAGTTGCTCGCCTCAAGGACCACAACGAAAAATTGCTAATGCAAATTAAGAAATTGAAGAAGGATAAGAAGTCGTTGGAAAACAAGGTGCAACAACTTGTCGAAAAAGAGTCGTCGAAACCGACGAATGTAGAAGTTCAAGTTGTAGGAAAAACGAGCATTGATCCAGTAAAGGTCACTATTCAAGAAGAAGACAAGCAAGTTGCAAAAGATACAAACTTCGATGTTGCAGTTCAGACGAGGAACATACTAAGTGAAGGTTCCTACTCAATAACATCCTCGCCAGATGAAAATCAAAGTCACACCAAAAAGTTCCCTATCGACATCCAAATCATGGGAGCAGACAGCGCAACCAAGCTATGTATTCAAAACAGAAACAAGCTAATATTCCAACGAATACTAACGAATCATCACAAGTTGCCAGTCATTGTAAGGTTCCACAGAAGATTGATTTAGGATGGTCTGATTCATTCTCAGTGCGATAGTTTTGTTTGTCACTTAGAGGATCATATCAACTTGTATCGACAAGGATGATTGCCCCGAGACGAGAAGATGTTCGTAGTAGGAAAAGAAATCGAGGCCTTTCGTCAACAAGCTTTGAGGACAAAGCTTTTTGAGGGGAAGGCAATGTAATGAATAAAATAGTTAATTAGTGATTAAAATAGTTAATTAGTAATTAGGTTGAAAGGCCATGTCTGATAAGACATGACCTTTCGTGAAAAGGCATCTGCGTAGGTATATAAGCAGGCCTCACTTGTAACATACAATCTATCTATCTATCTCATTCATCTTACATCTAATATAATATTTGTATCCTCATGGATATCTTTGTATTCCAAGTCTTTTGGAGCATTTAACTTGAGAAGGAACTTTGTTCGCTTCAAGCGCAAGGGTGGAGATGGCGAAAACTTTGCTCTTGTTGGGCAAGTGAAGAAGGGCAAGGGCAAAGCCAAGAACTAGGGTGGAGGAGCACCTTCACAATGGAAAAAGGACATGAGCAATGTTGAAAATGTTGCTTGGAAGGTGATTTTGTATTGATCAAGTGCCATGACATGCAACAAATCACCATAAATTCTCTCACAACAATTATTTAATTATTTCTTGTGTTTGGACCTTAGGCATAAATTCATTAATTTTATTTTTGACTTTATTGGCCATTTTTTATAAAGTTAAAAAGGTCAATAAAAGATTATATTTTGATTGTAGATACCAAGTGTGGAGATGCAATCTCAACCCTCTATCACTTTGGAGATTAGGTCAGAAATTATGAAAGGGAAATAGGCTGTTGGAGAGGCAGTTTGATTGGCACTAGAGATTGGGCATTCAACTGAAGATTAGAGGGAAGCGCTGCTAGCAAGAGAGTATGAACGAATATGGCAACAATAGGTCTATTTCAAGGCAATAGGTAGCGCATGAATACCAGGTCGTACAGGGCGAAATATGCTAGGCCATACATGCCGAAATATGCTAGGCCATACAGACCGACTTTGCTTGGTCATACAAGTCGCATAGGCTAGACTATAACAACATAAAGGCTGAGAAATTGCTGCTGTACTTTTCTAAGTGAATACACTTGCTGTAATCGAGATTTTTTGACGCTGAATAAAGGCCCAAAGTTTGCTGGTTTTCCCCACACTAGGGTTTCAAGTGTAAAACTATGTCAAACAATTTATGTGTTTGGTTTTATGATTGATTTACTTTTGTTGCGCATTAGGAAGTATTTTGGGTTATAAAATTCAGATGTAAAACTAATTTTGTTTATGTTTTGAGTGTATATATTATTCAACATAGAATTTGACATGGGTTCAAGAAAACTAACAAGTAAAGTTAAATGGTTTGTGTGTCACATGTTCGGTCATTATGCTCGTTAGTGTCCCAACAAAAGGAGTGGAAAAGAGAAAACTTCTACAATAGCAATAACGCAAATGGGTGAGTTTTTTCGAGAAGTTTGACAAGGAGTTTGCTTTGGTCTCTTGTTTTTCTGGCACCATTATTTGTGGTGTGGTTTGTATGATGAGTATCTCAAGACCTCCTTACTAGCTTCACCAAGGAGCACTGATACCTCCATGTAGTGCTTGGATATAATGCGAGATATGTAATGGAGGGTGTTGGTAACACATAGTTCTAGTTGTGCGTACAAAGTCCTATGGAAGTTAAGGATGTGTTATATGTAACTAGGTTGGAGAAGAACATGCTCTCCGTAGCATCCATGGTGGATAGGGGACTTGAGGTCAACTTCAGGGGAGATGAATTTCTGTGAGGCCTATAGGAGTAGATCCTAGCATGAGGCATGTGATAGGGATCAGGGAGAGCAACCTATATTTGTTGAGAGGATAGCGTGTGAAGGCCCTGGTGCATGGCAATGACAACCATAGTGAGATTTGGCATGGGAGGATAGGACATCTACACTACAGGGCTTTATCACTGTTGCTTGATATGGTCACAAGTTTTTCAGAGATCAGGGTAGAACAAGTGGGTGTTTGTAAAGGATGTGCGCTTGGCAAGCATGCCAACGTAGCCTTTCCTCATAGTGGGACCAGGTCTAGGGGAGTATTGGACTTGGTGCATTCAGATGTATGTGGTCCTTTATTAGTGGAGTCAATCACAAGGTTCAGTTACTTTGACCTTCATAGACGACTATTCCAAGAGGACATGGATCTACTTCTTGAAGGCCAAGTATGAGGTCTTTAGTCAGTTCCAAGAGTTTAAAGCTCTTGTGAAAAACCAGAATGGTAAGAAGATCAAGGTGCTAAGATTAGACGATAGGGGTGAGTCTACCTCAAATAAGTTCAAGGGTTTCTACAAGGAGGTAGGAATCAAGAGATAACTCACAATGTCTTACAACTCTTAATAGATCGAGGTTGCAGAGAGGAAGAACATGACCATAGTTGGAGCATCAAATGTAATGATTCATTATCAAGACTTTCCTATGTTTTACAGAATAGGAGTCCTTAGAGGGTAGTGGAGGACAAAACTCCTAAGGGGTTTTTTATAGGAGTGAGACCGGAGGTGAGCAACCTTTGAATATTTTGTAGTCCAGTTTATGTCCATATTCCATTAGAGAAGAGGACTAAGCTGGAGCCCTCTTTTGAGAGAGGGATTGTTGTGGGCTACAATGAGGTCTCAAATTCCTACAGTGTCTACATTCTAGCACATAGGAGAGTCATCAGTAATAGGAATGTCATATTTGAGGAGGGTAGGACCTTTAGGAGGTTGCATGATACTGAGTGAATGGTGGTAGAGGAGTGGGAGTGAGAGGTTTCGAAGGTTGAGGAGAGACCAACACCACTAGCATGAGTGACAAAACTTTCAAATCACCAAGGGGAGCGAGATGTTCCTTCTAGCTCTCCCTGGAAGAGGCTGAGATGGGCCTAACAAACTTGAGAGATGCAGAGGAGCATGTGGTGGCTTCTTGTAGGATGTTCACATAGAGTAGACCACTAGCTAGATTTTCCTGCTACATGGCCTTGATGAGCAACATCATTGATTCCGAGCCTTCTATTTTTGAGGAGGTAGGAGAGCAGCAAGTCTGGAGGGATGCCCTAGTGGAGGAGTACAGTTCCATCATGAGGAACAATGTGTGGGACATAAATTCGAGGCTTGAGGTGAAGTCAATGGTCACTTCTCGATGTATCTATAAGATCAAGCATGCATTAGATGGCAATGTCGAGAAGTATAAGGTGAGGTTCATGGTGATAGGATTCTCCCATGATGGAGTGGACTACGAGGAGACCTTTGCACCTGTTGCTAGATATGCATCTATCAGGGCGATCATATCTATTGCTTCAAAAATGGGGTGGAGGATACATCAAATGGATGTCAAGATTGCCTTTCTCAATGGGGTGATTGAGGAAGAGGTTATGTTGAGCAGCCTTAGGGATTTGAGGTGCATGGGAGTGAGTCTCATGTATGAAAATTGAAGAAGGCCCTTTATGGACTTAAGCGTGCACCTTGAATATGGTACTTTAGGATTGATGGGTACCTACTCAGATTCGACTTCACCAAGAGTGAGACAAACACCAACTTGTACAATGTACTTGTTGATGATGTCCTCTTGACGGGACTAGAAAGGCTCATTGGGATGTACAAGGAGGACCTTGCATTGGAGTTTGAGATGAAAGATATTGGACTCATGCACTCCATTTTGGGATTGGAGGCATGACAACAACTAGGAGATATTTTCTTAGGGTAGGGCAAGAATGCAGTTGAGATTCTGAGCAGGTTCAGGATGGAGTATTGTAGGCGCATGTATACACCCATGATCACCAACTTGAGGAAGATTGATGCTTCCGAGAGTGAGTTTGTGGATCCCACTTTGTACAAGCAACATATTGGATCCTTGATGTATTTGGTCAATACCATGCCAGATCTATTCTTTGTAGTGAATACACAACCAATTTATGGTGGAGCCAAGGCAGGTTCACTGGGTGGTAGGGAAGCATGTGTTGAGGTACCTTCATGGTACAATGGATTTTGTATTAAGGTATGTTAGAGTTGGTGGAGTATAGTTGCAAGGGTATATAGGTTCTAATTGTGCAGGGAGTGCAGTAGATAGGAAATCTACTTTGAGTGTTGTTTCAAATTGGGGTTAGTAGTGATATGATGGTTTAGTAGAAAGCACCATTCAAGGGCAATTAGATCAACAGAGGTGGAGTACATGTCAACAAGTTTGGCGAGTTGTGAGGCCATCTGGCTTCGCAATATGTTCACAAGTTTATTTGATCTCAAGATGGGACCTTCAGTGATACATTGCGATAACCAAAGCTGCATCAAAGTTTCAGAGAATCCAGTGTTTTATAATAAGTCCAAGCACATAAAGATTAGTTATCACTTCATCAGTGACATGGTCTAGAGAGGTGTTGTGAGATTGCAGTACATACCTACAGGGGAGTAGGTTGCAAATATTTTCACTGAGCCTCTAGTGAAGGGGAAGTTCCTTTTTTATAGGGACAACCTGGAGAATCCATTCCTGGCTAGGAGGGAGTGTTGATTTTTGTAGCTGCGGATGGTCTTCTTCTAGATTTATGTGTTAGCATGGAGAAGACTTTGATTTGTGTCTTTGGTTGCTTGCATGTGAGGTGTAAGTGATTTTTGATTTCTTTCTTAAGTTTAACTTAGGAAAAGTTCAATAATTAGTTATTGAGAACTATTAGGCCCAACTCTAATGATAAGTTACTATATCTAAGTGACTTAGTTGATATAATCTCAACCTTTGATCTCAAGTGATCTTAGGATATAATCTTAGCCATTGATCACTTAGGAGATTACGATTAGGTATTTGGTCTAGTGAAATCATTAAATAAGCCCAATGATGAGGTGAAAGACATCATTGTTTTGGTTAAGCACTTGAGCGAGAGATTTTCCCAAGAGGTTGGCTTGACTTGATTGAGGAGAGAGAGAGGAATTTAGAGGGATGGGTTGGATGGAGAGGGATGTCGTGAAAGCAAGCAAGAGGCTTATCCTGCAC
This sequence comes from Pinus albicaulis, assembly GCA_034641835.2. Classification (NCBI taxonomy): domain Eukaryota; kingdom Viridiplantae; phylum Streptophyta; class Pinopsida; order Pinales; family Pinaceae; genus Pinus; species Pinus albicaulis. The sequence goes on along the minus strand of CM076570.1, from coordinate 515,071,312 downwards.
GTGCGGCTGAAAGGAGGCCATGGATCGCACGTGTGGTTGAGATAGGTCGTACAACAACGCAAGGGCCGAGTTTTGGGTAGTATGCCAAATTTCCCTGCAGCCCAAAAGTTTCTAGCAACAGGCTGAGCTTTCTAAGTGGATTTTTTCCTTGGGAACCGTGTCAAAAGTTTCTCGAATAATTGAAATTTTTTCTTTGTATTTGCCTATGGGTGTTACCTAGTATTTTCCAAATTTAATAAAAGTGAAGGAAAAGTATTGTGGGTAAATTTTTCTGCTGTTGCATGTCATTGATTTCTCATCTTTATTTTATTGCATATTAATATACTGGGTTAGAATATTAGTGTATTTATTTTAAAACAATTTTGGGATTTGCATGCAAGAAATATTTTGTGGGTTTAGCATTAATTGATGAGATAAAATAGATCAGGGCTGATTAAAAATATAACAGGGGTCATGACTTCTAGAGTAGTCATGATGAATTCTTCAATCTTGTTATCGTAAATTAGGAAGAGTTTGGGTTGAGCAATAGGATCTCTAGGTATTAAAGCAAATAAAGAATCTTTGTTGTGTTAGTGTTTGTAGCTCAGAAAAATATGTCCATGAGGGTGTTTACTTATGGAAATCATCATCAAAAGTATCCTTTGTTTTTTCAGAAGTTCACTTTATTAATTAATTAATAAAGTAATCATTCTTTTATTAAAATGTTTTTTTAATTAATAAAGTGACTAGAGTGGGTCATTAAATAAATTAATTAAAAGAGAGCAATTGATCTCACAGTTATATCTCAGTTGTTAAAGATTAGGTTTTTGGCTCATGTCAAAGTTATAAAAGAAAGAGAGGGCAAAGGACAAAGACACATAGAACATTCATTTCACAAGTCACGCAAGTTCTAATTTTCAAGCATTGCCGAGGATTTTAGTATTATTTCAACAAGGAGAAGGCAACTAATCTTCAACAAGGACATGCAGTCAACAAGTAGGAAGTAAAAGTGCCACCCAACAGAGCAGGCTGCACCGCCGTATGGATTTGAGGGTAGACTTCCCCGATTTCTATGCAAATTGTGATGTTTAGGTTTGCTGTTAATTTGATTAATTCTCACAACCATTTTTCTCTATAAGGGAGCTCTTGTAAGTTCTGAAGGTAATTTTGAATTATCAATTGATCTAGAAGGGCAAAAATATGTGTGCACTGTGTGTGATTGCTTTTCTCTTTTCCGTTGCATGCAAAAGTTAATATTACCAGCAAGTAACTATATCTGATCTATTTGCTTAGATAGCTGGTTTTAGGATATTTTAACATGGTATCAAAGCTCTTGCTCTGAGAGAAAAGTAGATCTATGTTAATTTTGGGCAACTAGGTCCAAACTCCATGTTACATTGCTCATATGATGATGATGATATTTTTGTTGAATTCCTCTTTCGGAGAGGTGTATGATTGATCGAAAGATCATCTTGTTTGGATGAGCAGAAATTATATTTTGATTTTATTTTCCACACATGTGCAATTTGTCAAGGTCGGCCTGAATTGTAATGTCGGCTCACAAGCCCAACATATGTGTCACACACCCTCATTGATGGATATAAATTGGAGAGACTTGATGCTCATTTGCTCATCATCTCATCACACACATTCCTCATGATCTGATTGGTTCGTACAACCTAGAAGAGGCTTCTCTCTCTTTCCCACGTGTGAATTTGGATGCCGGAAATATGGATGATGCCGAAAATGGACCGGAAATATGGATGATGCCGAAAATGGATGCCGAAAATCCTTTTGTTGACTTGCGTTGATTGTTTTGGGCGCTGTCTCATGAGGTTTGTGACACTGAAGGAAGGCTGATTTTGTATGTGTTTGACTGAACCTTCGAGAGGTTGGAAGAGTTGGTTTGACCAGCCAAAGTCTTTGCTAGCTAGGGCATCTTGTTGACTGCTGTAACAAACATTTCTCTCTATCTTTGTTGGACAAGAAGAATTGTAAATTATGATTTATTATGTTGGCTTGTCTTTTGTTGATCTATTATTATGTTCTATCATCATTTACTTTCAATGGTTATGTGATTGCTAATCTGAATTGGGCCTATAAGAAAGATTGAAGTAAATTGCTTTAAGTATAGACCATACCATTGTTATATAAATTTAACATGGTATCAGAGCTATAAGGTGAAGACAAAGCCCAAGCTAGTGTGAAAAGAAATCACCAAAGAAGTTGTCCTATCAAGGACCAATGGCCTCCACATACAAGGGTTTCAAGAGTGATGATAAGCTGACTGCTAAGTTTGATTATCATGCTTGGAAGATGTCTTTGGATTTGGTATTGGAAGGTCAAGAAGTCATGGACTATGTGCAGGGAAGATAAATGAGCCTCCATCAAATGCACTGGTTGCCACAAAGACGAAGTATAGAAAAGGGGAAGTCAAGGCGAAGATGATCATCAGGGATTCTATTCATAAGCACTGGGTTTCTTATATCTCCGAGCTGGGTACATCTAAAGAGATGTACGATAAGTTGGTTGTTATGTTCAGGGCTAGCAATGTTAGTCAAGTTCTTTTCTTCAAGAACAAGTTGAAGAATATCAAGAAGGGTAAAGAAGAATCCATTCAATCGTATTTTATGAGGCTCACAGAAATCAAGAATGATCTCTTAGCTATTGGAGAAGAAGTAGCTAATCGAGAGCTTGTTCTCATTGCTCTTGGAGGACTCCCTCATGATTGGTATGTATTCAATACTACTATTCTTAATAATAATTTGATTCCTGATTTTGATGAATTGTTAACGAGATGCACTCAAGAGGAGACAAGAATGATGGAGAGAGACCATCCCTCAAATGGGAATGGAGGTGACCCTACTGCCTTTACCGCTCATGCAAAGAAGAGGAAGACTCCCTCTGATCGAAGTGGAAATGGTCAATCTTTCAAGAGGTCAAGGAATTCCAGGTATGATGAATCCAATGTTGTTGATAATAAGAAAAATGAATATATTCTTATATGTGCCCTCTCTGTTGCATCTCCTCCCGACACCTTAGATGTTTTAATGAAATTGAATAGAGAAGTGTCCTCATTCTTTATGAGCCATGGTATCTAGTTAATCCACTTGGGGTGTTTGCCATTATGGGGTTTTTGAAGTGGGTGGTAGGTCAAGGAATTGATTTGTTAAAGGATGAATAGGTAGACCAAGTAGGAGGGATAGTAGAAAATTTACTTGGTATTGAGATTCACCAATTGATCCCTCATGTTTCGAGCAATGAATTTTTTATAACTCAAGAAGGAAACATGGCTGACATGGAAGAGGTTTAGAATGTACAACATGACTTCATCTATGTTCAAATCATCATTATTTATGGGATGATGGTGAATATAGCCTTTGACTCTTGGTGGACCCACTTGGGAATTTCTTAGTGTAGTAGGGATGGGGTTGACTTGGTGCAAGGTCTTGGTTGTGCAAAAATATTAGGAGTAGGCTTTTTGTTTAGCCATTGGTTAGGGAGAGGAATTAGTTTTTTTGTGCTTGAAGGGATATCATGGTTGCATGGGTTTCAAGCATAGTGGATATTATCTTGGTAGTAACGAAGAAAATTCATTCTTACCCTTTGAGGACATGATGACAAAATTGGCAAGGTTGTAATTTTCGACGCATAGCTCTACAAATTATAGGAATGATTATATGTGAGGGACATCATGCTGAGCTAGGCCAGAGGCTGAATAGTTAGTCATCTGTTGCCCATAGTAGGCACCTATCAATTGTTAGGAGGATGAGTACTGTAGGGTAGGAGGGGTTTCTTGGGCGAAACTATCAACAAAGGGGCATGTAGCGGAGGAAGACACATTGCTTGTGTTAGAGCGATGGCTTAAAGACTGGGTAGATGATCCATTTGAGAAAGCTTTTTGAGTGTTAGGCATGGTATTGATGAGATTTTGTAAAGAGAGAGCATCTAGTTGAAGGTTGAGGTTGTTGGTCACAAAGATGGCATGTAAATGTAAGTTGGCAATTAATGACGATTAGATAAGACATAAAATATAATGCAATATAAAATTAAATGAGACAAATGAGAGCCAAAATAAAGAATTATATAAAAGTAGAGCATGAAAATAGGAGAGAGACCAAGGAATAGGAAATGAAAAGTCAAGTTTTTTTGGCCTACCCATTACACCAACTCTCCCTATTCCTTATTTTAATTTCACTCTCGAAGGTCTTTTGGTTGATTGCTTGCCAAGGAGAGGAGGATGCACAGAGAGCCATGAGTTGCATTGAAAACAAAAACTGCCAAAATGAAAATTGAGCAACCATGGAAGCTGGTTTAACCATTTGGGTTTCCAGGATAAATACAGTGTCTTTGTGTGTGGATTTATTTGTGGTTGTGGAGTAATCCCTGTGTGTGAAATGTTGTTCTTATTTTGTTTAATGTTCTCTGAGTGTGTGATTGGCGACAGTTAAGAACGGCGAGAAGAAAATTCTTTGTATTTCAATGGCTGCCTCATTATTTTAATGGTGTGAGGATTCATTCTACATTGTAACTCTATCTTTTACTTCATTGTTTCTCTCTTCACGAAGAAATGAAGAACACCAATAATTGTGTATTGCTCACCACTTGATTCACTCTAAAATTTGAAGGTCTATGACAATCATTACTTGCCTATTGCACTTTTCTAGTAAATACTAATTATGTCTAGCAAAAATTGGTGGTTACTGAAGCATTACATAGCTCAGGGGTCATCCCCATAGCCTTACACAACTTAGGTCTTGCCCTTAAGCTGTACTTTGCAAGAGGTTGAGCTTGTGAGGTTATATGCAATGATTAGGTGCAAGTTGGTAGATCGTGCCCATATTCAGTAGGTTGTGGCATTGGTGCTAAGTATTTGCATGATTGTTTGACCCTTATTGAGTGGTGAATTGTGCTAAGAATTGTCAAGTATGGCCCACAGCGTATGAATGTCTCCTTCAAACCATTGGTTGGCTGCATGTGGTGAATTAGTTTGGTTCATTTTTGTCTTGGCATTAGTGGATTATTTTACTCCCTCGTAAGTTTTATGTAATTGACATTGTTTATAATATATATACTTAGACAATTGCTCTCTCAAATATGTTCAAATTATGAATGGCATATAAGCTTCATTGGTGTGTGATTGTATGAACTTGGAAGGATGGACATTGAATCTGACATACCATGCTATTGTGAATGCATTGTAAACCACATGTCATTTATTAGTGAAGCTTCAACTCTGACACTTATTTTACTTGAGAAAATATAGGTATATATTGAGAGGAGCATTTCCCATGTTAAAACTTCTATTCAATGTTCAAGTTGAATTGCAACTGAAGGTACATTGAGTTAAGTCCTTTTTGTTATCCAAACATTGGAAGCTAGTAGCATTGTTCCTTTAGTGTGGAAACAAGTCTAGAGATTGCGCAGTCAATAAACACCTTCTCAAGGAGCTTTACAAGAATGAATGGCGGAATTAGCCTTGTTCATGTTCGATAATAGGATTCCAATTGCAAGTTGCAGTGAATTACTTGTCATTGTTATGCTGCCTTGACATTATTTTTTTTGTAAGCTAAGTTTCATTGATTATCATCAGAAGTACATAATCCTAAGGTTATTATTGGCCGTTGGTCTGCCATTGGGAAAACTAGACCGTCAGCAAAACAATAATCCTTTTGTGGATGCACTATTTAATTTTAAAATTGAACTGATAAGCAGAGTTCTGGAGCCTATACCAGTTCACAGTGAGATGAACAGCCATCTAGAGTTTGCTTGCTAAGAAAGGCTTGTGTAGACCCAACAAACATGAAGCTGAACCTATGACTGAATTCTGATATGAATGCACATGTTTTAAACCAAACCTGATAAATGCTGGTATACTGACTGAAAAATGTTGCTGTTATAACTGATTCTTCAAAAAACTCCTACCTTCCTTCGTAGATCTGAATTTAACTAGATTCTTGTCCCTCCAAGATTAGATGAGATAAAAATCCTATATGATATGAACAGTTCTATGTGTGGTACTAGATGAGGTAAGTTAATATAATATTTTGTAGAAAATAAGAATGCTAATATAGGAAAAGATAAAAGCGAAGGAAAAAAATCCTAATTTAGATAATAATATCTTGAGAGGAGGTAAATCATAAGAATGCTAATATAGAGATGATAATACTATCTTGAATGAAAATAAGAAAATAGGATTCTTTGCCATGGAATTTGTTCATTTTTATGTTATGAAAACAATTTACATATAAACATGTGATCAGCAGAGATGGGGTATAGAATCGCCTCCACTCTCTACTGATGACAGTTGTTCAATTCAAATTGGGGGCATCTTTAATATAGATACAAGTCACATGTACACAATGCGTGGGGGACACTACTGTTTACCCAACTACTTGAGACATCTGACAAAGACTTTTTAATAATGTCTTCATAATGATGACATTGTGACTTGATCCATGATCCACTCATAAAATAATAATAAAGTAGTTACATCATAACACATTTGCCGATCACAATTATAGTTACTAAAAGACTATATTATAGTAACCTTTTTGGGGACACATTTGCCGATCACAATTATAGTTACTAAAAGATCACATTATAGTAACCTTTTTGGGGTTGATGATAAAATAGTTTTCCATACGAATATTTCTCTCATAGTTGAGATGCACACAGGTCACAAACCGTGTTCATATCACTTGGGAGATTATGCACAGTGATCATATTTTTTGTGTTTATCCCGAGCTTACATTTTATGTTTTATTTGACAATGCTCTTGCAAAGGCTGCGATACTGCATTTGTCTGAAATAGAAGTTTTTTTCTTGATTATTTCACAGGGAAATTCGGTTTCTACAACAAAGTACAACATTCTTACATTTTTGCCAAAAGGTTTGTTTGAACAGGTAAGAAGCTTGCTGATAACAAGATGAAGGTTAAGTATTAAGGCTTGAAATTTATAATTTCTAAAGTGCATGATTGCCGGGTTGGATATCTAGCTGTTTGTTATGAATTATTTAGCTGTCTAATTGTTATCCATGCCATGCATTTTTTTAATAAGAGAAGGTATCTGATGATATGCTTGGACTGGTTTCAGGCTCTGATACTTTTCTTCTATTTTCTGTCCTTATTTTGTATTGACAGTTCAGAAGAGTGGCAAATTTATACTTTCTGATGATCTCCGTCTTATCTACAACTCCGATAAGGTATGTTTTTGCAAGTTTGTGTAGTAAATATTTGTATAAATCTGGTTATCAGAATGTTCCACAAAGCATTTGGGATGTGAGGACATGGGGGCATGTCCAGGGGACATCTGGAGACCTCCAATTTTAAGGGAATCTCATACAAGATGTCAGGGTCCTCAATGTTGTAAATGCATGTGACAATAGCAGAAAACAATGCCAGCAACAAATAGAAGAGATAAAATAGATAAAATAATTGCACTGAGAGAAGCAAGGTGCATTCTACAGCCCAGTATTGAAGAGATTGTAATATCCATCCCATTGTAATGTCTGTCCCGTCTGTCCATAACACTGATGCTATCACATGTTGGTCCAAGATAATATGTTCAACAAAATTTAAAATAAATATGTTATACAAAATTTAAAATAAATCTAATGTGGGGTAAAGATAATAATCATTCACAAATATACACAGAGAAATAATATTATAAAAATGAAGTCAATTCAACTATTGGAAGATGAGGAGACTGAAGCAATTCTATTTGGTACGATTACTTGTTTTATCTCAAAGCACAGTACTGACCATGAGCTGCATGATGCGAAGTAGGAATACAATATGTGTTTGCAGCACCCCATCATAAATCCATCTTATCTTAGAATCTTTGAAGCACTGAGAGATTTGCTTCTCAATCATTTGTTGATCCCTCTTCGTATTTAATAGTGTCGAGAAACCAAGTAGAGTGTAGATTATGATTGATTTCTCTTTCTTGATAATTTCTTGTGAATGTTATCAATCTTCTTATTACTTGTTAAGTCTTCTTCATCAAGCAATTATACAATTATTCAGTCCTCCAGGAAAATATAAAGATCACAAGGAAGCAAGAGACACAAATATTAGGCTCCAGGCCAGGACAAAACCCTACAAGGGTAAAACCCAACAATCCTTCTCTTATAGAATCAGATCAAAATGAGATTTCCAAGACCAAGACCAAGACCAAGACCCAAAAACTATCACCAAAATGTCAAGTCCAACCTTCCTCGAAATCTCCTCCAAATGTGGTCAACTCTAGTCAAAATCAACGGTGGCCAAACTATCCAATTCTGTTCAAATTTCAGAAATTTCAGATCTGCAGTAGGAGGCTGAAATTCGTCCCTGTGGTAACCTCAGAAAATTTGGCCCTTTTCACAGAAATCACAGTCACACGTGCGAGCTGCTCCAAGGTCAAAATTTCGGTCAAACTTGGAATTTTCTACTTGCTTTTGACTTTGTCCTTCTCTCTCTTTCGACTTGTTTTTACTCTTCTTCGCTGATTTCAGATCTATCTTGTTTTTTGAATGGTTGATCTCCAATTGGGTCGAACTAGCTTCTTATATATAGCTGTCCAGGAGGTTGAAAGGGTGGCTCTTGAAGGCCAGGCCAACTTGTTCCCAAGGAGGGCTGACTTTGACCATTTTGGTGGACTTTGACTCAATATAAAATTCAAAATACTTTTCTTACAAATTTCCAAAAGGAACATGACTCAAGTACATTTTTTTGTTGACTCAAAATGATTTCTTTTTGACAGTATAAGCACGAAGAACATGCTTTGACTAAAAATAAATATAATAAATTCGTTAATGATAGATTACATTAATTTATGAAGACCAACACGAGTTACATTCTCAAACAAATAGGTCCAGACTCCAGAGTAAGATGGATCTATGCTGGTTTATATATATATGTCCAACAAATGACCAGTGACCATAAATATGTCAATGGGACTGCTAAGTATGATAATATCAATGCACTGTAGGAGTGTAAAGGACCACCATTATCAAGAGAAAAGGGGCAGAAAAGAAAGTCCTGAGCTGAAAGCTGAAGTGATACATAAGCCACTGTGGGTGACAATCAACACCTCTTGGAGGGTTGGAAGATATGAGGGGAAAGGGAAGGGGATGTGCTTTAGTGTTCACTAGATCTAGCTCTTATGGGCCACCCACCTCTGCATATGTGTTTCTTGTACCGTTTGGGGTTAAGTGAAGAAACTTGTGATAAGGGGCTGTCCCAACGTACTAGAAGAAGAATTGATCCATAGTGTCTCATTGTCTCATGGGGGTGACTTCTTGTTTGGGAGTGTATCTCTATCTTCTATCAGGGGGAGCGCTATCATGGGTGCTTTAGTGTTCACTAGATCTAGTTATTGAAGATGAGGAGAGACTACATTTTTGTGGGCCACCCACCTCTGCATATGAGTTTCTCGTACCGTTTGGGCTGTTTGGGGTTGAAGTGAACAAACTTGTGATTAACAGTTGTTCCAAAGTGCTAGAAGAAGAGTTGATCCATAAAGTGCCTCATTGTCTCATGGGGGTGACTTCTTGTTGTTTGGGATTGTATCTCTATCTTCTATAAGGAGGAGCACAATCATGGGTCTTGAACTAACAACATTACAAGGGTCTTCTCAGAGGGGTGCAAGAAGCCCCACATGGATTTCGGTTTTGCTAGAAAGGTGTTGTTAGCTATTGGTGTCTTGATGTACCTTTTTGCTAGTATATCTGGAAAAAAGGATGTGATCATCCAAGTATTGCTCAGCCGAAGGGGTGTCCTGAGCATGGAAGAATGGAGTCTTAGTGCCTCCCTCCCAAACAAAGTCACACACATTTGGTTCGATAATTAAAATATGGAGAGAGTTTTGAGACTCTTTGAAGAGGCTGTAGAATCGTAGTAGATAGGGAGAATGTCAATGCTTGCTTAGTCTTAGTCTCGGTCTCCTGCAAATGACAATGCTCGCTTATTGTACCCTCATGTGGTATTTAATGCTGAACCTTTCCTTGGAGATTATGTGAGCCCATTGTAATTTGGCTTGGGGTGATACAAAACATGTGCACCTAGTGTTGTAGCAAGTATGGGGGACAAGAAATGATGTCGTCTCTCAGCACCAAGAAGTGGCCTCCATTATATGCTATCTTGTGTCTCAATTACCTTGGGAGATTGAGCCAAGTGACCTCAACGCATTTCCTGTAAATGTCATATTTGATAATCCTTTTCATCTCATGCTTGTTTGGTAGGATATGTTTGGGGGCATTCAAAGAATACTTGAAAGGAGGGAGGCAGTATACTAAAATACCAACTGACTAGAGGAGGCACAAACCTGTGAAAATCATAACCTTGTGCATACCGTATAGGTATGTCTGAAGCAATAACCTTGAAGTTCAAGGATAATGATCTATATCGAGATTCGAGTCAGCCAAACCCTATATCTGGTGTAGATTTGAGACAAGTTAGAAGATGGCCTTGAACAAGATTGGTTGGGTTCCCAATGTAGCTTGAATAATGGCATGGGGATTGTCCACTTGCTCCTGATGATATGATAGAGCTTTAGGGATTATACTCTCTTCATCTTGACCTAGTCGAACACAATCAAACAACCCACCAGTCCTTGCAACCAAGAATCATCTAATGTTCTCGATATATTTTGGAAATGGTTCTAGAAACAATGTTGCTCAAAGATAACATGTGAATCTTTGGTTGAAGGGTCTTCTCATTAGGAACAAAGGCCTTGGAAACTAAACTCCCAAATATGTATGGGATATGGTGATCTCAACCTCTCCCCTTGGAAGGAAAAATGGTACTCTATAAGGATATTCCTTGTGTCGTTGAAGATCATCACCTTTCCTTTTCCAGGTTGATTGTCAACTATTAAAGAATGCAATATTTGGATAACACATCCAAATGTTTTTGCAAGCCCTTCGGGGTGGAGGCCGAAAGAGTCATGTCTTATACAAAGAGGAGGATGGAAATCGAGACATGATGGGGAAGACAAACATCCCTAATATGTATATGCTATGGTAGGAAGAATCAAGCTTGTCAATGTAAAATCCCAAATAATGTAGGGGAGAAAGTCTTCCTTGATTAATCTTGATGGTGCTCTAGATAAAGTCATAATTTTTCATGTGCAGGATGTAGACATCGAAGAATAGACTTGTAAAGGTGCATGATGATTGTGAGGATCTTTGAAATGTTAACTTCCCTATGCCACTAAAGAAATGCCCTCCTTTGGAACTGAATCAAATGATTTTTGAAAGTATACAAAGTAGCAAACTGCACTCTCTTAGCTCTAAGCAACGACTCTTCTTGCTCACTCACAAGATATTCCTTGATGCAAACATTATGAGGTCACATGTGGCTTACTTGGAACAAGTGACAACAATAGGGAGGGAAGGAAATCGCTAGTTATCAGGTATCTTAGATCTATGATTCAAGATACTACTCCCACCCTTGGTGGACCTAAACTTGACTTACCTATTGACACCTTTTTTAGTGGGGGTATACTAGAACTACAATAAAATATATTGGTCTTCCCGAAGCTCATTTTATGACACACTCAGATCCTTTGATAGCCTCTTTTTCACTGAGACTCACAAGAGTCCCATTTAGATGTTATAAAGCTACTCAAGTTCCATTGTTTTTCAATTTACAAAGAAGAGGCCAAGTTGAGTCTAGGGTTTAGGAGGAGTTGCTTGTTATATTTAGGCTTTTTCTTCAGGGAGAGTCACCATGGTGGCTTCAAACAACGTTTCATGATTCACATGCATTCAGATTAGTGGCATATCCACCCTTCCTCATGATATTTACATTGCAATGTGCTATTTTCTCCCACACCTTTAGATTTCATTGTACTTAAAGATTAAGCTTCACTAGTTTTCTCCATAGCGATTGTGCCAATGTAGTCAACTAAACTTTGGCCAAGTAGAGCATGCTTTCTTATATTCACTAGAGCTTAGTTTCCCTTCCATTCGCTGATCATACCCTCCTCTTTCTCTCCCTTTATGCTAACCCTCCCACCCCTTCCCCCACACCCACACATACACACACACATACACTCAACAACTTGCTCCATCCTCCTAAAGCCCCCATTGAACCACCATTTTATTCAAGGATGGGGATTCTATTGATTACTTATCTTGCTTTTGATAGCTCCTCGTAACCCTCACTTATTTCTTATGCCTTCACTCAATCTCTGACACACCCTTCTTTATGATCCCACCTCGTACCCCCACCTTTAAAGCTGCTCTTATTGTCACGTCTTTTGTAGTCAGAAAAACTTATTTATCTCACTAAGAAGATGGGAGTTACACGATCTCTCCCTCGCTCCCCTGAAACCTTTTGGCATAGTCTTTTGTTAATTTTAGTTAACCATGGTATGTTCTATGCTTAGAGCAATTTACTTCAATCTTTCTTATTAGCCCAATTCAATTTCCTGTTATGCAATCACATTAACATTGACAGTAAATGCTGATGGAACATAAATAAATAACCAGAAGACAAGCCAAGACAAGAGGACACAATAATTTGGTGGATGCCAGGGAAAAACCCCAATGCGGGGAAAACGCTTTGATCAAATCTTCTTATTATTCTTCAAATTCAGCAGAGAGAGAAAGTACAATTTTCAGTAGTCAACAAGATGCCGTAGCCAGAAAAGTCAACGCTGGTCAAACCAACTGAAAGTCTCCCAATGGAGCCCAGTCAAAGCTAGTAAAACTCGGCCTCTTCAAACAGTCAAAGTTAGCCAAAAACAATCCGCAATTCCTTAGTCAAACTTGGTCAACGCAACAGTCAAACTTCAGCAATTTGCGATCAACGCAACAGACAAACAAACTCAGATTTCCTCGATTTTTGTGCCACCAAATTCGCCCTCCCAAAAATGCAATTTGTCCCAAAGATTGAAGTCAAAAGGACAAAGTTGACCCAAAGTCAACGTTGGTCAATGTTGCACATAAAACCCTTGAAAAGTCCGAAAACTTTAGCAACCCTTTCACACGTGTGGAGGAGAGAGAATGTCTCCTAAGGCTGTACGAACCAATCAGATGGAGAGAGAATGTGTGAGATGAGTTGATGTCCAAATGAGGTTTGAGTCTCTCCTTTTTATATCCATCAATGAGGGTGTGTGACATATCTTTTGGGGCTTGTGAGCCTACATTACAATTCTAGCCGACCTTGACAAATTGCACGTGTGGAAAATAAATTCAAAATCTAACTTTTGCTCATCCAAACAAGATGATCTTTAGATCAATCTTGCACCTCTCCGAAAGAGGAATCCAACAAAAATATCATCTCCATCATATGAGTAGTGCAACATGGAGTTTGGCCCTAGTTTCCAAATTTAACACTCCCTCTCAACTAGGGAGAACTCCACCTATCCATCCATCTGTCAACATGTGCAATCTTGTCATCCAGTACCATCCTGTACTATCATATATCATCTTGTAATCCTGTGTCATCTTGCTGTCTCTGTACTTTGCCAGCTCTGCTCTTTTGTAGAAGAAATAATGAAGAAGATATGATCGAGAGTGAGTCACAAAGACCTTGCCACTCTCCACTGACCCGAAGTTAGTTTAGAGGTAAAAACCTCAGCGAGACTTGTGTAGCAGCGGAATTCGTAATTTTGAATACTGTAGCGGAAGACTTGCAGATTTGTAGATTTAATAGCAGAAGGCTTTAATTATAAAAATACACAAGAGGTATTTATAATAATAATATTTTATTGATAAGATATGACATGATTGAATGATTACAATGAGGTCCCGCTTTTATACCCATGCAGGTACCTTTTCACGAATGGGCATGTCTTTTAGACATGCCTTTCCATTAACCTAATGACTATTTAACATAATCCTCACTGATTAATTAGTAATTACATTTATTCTATTTTATTCTATTAATAACTATATTTATTACTTTTAGTTATGAATTAGATTCATAACATTGCCTCCTTCTTCGAAAAGCTTTGTCCCCAAAGCTTAACTTCTGACAATTTTCCTCACTTCGGATTATGTGATAAGCGTGTCTTTAATCACTGATACCTTCCTTGTATTTTTCAATAATGCTCCTTGAAACTGAGTTCTCCTTTTACACACACACACACACATATATATATATATATATAATTTAACTTCTCTTTTTTCTTTTTTATTAATTTAATTAATTAAATAGTAATTTTAATTAATTAAATTAATAATTGTTTTTTTTATAATATATATATATATATTATTATTTTTTTATTAAATAATAATAATTTTTTTATATATATAAATTATATAATTATAATATATACCTACATATTATAACTTTTAATTATAACCATAATTAAATTGGAACTTGTCCGCAACGTGACAGCGTTATATATATATTTTTTTATTTCTCCAACTTAACCACGTTTCTCCCAAGCAATCGCACTTATGAAGACCCGGATTAAAAAGACTCGTCGTATCATTTTAGTTATTTTTTACTTGATTTTTAACTTGAATGAGTCTGTTTTCTCTCTCGGCAGAACTCGCAGCGGAGAGGACGAGTTCGAACATTCCCGCCGCCTCCTCCAATTTACCATTGATTTCTGTGCAGGAGTCTCTGTAAAGGCGGTGGGTAATATATCTCGCACTGTCGTCGTCCAAAGTGTCGAATATTGCGTCGGCTTGCCCCCCGAATCCTCTCTGAAAATCACGATATCGTGGATACCACCGCCCCTGGCACCATTGGCCATGACATTCCTTCTGGGCCTTGCATCGACAATATATAAGAGCTTTGTATCATTCCATGGATTCCTTTGAGCATTGCAGAGTGCTGCAACAAGTTTTTCATCAGCTATGGTCCTCCTATTCTGCATAAAACCAACATAAGGCTGCGAGGACCGCGCCATCACGGCTCCATTTCCAGGATGGCACCATGTGATAATTGGCAATCTCCCGCGCGCACGAAAGTCTGCAGCCTGCAAAATCTCGTGGTCAGTGACACTTGAAGGCACTATAAACCGAGAAGGGTATGTTTCACAGACGTTATAAGTCGAATTTGCATGACTAATGCTCGACGCCTTCCAACGCCTCGTCAGTTCATCGAAAATTATATTCCTCTGGTTCGTTAATGGAGGAAAGGCATAGGTAAGAATTCGAATGTCCTTGCCTACAACTTCCAGAAGTTGTGGTGCAGTTTTATGGCTCGACTGCGCCACTTGTTCGCTGAACTTCTCTATCGCAGCTAATGGAATTGTGCTCAGAGGATTCAACTGACTCGGTGCTCCGCTCACGAAGAGCAGCCGGAAATTGGTTACCAGCAAGGTGCCCTGAACATCGGTGTTCACCAAAACAACGCCATGAATTTTCACGACAACGTCCTCGGCCGGCAGAAGAAATTGTTGGATACCATGGGCTACTGATGTTTTTGCAACTGCATCAACTTTAATCCATTCCTCTTGTAAATGAATGCTGGAAACTCTGTCCATACTGTTTTCGTTGCTCCAAACGCTGTATAGACTATTTAATGCTATAACAAATACAGGAGATTCATCCGAACTTGGGAAGAGCTCGTCCTCAATTTCAATCACCTTCGACTTTCTTATCCTTGTAATCAGCGCCGGGTTTCCTTGGGATGTGACACAGTAATAAAAAAACTTCTTTCCATGCGCTTTGTCCACGATAATGTGACCTGGCTTGGTCTGTAATACAGCATAACCTGGCTCCTCAAATTTTGTGAACTTTGCATCATACAAGCCATTAGCCTTATCATTGTTTCCAGCAGAATGGTCTATTACTTTACTTCTTTTTGCTATAGGCAACTTCTGGAAATTTCTTGGCTTCCTCTTTATCTCTTTTTTGTCGGGTAACATTCGCATGTCTCTCTGCTTTAACAGAGAGTTGTTGCATTGCAGATTGCACCTTAAATAGGTTTTTAAGTGAGGTAGAGTCAAGCAGGTCAGTTTCACGTTGCAATTTAGTTTTCTCTTGGAGTTCTGGAAAGTTAAGAACTGAAGCAGCACCCAAATCTATTGCCTTTTGGTCTCTTGCACGAGCAGCCTCGATCATACTGTCATACATCCCAACATACACCTTTTTCTTCTTATTCCTGTCATAAAGACTTGCTTCAAACCTGCCAGAAGACGTTTTTCTAAGACCAAAGAAATGTGGTTCATTCTCAACATTTCTAGGACTCTCATTTTGTTCAGGTGAGGAAAAATTGTTCTCACTATCAGTTGCTCTCTTAGCCTGACTAATTGCATCTATAAAATGTTCACCCAACTCCGCAGCACTTACATCAAGATTAACGCTGTAGTATCTTGATTCCAGCTTACAATCTGCCTGTTTATCCTTATTAGCCGAATACTCAGGAAGGTTGTTCTTGTCTGGAATTTCAGCCACTGCAGTTGAAATGCATCTAAACTTCTTTTTCTCATTGCTTCCACAACGAAATAAATCTGGAGTTTCTTCTTCTGCAACAGCTTTTGCTTTTTCCTCATCCCTCTCATTTACACTTTCAGTCTGACCTTCATGACCAGTTTCTGCAGATTCGGCCTTTTCTATACTCAACAAAGCTGAAGGAACTGCATTACCTAGGATATCATGATTTTTCATTACTTCATATTCTTCAACACAACGCTGTGCTTCTTTAGCTTGTGCATTCAATAAATTTACTGGTGCATTCAATAATTTTACTGCAACCAGTTGCTCATGATAGCCCTCTTCCATATTATTTTTACCTGAATCAGCATCATCTTTTTGTGCTATTTCACTGTTGCTGGCAATGATATTTCTTGTATAAAAGGCACATTTGTGTCCTGCGAAGTATATGTCTCCACATTTCCAACATTTCCCTTCTTCTTTACTTTTATTACGCATTGGTGGAGGGATATATTTAGTTGACTTTTCCATGGATTTTTTACTTGATTTCCCTTTAGAAAAACTAACTGCTTTATTATTATTACTGCATTTTTCATCTTTTTTATTATGGACTACTGCAGGATATTTTGCAAGTAACTTCTCAAGCTTTTCTAGCATTTTTCTAATTATTTCAATTCTTTTGGGATCTTGACGTAATGGCACATTATATGGTAAATAATGTGCTCGAGCTTGTAAACTACGTTCGTAGGCTTGTAGAACTACACTGTGTGCCATTCCTTCAACCTGTCCACAATATGGCTCCGATACCACTGTAGCAGTGGAATTCGTAGATTTGAATACTGTAGCGGAAGACTTGTATGCTTGTTGACTTTGATAGCAGAAATAGCTTTAATTATAAAAATACACAGGGTATTTATAATAATAAATATTTTATTGATATGATATATGACATTTGAATGATTACAATGAGGTCCCGCTTTTATACCCATGCAGGTACCTTTTCACGAATGGGCATGTCTTTTAGACATGCCTTTCCATTAACCTAATGACTATTTAACATAATCCTCACTGATTAATTAGTAATTACATTTATTCTATTTTATTCTATTAATAACTATATTTATTACTTTTAGTTATGAATTAGATTCATAACAACTTGATCCTAGATCAAGTTGTTGGGCATAACCCATCCTAGACATAGAGAGTACGGTAATACCCGATGCGTCCATCGGTAATTCTATGGTCTCTATCTTCATTTCCCAACTCATTGGCTAGATGAGAGGTACTTCCCATGAGTCCCAGACTACATGGGTAGGATGTATGTGGGGCATAGATCAAGAGAGGGTGAACCAGCTCAATATCATAACAGTGGGGAAATGGCACACCAACAAGGTAAGGCAAACCTAGCCTTGTGGTTTCTTATAGCTCCAAGAAGCTATCCCCAAGCCCCCTGGAGCTCCCAGAGCTCAAAGTCCAACTCAAGTGAGACCCTCATAATAGGGTCTGTCCACGATACCAAGCTTCTCACGGAAGTTTAAGAATTTGACCTTCCCCAAGGGATTCGTGAAATATTTGCGACCTGCTCATCGGTCCCAATGCGATGGAGCCTTACGACGCCTCGCTGTACCGTGTCCTGGACAAAGTGGTACCTAATATCAATATGCTTGGAACAGTCGTGGAATACAGGATTCTCTGAAATTCGAATCCCACTTTGGGTGTCGCAAAGGATCATCCAACACATGCCCAAACAGCTCACTAAAGAGCTTTCTCAACCAAACAACTTCACAATAGGCCATACTTGCTGTAATGTATTCGGCGTCGACGATGCTCAAAGCAACCGATTTCTACTTCCTACTCATCCAGGTGATCTAAGAAGAACCTAAGGTGAAGCAACATCCAAATGTGCTCTTACGATCCACCACACTGTCTACCCAGTCGACATCGGTATATCCATGGAGCCTCATACTCTCGGCCGTGTATCTCAACCCATGGTTGATTGTGCCCCAGAGATATCTCAAGAGATTCTTTGCACCAATCCAGTGAATGTGATGAGGCTCGACCATGTATTGACTCAACTTGTTCACTGCAAAACATATGTCCGGACGTGAGCTCACGAAGAACATCAGGGCCCCCATGAGTTGACGATACTCTGTAGGATTTCCCAAATCAGGCCCAACAACACTTCCACACAACTTCTTAACGTTCAGTTCCATTGGAGTAGTCACGGACTTGCAGTCCACCATCCCAAATCTTTCCAGCAGCTTCACTAGATACTTTCCTTGAGAAAGGAAATTCTCACCTGGCTTTTGCCAGACCTCCAGGCCAAGGAAGTAGTGCATCAGTCCTAGGTTCTTCATCTCGAACTCAGAAGCTAACTTCCTCTTACATTGATGAATAAGAGGGTCAACACCTGTCATGAAGAGATCATCCACATAGAGAACCAGAATGAGAGGCTTGTCATTATCAACCTTAAAATAAAGGTTTGGATCAACATCACTTCGAGTATAGCCCAAATTCATCAAGTAGCTATTGATGCTCTCATACTAAGCCTTGGGGGCTTGCTTCAACCCATAGAGGGCTTTCTTCAACCTGCATAAATGTGTATCTCTATCTCGAACTTCTAACCCCAAAGGTTGTTCCACACAGACCTCTTCCTTGATTGAGCCATTTAAGAAGGCAATCTTGACATCCATCTGATGTGTTGAAAAGTGTAACTAGGATCAGTGTTCATACTGACTATGTAATTATGTATTTATGTAATGAAGAAGACAAAGATAATAAAATATATTTTTGGTATGCTTGCTTCATGGGTTTGATGAGCAAGGTTTTATTTTAGGTCAACAGACTTCTTCTTGATGTCTATTAGGGATTTGTCTTCTGGTTATAAATGTATTTAAGAGTCATGTTTATGAAGAATAAAGTCTCACTTGTATGCCTCATGACCTTGCCAATCAAGCTTGAAGTCATGGCTCAAAGAACAAAGTTGGAATACTCTTCTAGACAACCTTCAAGTCAGTTTATAACATGGTGATAAAGTCGGCTCCATAACGTATGACAAGTCGGCTTATTAACATACAGGAACAACTATATATACCCCTATATATGCTGCGCAGAAAAGACAAGAAATAATAACGGTGAAGTCTGAGATTTGCGGAAAAAGGTGCAGGAACATATTCAGTTATATATGACTGTGTGAATTGCAAGTTAGGGCTACATTAAAAGGACAAAGAAGCGAGGAAGGAATTATGTTTAAGTAAGGAGAACAACTCTGTGATTTAGTGTGGATCTTAGGACAGAAATAGGTGCAAACTTCAGGACTGAAATATAAGTGCAAGTAAGAAGAACAGAGTTGTGGATTGAATATGCTAGAAGGACGCTATATTAGCAAAGTGTAAAGACTAAGGTTCGGGCATATAGTTCTATGGTATATGCTAAGTTGCAGTGCAAGCTTATGACTGTAATTTGATGCGTAGGAAGTCTGAGTTAAAAGGGGACTATATTATAGTATGAGAACATAACTATGATAAGTACCAGAACAGGACTATATATAAAGGTATCATTATGGTATGATAAAGATGGACTGTTCATGACAAGGTACTATGACAAGTAAGTATCACATACAACCAAAGAAGGAAGAATACAAATAGAGACCAAGCTCTCTAGTTCTGCTGCAGAAAGGTGCAGGACGGTGCAGGATGGTGCAAAAGAGAAGGATCAATTTATGAAGTCAAAGAAGAAGCAGTGACAAGGTCTTGGAGGCATACAAAGCTCAAGGGTCTGTGTCATGGTCATGGTACTTGTCATCTGAAAGTCTATAAGAAGAATTTCTTGTGGGTTTTCCTCTCCAAGAGGGAGAGGTTTTGCCCTGGCTCGAAGAGCCTAAATTTGTGTCTCTTGTGTTTTTGGTAATTGACTTGATGAAAGACTTAATAAGCTAAGAAGAGAAGACATAAGTAAAAGAAGTAAGCTCACATGTAATTATCAAGAAGAAAATTTGAATTAATCACTGCCCTACCTAATTCTCAACATGGTACCAGAGCTAAGGTGCTGAACACAAGGGCTACTTGACAAGGAGACACTCAAGGAAGCAAAGACCAAAGTTTGGGCTAAAAGGTCAGATCTGTTTGCAAGTAAGATTCTTTAAAGGATCCACTAATCAAGCTGGTAATCTTTTCCACCAAAGATTTATGACATTGAAGACATTGTTAAAAAGTCTCATCATCAGCTCCATTCTTCAATATCCAACACCTTTGAAGACATCATCATTCTGAAGACATCCTCTATCATTAAGATTCCAACATCTACATTCGAGAACTCGATCTGAGGATTTCCTACCTTCATCATCAAGGAAACTGCTAGAAGGAGGAAGTCATCCTACTTAAGTAAGTATATATGACCTTATCTAAATCTGTCAAAATGACTTATTCTAAAGAGAGCAACAAATTGGTTGGGTCATCAAACTTTAGCGCATGGAAGAAGAGGACATATTTGAATTTAATTGAAGACGAAGTTATGGTGCTACATCGAAAGATCTACAATTCAACCCTCAAAAGAAGATGCTCCAGCTCATGCCAAATACATAAAAGGAGAAATCAGAGCCGAGAGGTTTCTCATATAGAAATTTCACCCCCACTCCGGTTTTCAGTTTCACCTTATCACTCCCATTTAGTTAAATGCCCTTTCCCATAGGCATACATTCAAACATTCTGGAAATGAAATAAATTTCTGAAAACACAAATTTGGAGATTTCACAAGTGCTGGAAATGCAGAAATAAATACACAGGAAAATAGTACAGCCACACACAGAAAAATAACACTGTGATTTTTGGTCAATGTGACCTTGGAAAAACCCCCTACAACTCTTGGGGAAAACTAGCTTGAGAGCTCTTCTTTATTTCTGAAAATGCTTTTATAGAGAAACAAAAATACACAGTAAATTTCCAGCAACCACAAATTTACTTATCTCGAATTTCGTGCTTGACCTCCACATTAAATGCTGTCGGACAACCTTGAAAACTGTGCTAGAACAACTATACGAATTTCCTTGAAATTCGTGCCAAAACTAGCAGTACAAATTTCTTGAAATTCGTGCCCAGAAAAGTGTTGACCGCTGCTTCGATTTCTGTGCCTGAAAACAACTGTATGGCCCTCGAAATTCGTTCATGAACTGCTGCAATAAATGTGGTCTTCTCTCTCCTCGATTTTCGTGCCAAGCTGGCTCGAAAATCATGCCCAAATTTTGCTGTATGGATTGCTGAAGTAATGCCTTGGAATGCGTGCCAAGGTTCTGCTCTTCTTCTTCCTCCATGCTCAAAAATTCTCCTTGCTCTCTCTTGCTCTTTCTCTCAATCTGCTCATGAAAGACTGAATGACCTTTTCTCTTCTTTTCTCCTTTTACCCTAACCCTAAGTGACTTTTGGGGAATCCAATGGCTAAGATAGCTTTAGATCAAGGGCTAAGAATAAATGTGCATTTAATTCTCACTTTCTATTTTTTAATTCACCCCACTTAAATAAAGACCCACTTAGCCTTTTATTTCCATAGTCACTTTTTCACTTTCTAATTTTTCATTGACTTTAATAAAGTCACTTTAAAATTAGATTGTAACTTTACCACTTATAAAGTCACTTTAAAAATAGATTGTAACTTTACCACTTGTAAAGCCACTTTAGGAGAAAAGTACAAATACATTTGGACACTTTTCCCTAGGCCAAAGATCAAAAGCCTTAGAGAACCACTTGTCCTCTGGTACCCAAATTTTAACACTCCCTCTTACCAAGGAAAGTGTTCCTCACCACTCCCATCTTGTCTCTGAAATAGACATGCTTGCCCCGTGGTAAGGCTTTGGTCAAAATGTCCGCTACCTGCTCATTTGTGGAAACATACTCAAGCTTTACATCTCCCTTCTGGACATAGTCTCTAATGAAATGATATTTGATCCCGATATGCTTTGACCTGTCATGAAAAATTGGATTCTCCGTGAGTTTAATGCAACTCTGATTATCATAGTAAATCACTGAAGGTCTCATTGCCTGGCCAAATAGACCAAACAACATCTTGCGAAGCCATATGGCCTCACAACTATCCAAATTGGTTGCCATGTACTTTGCTTCCGCTGAACTCAATGCAACTGACTGTTGCTTCCGGCTGAACCACGACACAATTGCTGAACCCAACCCAAAACAACACCCTAAAGTGCTTTTCCTATCAGAAGCACAACCTGCCCAATTTGAATCAATGTACCCTGCCAGTCTCACTCCATCTCATTGTCTATAATCCAGACCAAAATCCACTGCCCCCTATAAGTAACGAAGAATGTGTTTTGCAGCCACCCAGTGCACTCTCCTGGGCTCACGCATGAACTGGCTCATCGTGTTAACTGCAAAACATATATCTGGTCAAGTGTTGACCAAATACATCAAAGAACCAATCAACTGTCTGTACAAAGTCGGATCCACCAACTCGAAATCTGAAGCGTGAAGCTTCTTCCAGCTAGTGATCATAGGTGTAGACATGGGTTTGCAATCCTCCATGTGAAATCTGCTAGGAATGTCCACGATATACTTCCCTAATCCCAGGAAGAAATGCCCCTCCTCCTGCGACACCTCGAATCCCAAAAAGTAATGCATCAAGTCAATGTCCTTCATCTCAAACTCTGAAGCAAAATCTCTCTTGCAGCCCTCAATGAGTCTCTTTGCACCTGTAATGACCAAGTCATCCACATACAACACCAGAATGAGAGGCTCCTCACCTACCACAATAAAGTATATGTTCGGATCAACATCACTCTTTGTAAAACCCAACTGTTGCAAGTATGTATCAATCCTTGATTACCAAGCTCTAGGAGCTTGCTTCAGACCATAGAGTGCCTTTGTCAATCTGCATACATGGGACTCCTTCCCCTGCACCTCAAAGCCCTGCGGCTGCTCGATATAAACCTCCTCCTGTATGAAGCCATTGAGAAATGCGGTCTTCACATCCATCTGGTGGATCTTCCAACCCATCTCTGCTGCTATCGATATAATGGAGCGAATGGATGTTTACCAAGCTATGGGAGCGAAGGTCTCCTCATAGTCAACTCCCTCTACTTGTGAGAACCCTCTCGCCACAAACCGAGCCTTGAACTTCTCGATGCTGCCATATGCAACATGCTTTATCTTGTAAAGCCATCTGGAAGTAAACACTGATTTACCTTCAGGCCTCAGCACCACCTCCCAAACATCGTTCTTCATAATAGAAGAATACTCCTCTTACATGGCCTCTCTCCAGACCTGCTGGCTAGCTGCCTGCTCATAGCTAGAAGGCTCAGAATCAACGATGCTAGTGATCAATGCCATATAGCTACGAAACTGCTCAGGTGGTTTGCTCTCTCTAACCTGTTTCTTTGGCCCAACAACAAATGTGGCCTCGCGCAAGGTGTCCTGAAGTCACTTGGGCTTCCTCTTCCCTGAGCACACTTCTCCCACCGGAGTTAAAGAATCCCCATCATCATCAGAAGCCTGAACTCCTCAAGGCTTGCCAGCTGACCTCATCCCTGAACCTGTGCCTGTAGATGCTGAAGTACCATGTGAACTGTCCATCAGTGGACTACCCTGTGAACTGCTCTGCATGCTGCCCAAAGCACCACCAACCTGAATCTGATAGCCATTGCTCACTGATGGACTTGACACTGTAATCAATGTACCTCCTGATCCCTGTCCACTGGATCCCTGTGACAGACTCAGCTGCTCCTGAGGGTCTGGTGAATCCAGATACTCTAACTCCCGTGACCTCTTGAAAGCTCTCTCCTCCTCGAACTTCACATCCCGCCTAACAACAACATTCCTCTTCACAAGAATATAAATCCGAAAGGCTTTCAAGGTCTCGCTATAACCCACAAAGATGCCCTTGTCTGCAGTGGGCTCTAGCTTGGTCCAGTTCTCCTTGGGAACACAAGAGTATGTAATGCACCCAAAGATACGAAAGTGACCAACATCAAGCTTCTTCCCAGAAAATGCCTCCTCCGGAGTCACATTCCCCAAGGAACGATGTGGACTCCTGCTCTGCAAGTACACAACAGTATTGCAGGCCTCTGCCCACAAAAACAAAGGTAACCCCTGATCATGAAGCATGGCTTTGGCAGCCCCAACGATGGATCTGTTCTTCCTCTCCGCAACCCCATTCTGCAAGGGGTTGTAAGGAATTGTGAACTCCCTCCTGATGCCTGCCTCCGCACAAAAATCAACAAAATCACCAACGGTATACTCCCCTCCATTGTTTGATCTGAGGACCTTGATCTTTCGACCTGTTTGAGTCTCCACAAGAGCTTTGAACTCTTGAAACCGCTTGTAGACCTCACTTTTGGTCTTCAAGAAATAAATCCAGGTCTTCCTGGAGTGATCATCAATGAATAAAACATAGTACTCATAGCCACTCAAGGATACATGAGACATCCAACCACTCACATTGGTATGAATCAAGTCAAGGATCCCTGTCGCTCTGTTGTCACTGCTGGGAAAAGGGGATTTGGAAAACTTCCCCATAGCACATCCTCTGCATGTATCAAGGTGATTAGAACTGAAATCTGGCACACCTGTGGTGATCTCCCGCAATGTTCTCAAGGCCCCATGATGTGCCCCATCTTGTGGTGCCAAATCTCACACAAATTTGAACTGCTAGATCTGTTGTCGGTACTGCTACTCAATGCCATCAGGGGCTGGAAAGAGAACTTGTACACCTTGGCATGGCACACACCAATCACTCTTGCTGAATCAGTGGGAGTGCCCCTAGGATATATAAGCACCTGCCCTTTCCTGAACAACACCTCATACCCTCTGTCCTCCAATGCTGGGACGGATATCAGGTTCTTCTTCATTCCAGGCACATACCCTCTTGTCACTGGAATTCCACCTGCATTTGCTGATCTAGGGCACCACATTAACCACCCCGCTTGACTGCTATTTTGACTGGTCCAAAATATCAGTCCTTATGGCTTTGAAATTGCCCACTTATAGTCCTCCCTCTGTCTGATCTAGGGCACAAGTATAGAACCCGCTAACTAGCCTTGGTTGCTCCAAACATATAAGTTCTTAGGGCCTAATCATTTAGCCACTAACAGTCCTCTACTCCTCAAGGAAATCTGTACATAGGTTGCCCCAAATCACTGTTAGTTCACATCATGCCAATCCACACTTTTTCTCACACTTGTGTTCATCTCATTGAGGTTTTAGTTCGGCCTAACAATCCACAGAGATTGACCTTTACACATTCATCAAACTTGGGCTTGTTAGTCTTCGTTGGATGTCTTGACACCCTCTCCATGCATAGAACCAAGCGAATTACACAACTATCCTGGGCAAACTTCACGTGGTTGTGTATGCATTGAACAACCCTAACTAGGCCACAAAGATTGGTTTTCAAACCCTTGAACAAATCCATCCACTTAGCAACTCTTCTCCACCACCCAACCATCTTCTAACAGCTCCACACAACCCTAAAACTCACGACCAACACACCAACAACTTTGGACAACATGCGGCCTTACTTTTAGACCCGTTACTCATTAAACTAGGCCACGCAGGCCACTCTCCCAACTGCGTTGAGGTCTGAGGGTATTCGCTCCTCTTGCCGCAATCATTCTAGGCCTTAGGAACTTCTACCATACACATTAGGGCTTGCGACCCTCTTCCTGCAGTTTGGATAGTGATCTAGGCCTTTCGGCCCCTCCTCTTTCCAATAGCAGGACACATTGTACAACATCTCCTTCTTAGCAAGGTAATCAGGCCTTTTGACCACCTTTTCATGCCCAAGAATAGGCTTATGGCTCTACTGACAGTTTAGCAAATCCTCTAAGAATAACTTTGTTGCTAGGGTGGAGGAATACCTTCATAAGAGCTAGCAAACTTGGATAGAAATCCTCCTCCTTGCTGTGGCTCTCCGTGAGACTTTTTTGTTGCCTTCTTGAGAAGTTCATTGCACTTGGATGGATCAGATCTCGTCCTTGCTAGGAATCCAGCTTGGCTTTCTAGCTCGACCCCTCCTAGGGCTACATTCCTCTAGCCTCCTTTCTCAATCTTGCTCCTCACATTAATGTCTAGGCATGATCCTTAGGCCCCTTTAAATAACATTTTCCTTTAGTCTCTTAGGAAACCTCTAGATCTAGGGTTTTAGTACCTCCTAAGCTGCGCAAATCAACAAACCACTCCAAGCTTGTCCCTAAAGTAAACAAACTTCATCTTGGGATAGAGGCTTTGTGAGAATGTCAACAACCTGCTGATTTGTAGAAATGTACTGGAGCCATACTGCTCCATTCTGTACCATGTCTTGGTACTTGATCTTAATGTGCTTCGATTGGTTATCACGGTTCTCTCCAACACATGATCAAACAATCTTGTGAGCAACTTTCAAAGCCGCACTGTTGTATAAGTTGCCAAACTAGCTGCAATATACTTGGCCTCTGCAGTGTTGAGTGCGATAGATGTTTGATTATTTTATCATCTAAGATATCATAGCAAAACCCAAATTGAAGCATCATCTTGATGTGCTCTTCTTGTCTTCTGCACTCTCCGCCCATTCTGATTTTATATATCCCTGTAGCTGTACGTCATCATTTTAATTCATATCCAACTATATCATGCCGACACCTCAACATGTGTTATGTTGCATCCGTGAGCTCAACCATAATTGGCCAACTTCCTTCACTAGGTCCTTCACCATAGCTGTCTTTTGGTCACCTTGATTGGGTGCTCCCTCTGAAATAGATCCTGTTGTGGCAATCCTGGCTTCCCCCTCTGCCACTGCTGTTTCCTAGTCACTGAAGCAGATATGCTCTCTTGCATGGTCCACTCATAGAAGCCATACTGCTTCTTGTCTCCGAGCATCTAGTTGACAATATCAATTCGATGACATCCATTTGGATGGCTGGTCCTTCCACGAAATCTGAATTAGATTCTCTCACTTCTTTAAATTGGTCACCCTGGGAGTGTCCCTTGACTTGGAAAGTAATGCATCAAACCTAGATCCTTCATCTTGAACTCAGAGGTCAACCCCCTCTGAGGCTGAAGTAGGGCTTGACTACTCCCTCTATCACGAAAGCAAAATCTCCTGTCACTGCTGCTCCCTCCGACACGTGAGTCCATATGCTCTCGTCAGAAAACAAGTCATATAATAACTAGATCAACCAAGACTCATCAAATATCCATGTTCGAGGTTTCTACAAAGCTTTCTTCAATCTGCAGACACGAGACTCCTTCTCATGCACCTCAAAGCGCTTGATCTTGTTCTATGTAAACTTCTTCCTCAATCACTCCATTGAGGAAAGTGGTCTTTACATCCATCCGATGTAACCTTCAATCCATGACAAAAGTAATAGAAATAATAATTCTAACAAAAGTGTACTTGGCAACTGAAGCAAATGTCTGCTCATAATCCTCTCACTCTTTCTGGGAGAACCCTCATGAATCTCACTTTTGTACTTCTCTATGTTGCATGATTGATCTTGTAGATCGACTTGGAAGTCACCACTGACTTCCCTTCAGGTCTCGACTCATTTTACTCTATCATGACATCCTTCAAACTTGCTGGCCTGCTTGCTCCCTCTGAACTAGGGGCTCTTTTGATCATCTGGAATGGTTCTAGATGTCAGTACAATTTCTCCCTTTTGAACACTAATCACTCTAGTTGAGTTTATGCTCGATCCTGGGAGAATCCTCTTGCCACAAATTTTTCTTTGTTCTTCCTGATTCTTCCTTTTGCTGCTAGAGACTTGACATCATTCATGATGTACCTGCAAACCTCATTAGGAGGTCATGGAAGAAACAATTATAACCAAGCAAAAAGACACAAAGACAAGAGGCTGAATAATAATGAAGTAATAATAATCAAGGAGGAAATATATAAAGTACTTATCTTTTGATTTGAGGATTGTAGGAAATTGTCAATTCCCTCTTGATCCATGCCTTCTTGCAGAAATCACTGAAATCTGTCTTCAATCTCATCAAGCTAGAAATGCTGAATTTTGGATGGATGTGAGAATTCATATGAGGTCTGATGAGTTTGGAACCCCTCTCAAACATCCTGAAACTTTTAATGATAATATAGAAATTTAAGTAAATAAATTTTCATTTTCTTTATATTCCCCTGTAATGAAGAAATTTTGTGTTTAATGATAATATATAAATTTAAGTAAAGAAATTTTCATTTTCTTTATATTCCCCTGTAATGAACAAATTTTGTCTACTCAGAGGAATGCTCTGATATCAATGTAACGAACAAGGTTCGTATACGCAGCGGAGTAAGCTTCAAAATACTTCGAAGACAAAGTCATCGATTGTAGGATAAGTAAATATATAAGAATATTTGAATACAAGTGAGATGATTGCAAATGAGACTGAGGGCCTGCTTATATATCCTAGGCAGGTGCCTCTTCACCATCGGTCATGTCCATAGGAACATACCTCTTCATTAACTAATTACTGGTTAGTTAATTATTATTTATTGTTTACATTATTTATATTATTTTATATATATGTTATTCATAGCATCTCCTTTCTACCCTTTTACTTTAATATTTTTACATCATCATTTTAGTTTGGCTTGTAGCTCTAAAATCACTTAACTGTTGGAATTTCCTGAACCCAACACCCGGTATTCAGTTCCCAACATTTATTAACTGAACGATTCAAGGAAATTCTACATGCAAGCTCCTAACAAGGCAAATAAAGGTCCTTCTAGTCAAGACACAAGACTTGAAGTACTTTCCGAGCTACAAAACTCAACATAAACACTCACAAATGATCAATGAAATGTGCTTTTAGGATTTAGGGTGAGAGAGTTTAGTTTAGGTAAAAAAGTTTTATAAAAAAACGTTTTTTCACCCTAAATGGTATGGTGTATCCTGGCCTACAAGGAACCGACCTGGTATGCATTCAGCTGAGTTGGGCTGGTTTGTTACTGAACCAGTTTAGTGGCTGAGTCAGTGCGATTGAGGGTCAACTTATCTAACTTCGAGTCTGAGATAGCTGAGTTGTAAAATACTGCATCCACGTGCTTTGTTGTTTCTAGTTTTTTGGGGATGGTAGGGAACATTCCTGACAGCATCCCCATGCTTGTGATTGTGTTCCCAAGGGTTGGGAACATCCCCCATGGAACACTGGTTAGTCACTGATTAAATCTATGTTACTGCAATTTTGAAGTTTGATAATTTTAACTTATTTGTTTTGTTCTTTAGAAGTTAAACAATTTTCAGCTGGAAGGTTGTAAACTTAAACATTGACCTAGTTTAGTTTAGTTCTTTTCTGTCCTCTGTTTTTCTCAAAATGGTATATGATTTCTTTGTTTTTGTGGATTTATGTTGTTCTTTGGATAGATCGGATATTGCTTGCAGTTTATGCTTCTTAAATTTTCTACTTACGAGCGAGTTTTTTATGCAGTCCGGTGAGTCCTATCACAAATGTTGTCCCTTTGTCATTAGTGCTCTGTGCTTCCCTTATTAAGGAGGCATTTGAGGATTGGGTAAGTGTATGTTAAAAATGTTTTATTTTGCCTAATAAAATTTCAAATTTGTTACAATAATTTGAAATATTCTTACTTAGATGTTGTAGTTGTTTTTTTCACTAGGGCTGTTTTGTCATTGCATTGGGGATTATTTAGCATTTGTGAACTTGAGTATTCACATTCAAATGCTGTTATAATTATTTGTTTGCTGTTAACATTCCTACTTTGTGAACTCAGAAACGGTTTGCCAATGACAAGGTAGTCAATAGCACACCAGTTGAAGTGCTTCAGGATAGCAGGTGGATTAAAATCCCTTGGAAGAAGTTGCAGGTTGGGGATCTTGTTCGTGTAAGTGTTTCATATGCCCCCTGGCTTTAATGTCAGCCTACAAGTTAGTAAGATTAATACAGTCCTTATCTTGTAGGGCTTGTAATAATGGAAAAAAAGAGGTAGTGTTTGGTCATTGGTGTAAGTCGGCAGTATAACTATTGTTTTGTTGCTGCAGTGATTTAGTGCTAATTTAAAATGTTATTAAGTGGCCATCTTAAAAGTTTAGTTTGAAATTTCTTTTTGCACCAAATGGTTAATTTTTACTAGTGGAGCCAACATTCTTGTGAATGTTGTTCAGAGAAACATACATGATGTGAAATTTAGTTAACATGTTTTTGAAAATCATGCTGGTTGTAATCGTAGTTGAATCATTGCATATGCTATCATATTTTGTATGGTTGTTAAATTAATATCGGTCTGGAAATCATTGATTGTATGACAGTCGATAAAAAATGTTCTCAAGGATGAATGCCTAGAGAGGATCATGGTTATTTCAGAAAGATAAATGTCACACACATTTCCAAACATAGCTTGATATCACTAGGGTCAGGTATTATTTTGCTGGATTTTTGTTTTGTGTATAACTGAGACAAAGGACTGACTAATTCAACTGCCAAATATGTAATAGAAAAGAGAACAATGTCAAGTACGTAGTCATGTAATATCATAACCCTTGCTGAACACTGAGAGATATGTGTTGAATATCTAATTTATGACAGGATAGGATGTCATTATTTATGTTGTTGGTGGATGGTTAGTGTTCTACATTTTGCATTTGTTTTGATTCTTCTTTTGCACACAGGTTAAGCAAGACGATTTCTTTCCAGCAGATCTGCTGTTCTTGTCTAGTACAAACCCTGATGGTATTTGCTACATTGAGGTTAAGAATTCTAACTAAATTGTTTCGATATCATATTTACTTATAATCACTTGTTTTTTTGGGTATGATTCTTTTTTTTTACTTATGGTATTAATTGGTAAACTATATTTATTATGCAGACAGCAAATCTGGATGGTGAGACAAATTTGAAGATCAGAAAAGCATTAGAAAGAACATGGGACTACTTGCATCCCGATAAAGCATGTGAATTTAAAGGTTAGGGGTTTTTAACAACATTGTTAAATGACCTATCAGTTTGAATCACTATGCATGTTTCATTTCTCATTAAAATTAACATCAGTTTGCTAGTAGGTACGCTATTTCTCATTCTGAAACTTTTGTTTTGATCATTAGGTATTTAAATCCATGATGAGGGTTTTGTGGTTGGAAGTCTTCAATGTCAATATGCTTATATTGTGTGGTATATGTTGAAAAGTGTAACTAGGTCAGTCTTCATGTTGACTATGTAATTATGTATACATGTAAAGAAGATGTCAAAGATAATAAAATGTATTTTTGGTGTACTTGCTTCATGGGTTTCATGAGCAAGATTTTTATCATGTAGATAGACTTCTTCTTGATGTCTACTAGGTTTAAGTCTTCTAGGCATAGAATATAGTTAAGTGTCATGTATATATATGAAGGAATCTGTCATCAGTATATACTCCAGAGCCTTGTATCACATCCAAGAATTTATGGAAGAATTGCCTGCAAACTGACCTCTGTCAAATGCTGGAAAAAGAAGTTATTATAAAGTTGTTGAAGTTGGCCTACAAACCTAAAGACAGGTCGGCCTAAACGCTGAGCTATTACCTATATATATACCCCTGTTCCTGCGGACAATATGCAAGCAATTTGAGTGCGGATTCCTCTGAAATTACCGAAAAGATTAAGACAGTTTACGGATTGTTTTTGAGAAAGAAGATAAGCGGATAACACTGAACCTCATGCAGATATACACAAGATTACTCTGCGGATGAATAAGGAAGATTTCAAATGCAGATACAGGAAGCATATGAGTGCAGATGAGGATTGCGGACATCTACTAAGTGCGGATCAACTTCAGGAAAGAGTGCGGATTAAGGTGCAGATGTATATGAACCCACAGCAAAGAAGAGGGTGTATATAAGAGCAAGATATAAGGAAATATACGAGTGCAGACAGAACAGTGTATTTGAGTAGCATATAAATGCGGTTGAAGGGCAGAACATAGATACGGATATGAAATTAAAGAGCAGGAAGTAAACTTTGTGGAAGTTTCAGGAAACACAGGATTGCATTTGACTGAAGTTAAAATTTCGGACAAGTACAGGAAAGATACAGCGATATAACTCTAAGATTAAGAATTTTGGTTCAGGGTTAATAATTTATTGAAGACAGTCACCATAAGGAGAAGAAGCAGCAATAGTGAGGAAATCTTTGATTTACCTTCTCATAGTCCAATCAATTCAAATACAAGCATATACAAGAAGATCAAGGTCTTGGAAGCATATCTAGGTCAGGGATCTAAGTCTGTGTCATGGTACTTGTCATTCGAAGATCAATAAGAAGAATTCTTTGTGGGTTTTCCTCTCCAAGAGGGAGAGGTTTTTCCCTGGCTCTAGGAGCCTAGCGTTCGTGTCTTGTGCTCTTTGATAATTGCCTTGATGAAAGATTAACTAAACTAAAAGAAGAGAAGACATTATTATCATAAGTAAGGTCACAAGTAATTATCAAGAAGAAAATTTGTATTAACCTACAGCTCTTTAAATTCTCAACATGGTATCAGAGCTAAGGTGCTGAACATAAGGGCTGCTTGTGAACAAAGCCACTCAAAGAAGCAAAGATCAAAGTTTGGGTTGGAAAGACAAATCAGTTTGCAAGGAAGACTATCCAACTACTTCATGTGAGATCTCCTGCTTCGTTCAAAAGATCAACTCATTCAAGAAATTAATCTTTTCCATCAAAGATTTGCACTCAAGACAAACAAAGGAAATCTCAACTTTTGAAGATAATCATTATAACCAAGGGTTTAAGTACAACAACATTGAAGAAAGGAAACCCTTGACTTCATTCTCAATCATCATCAAGGAAGCTGCAAGCAAATCCACTCAAGTAAGTTCATGACCCTATCTATCAAGATGCCTTATTGTAAAGAAAGCAACAAGCTGGTTGGGTCATCAAACTTCAGTGCATGGAAGAAGAGAACAAACTTGAATTTAATTGAAGAAGTAATGGACTATATCGAAGGATCTACTGTTCAACCTTCAAAAGAAGATACTCCAGTCCATGCCAAGTACATGAAGGGAGAAATTAGAGCCCAAAGGATTCTCATAGAATCCATCAAAGACTCTCTCATTTCCTATGTATCAAAACTAAAGACTGCAAAACAAATATATGAGAAATTGGTGGAGCTGTTCTCTGTGAGTACTGCTGGAGAAGCAATCTCTCCGAGACAAGAACTATACGAAATGAAATTATCTAGGGAAGCAGAAATCGCCCCATACTTTATGAGGATTTCTGAAATAAGAGATCAACTGCAGGAACTAGGAGAGGTGATGTCTGACACTGAGATGACAACAGTGGTATTGAATGTTCTATTAGAGGAATGGGGAAACTTCACTTCTAGTCTATATGGGAAGAAAGAAGCCACTCCATTCCATGATTTATGGTCTCTATGTAAAATAGAGGAAACAAGACTAAAAGCCAAAGCTGACACAGGACCAAGTGAAGAGAATCATGCCTTTGCAACCTCATACAGGAAGAAAGGAAGATTCAGAAAGTTTGGCCCTCAGAATAAAAGAAGAAATATGGACAACGTGCGATGCTTTGGATGTGATGAGCTTGGGCATTATAAAAGAGATTGTCCCAAATCTGGAAAGGACAAGAGGAAAAAGGAAGAAGCCCATGTCACTTATGAAAGAGAAGAACTTGATGCTAAAAGATCTAAGAAGGAGGAAGCAAGAGATCTTTATTATGATTTAGATCATCTTCTTTTGTAAGTGATCTCTGATTAGTTACAAAATTGTATGATAGCAATGTACATTAAGAAGCATCTCGATAGAAGCATGGAAGGAGCTCTCAATGAAACAACGTCTGGAAAACCTCTCTACTAAAAGTAAAGCAGTCATCAGATCAAGGGTCATCATGGAAACAAAATTTTGGATGTGATGACATATTGTTGAAGCAGGTCAAAGGAATGAATCTCTTCATTCAAGAGAAACCGCTACAGGATGACTCAAGGAAAATAGGTATGAGAATGTGCAGAGAGGAAGAGATCATGAAGTAGAATCATGTCAAGAGGTAGTTATCATCCAAAGGCCAAGAAGATGTGACTAAGAGATCTCCTGGGAAGATATGTAGAATTTGACGAAAGTCTGGTAAAGAAGAAGACCCTTGGAAAAAACATATCATTAGGAGACATGTCAATCTGTATGAAGGATGTCAATGCCTACATGAAGATGTTATGGTGAAAGATCATCACTAAGGTAACTTTTGTTCTCAAAGGTTCATATGAATATGTTTTTCTGGATAAATTTGTGCAGGGTTGCCAATCATAAGAAAGGATTTGTGATCCTTGGAGATGATTTGAAGGAAAGCAGCATGGCATAACAATGGGCCAGATAAGGAAGTCTGATGAATCACTCTCTGATAGCTGACATGACTCAGGATGGAAGTGATGGATGATCTGTGCCTTGTGAAGCTAAAAGTTGAAGATTCCTCAATATTGAAATCCATGACATCGAGGATAGGAATTCTTCATGAGCAGCTGGGTGTCTCACCATTGTTGCTGGAGGTCCCTGGTTAAAAGGGGAGCCTGGTGATAAGTTTCTTACTTGGAAGAAACTTGGTAATTCCTAAGAATGAGCTTAGGTACATTCCTTGTATAGGAATGAGTACATTCCCTTGTGGAATAAGTTCTCCCTGGTTGAGAGGGAGAGATAGACACATCATTATGGTCTTCACTTGGGAAGACAAAATGGAGGATTGGGTAATCATCTGGCATTCGATACTCTTTGAGAATGTGTTAGGGCATTCAAGATAAGAGTAGTCGGGGACCGATATTATTTAAGGGCTAGCTACCCAAGAGAAGAATAATACAAGAAGGTCATACTTTGGGAACACCCGGGTGGAGTATGTACCTTGGAGAGACAATGACGAAGGTGTCTATAAGTCATGTGTATCGCCAGCATTGTAGCCCATTGTCTCGTTGAGAGATGGGGCTGTTAGTCAAGGCCTTGCACTAGGACAATGCTGGTTGATATGATGCTATACATATTCGATTACCAATTCGATTCTTCTTATGAGATTCTTCATTTTGAAAGTAACCATGTACCTATATGAATACCTCCCTAGTTAAGAGGGAGTGTTGAAAAGTGTAACTAGGTCGGTCTTCATGTTGACTAAGTAATTATCTATACATGTAAAGAAGATGTCAAAGATAATACAATGTATTTTTGGTGTACTTGCTTCATGGGTTTCATGAGCAAGATTTTTATCATGTAGATAGACTTCTTGATGTCTACTAGGTTTAAGTCTTCTAGGCATAGAATATAGTTAAGTGTCATGGATATATATGAAGGAATTTGTCATCAGTATATGCTCCAGAGCCTTGTATCACATCCAAGAATTTATGGAAGAATTGCCTACAAACCGACCTCTATCAAATGCTGGAAAAAGAAGTTATTATAAAGTTGTTGAAGTCGGCCTACAAACCTAAAGACAGGTCGGCCTAAACGCTGAGCTATTACCTATATATATACCCCTGTTCTTGCGGACAATATGCAAGCAATTTGAG
Source organism: Pinus albicaulis (assembly GCA_034641835.2). Classification (NCBI taxonomy): domain Eukaryota; kingdom Viridiplantae; phylum Streptophyta; class Pinopsida; order Pinales; family Pinaceae; genus Pinus; species Pinus albicaulis. The sequence continues at coordinate 515,035,547 of CM076570.1, read as the reverse complement.
TGTGGATTCCTCTGAAATTACCGAAAAGGTTAAGACAATTTACGGATTGTTTTTGAGAAAGAAGATAAGCGGATAACACTGAACCTCATGCGGATATACACAAGATTACTCTGTAGATGAATAAGGAAGATTTCAAGTGCGGATATAGGAAACATATGAGTGCAGATGAGGATTGCGAACATCTACTAAGTGCGGATCAACTTCAGGAAAGAGTGCGGATTAAGGTGCAGATGTATATGAACCCACAACAAAGAAGAGGGTGTATATAAGAGCAAGATATAAGGAAATATATGTGTGCAGACAGAACAATGTATTTGGGCAGTATATAAATGCGGTTGAAGGGCAAAACATAGATACGGATATGAAATTAAAGAGCAGGAAGTAAACTTTGTGGAAATTTCAGGAAACACAGGATTGCATTTGACTGAAGTTAAAATTTTGGACAAGTACAGGAAAGGTACAATGATATAACTCTAAGATTAAGAATTTTTGTTCAGGGTTAATAATTTATTGAGGACAGTCACCATAAGGAGAAGAGGCAACAATAGTGAGGAAGGTAAATCTTTGATTTACCTTCTCACAGTCCAATCAATTCAAATACAAGCATATACAAGAAGATCAAGGTCTTGGAAGCATATCTAGGTCAGGGATCTAATTCTGTGTCATGGTACTTGTCATTTGAAGATCAATAAGAAGAATTATTTGTGGGTTTTCCTCTCCACGAGGGAGAGGTTTTGCCCTGGCTCTAGGAGCCTAACGTTCGTGTCTTGTGCTCTTTGATAATTGACTTGATGAAAGATCAACTAAAGTAAAAGAAGAGAAGACATAAGTATCATAAGTAAGGTCACAAGTAATTATCAAGAAGAGAATATGTATTAACCTACAGCCCTTTAAATTCTCAACAGTATATGCTACTAACTATAAGATCCATCTTAATTCTAGATCTACCAAGTGTCAAGATGGATCAAATCTTTCAAAATGCAAACCTTTTTTTGATCCAGATTTATGCAGGAATGAAATGAAATTCAGATTTAAAAAGAAACACAGAGCTACAACAGAAACAAAACTTCAATTCATTAATAGCAAATACTGAAAACTGTTTACATGCAAAATGGAAATAAACTAGCTCAGGCGATGGTAGCAATCTCTGAGAAGAGATGTGATGGCTACATGCCTTCTGAACCGTCTTACAATGAGGCTCCAAGGCCTTTTTATTTTTGAGAAACAATAGAAAACCCTAAACATCAAAAAACCTAGAGATGAAGCTCCTAAAGTTTGTGTGCCTCGTTGAGGTTAGTTGGTACATCAACTTCCCGAGGTCGTAACTTTCGCATATGATCTTCGTTTGATGTGTACAATACCTCGTTAGAAAGTTCTATTTGAGGACAACAACTTTCGACTGCAAGTCCTAGTTGCAGACAATGAGTTTGTCCGTTTTCCAAAAAAATGTCATTTAGGGCCTCAAAATGGCTACGAAAGTTCAAGACTCGAAAAACTGGCAAAAATAGTAAACTGTACTAGATATTAGGAAACTGAAAGGAAATAGTGTTGGGGGTCCAAGTGGAATAGGCAGGTGGCCACCACTATCCAGTTGGATCTGTCCTCCCCCCATAGAAAGCAATGGTCCCCATTGCATTGAGTGCCTCCATGAGATGGGAAAGCTTCTGCTGCACTTGGTCCTTGGTGAGCCACTTGCCCTGGTAAAAGAGCTGGTCGACTTTGACAACCCGATACAGTTCGATCCTCTATTGGTGAGTGTTCTTAATCTATGTATCCATGATCCGAGCTGTCACGACCTGTTCAATGCAACTTGGGTTGAGCTTTGTTGGTGTCAACTGCTCTGCAATCTCTGATGTGTCCAACAAAGATGGAAAGTATGGCCGAAGGCGGTCCACATTGAACATTGGGTGTAGGCCAATGAATGGGGGAATGCTGAGCTCGAAAGCATTGTCACCCATAGCTTTGGTGATGGTGTAAGGCCCATATCGGAGTGGTCAAAGCTTTCGATGGGCTCCGATAAGGCGTTCCTTCTGCAAATGAAACCAATCTTTGCCGCCCACTTGAAAAATCAGTGGCACCCAATGCTGATCATGATGTTATTTGTACTTGGCATTGGCTTTATCCTGGATGTCATGTTGTTGGCGAATGTGCTGGATGCGTTCAATAAACTTGGTGACTTTATCAACTTCATACTGAAAATGTGCAGATTTGGTCTATCTAGTCGCAAAGGGCATTGCAACATCAATGGGACGCAATGGTTGAAATCCCATGCACACTTGGAAGGGGCTGTGGCCAATCGAGCTACAAAGAGCACTGTTATAGTTGTGCCGCACATAAGGAAGACTCATATCCCATGTTCGTGGATGCTTGGAGTTGTACATGCGTAGTATGTGCACTATCAGCTTGTTGACAACTTCCGTTTGGCTATCAATCTGAGGATGGAATGCAATTGACTTTGTGAGCTTGGTGTCCAAAATCGACCAAAGGCTCAACCAGAATGTGCTCAGAAACTTGCTATCTCGATATGATATAATGGTCTGTGGGATCCCAAAATGTACCCACACTCGTTCGAAGAAGAGTTTGGCAACGTCTTTTGCTGTGATGCTCTTCTTGCAAGCCATCAATATAGCCATCTTAGAAATCTATCAATAATCACAAATACACAGTTGTTACCATGCTTGGTAGAAGGGAGGCCAGCCATATAGTCCATGGAGATGGATTCCCAAGGCTGGCTAGGAATATACATGCCTTGCTTCTTGATAATTGGTTTGGCGATGACACAGGTAGTGCAAGATCTAATATATTTTCCAACATCCTGTTGGAGATTTGGCCAATAAAATTATTTCTGTAGTTCTGCCACTGTCTTCTCTAAACCAAAGTGTCCTGCGACCCGACTATAGTGTGCCTCCCAAATCATCTTGGCACGCTTGCTTGAAGGAACACAAAGGTGTCCTAGATGGAAAAATGGTGCGTCCTGGAGGTGTAAATATGGAACTTAGTGTAAATATGGAACTTACTTTCCATCCATCAACATTTGGTATGTGGTGGCAAATTCTGGATCATTTTTGTAAAGCTGCGGCCATCTAGAAGTCTCGCGCCCTCAAGAGTTGAGAATCATAATCAGCGCCACAACCGGTGGCCGATTGAGGCAATTTGCAACATTATTGGTGCTTCCCTTCTTGTACTTAATGTTCAAATGAAATTGTTGTAGGTATGTGGACCATTTTTGATGGCAGTCGTTCTGCAATTTCCTTTGTGTTTGTATAAACTGAAGAGGATGGTGATGTGTGTGGATGATCATCTCCTTACCCAAAATGTAATATTACCACTACTGGAAAAGCCTGCACGATGGAATACATCTCTTTATCATAGGTGGGGCATTTTCGAATTGTATCATAGAGTGTCTCTTGTGATAGGTCACCAAATGCCCTTGCTAGGTGAGGACTGCACCAATAACATAGTTAGAGGCATCTGTTTCAATTTCAAATGGTTGTTGCAGGTCTGACAATGTGAGTACCGGTGCAAAGCAAAGGCGTTGCTTAAGTTCTGTTGGGACTTGGACTAGAAAAACTTTGCTTTCGCTCCGCCTTTGGTATGAGAGAATCCCAACACGGACGTTTGATAGAAATTGGCAAGGCCCAGAAAGTTGCGAAGCTTTGTTAGAGTGGTCGGGGCTAGCCAATCCCAAATGACTTGGGTATTAGCTGGATCCACATGCACGCCGTGTTCATCAATGATGTAACCCAGATATCGGACTTGGTTCATGCGAAAGGTGCATTTCTCCAAGGTGGCACATAGTTTGTGTTGTCGTAGGATTTGGAGGACTTGCCAAATGTGTTGTAAGTGCTCTTCCCAAGTCTTGCTGAAGATGAGGATGTCGTCCAGATATACAACTGCGGACGAGTTGGTGAAGGGCCGCAAGATGTAATCCATCAACCTCGTAAAATTTGCAAGGGTATTTGTTAACTTGAAAGGCATGACCAACCACTCAAAAATGTCCTCCTTGGATTTGAAGGAAGTCTTCCATACATTTGGGTTCTATTGGAACCTGGTGATAGCCATACTTCAAATTAATCTTGCTGAAGTACTTGGCCCCCTTGAGCTAGTAAAGAAGATCATCAATCCGTGCGATTGGAAACTTGTTTTTGACAGTGATTTTTTGTAGTGCCCGATAATGAATGCATAGTCTCCAAGTCCCATCCTTCTTCCATACGAGTACAATTGGATTCCCACAAGGTGAGGAACTTGTTCAGATGTGCCCTTTTTGTAGCATCTCTTGGATTTGTCGGTTGATTTTTTTCGTTTTTAAGAAGAGAGCAACAATATATCGGCCCATTGGGTAAAGGTGCTCCGGGGGTCAGATCGATTGAATGCTTGATCTGACAGTGCAAAGGTAACCCGGTGGGTGAGAAGATGTCCCTATATTCTTCCACAACCTTATCCACCTACTTCTGTTGCGTGGAAGAACCCTTCCCGGGGGCAATGGATGTGGCAACGATCTTTCCCTTACTTTGAGAGCGATTAAAAAAGAAAACAAATTTCCCAATTTGGCACACGATCTTACTGCATTACTTAGCAGAGATCAAAGAAATGACGGTAGGCAAGGCTACCTTTGGTATCCTGTATAGCTTACTGCCCAAGGTAATAATAACAGTGTGAGACTTGGACTCATACACAACATGACGTATCCACAAGTATGGTTGGCCTAATAATACATCACAAACATCAAGGAGAGCAACATCACACAATAACTCATCTGTGAAGGGTTTGATGCTATAGGGTAGGTGGCAATGCTGGCTGACGCAAAGATTTCTCCCTTGGTGGAACCATCAGATGGTGTATGACTGCGGATTTCGTGTTGTCCAGGAATTGCATCTTTACTTGGATGTATTTGTGATGCCAACTGTCGTACTTGAGTACCAGATGCCGCTCAAAATCCTTGATACCCAACTTCGTGCAAAGGGTATGAAAAATATTTGTGAACTCTGACACGTCTTGGTCCCTTTACTGCCGCAATGTGGTCCATTTTATGCACTTATCTTCATAGCTCCCGACAAGGTAATATTGTTCCTTGAAGGCTTCTTGGAAAGAATTCCAAGTGGGTGCGGTTGAAAATAATGAGGGTTCCTTCTTTACCCTCTACTCACAGTAGGTTTCCCACTAGTCCTTGATGTGGGGGGCGACTTTGAGGAGTGCACAATTAATGTTTTCCCTATTGGAAGAATTATGGATTGAAAAATATCCTTCCAACAGATTTAACCATTTATCTACGACATCAGCGTCTTCAAAGACAGAAATGTCAAAGTCAACTTATACCTTGAAGGGGTGGCACGTTTAAGGTGACTGCCAGATGAAGATGTTTCGCCTGCTGATACCCGTTGAAGGATTTGGGAAAAGGTATCCATCATCTCGTTCCTTTGTCGCTCGAGTGCTTCTTCAAGCAACATTTTGAAAGGATCTCTTGCTCCCTCGTTTTTATTTTCTTCGGCCATGGAAGGCTGTCGGGGTCGGTGAGGCCGGTCTTGCAAGGGTTCAACGAGTTCAAGTCCTAACTCCTTATATCTCGATTGTTGGAAAATGTTACTAGTTTCGGTCTTCATAATTGTCAATGTACTCAAGTCGTTATGTATATCTTATGTTACAAGAAAAGGAAGAAAGAAAAATATTATTTTAAGCATGAGTTTCATGCTCCATTTTGATGGTCGTTTAGGTCAAGAAGGTTCTTCATGCTTTTAGGGATTGTCATGCTTTTAGGGTTGAGTCATGAAAGTCCTTGTCAATTATGTAAGACCCTATCGGGCAAGTTGTAACATGTAAAAGATATTGGTTTTGAGTTTAGAAAGTTCTATGAACCTCCAAGCACAAGTTTGCTATGACAGTGACAAGTCAGCCTAGAGAAGGATATTCGACCTCATGGAAAGCCTATAAATAGAAGTAAATTCAACCACATTTGAACACCAATTTGATCTCACAAGAAGTTCGATCTGAAGCTGGGAACATCAAGAAAGCTAGAGCGAAGGTCAAGAAAGCAAGGAGAAGTCAAGGAGAAGAAGAAACAATTGTTTTTGGGCCATTTTCTCTAACATGTGAAGAAACTAGGGTTTTGCTCCTATTACAGGGCCGAAATTGTAGGTCGAAATTGGGGGCTGAAGTTGAAGCTCGAAGTTGGTTGAAGCAAGGTTACTTGGGAGCGGGAGTGGGGACTGACATTTTCAAGAGCTCCCTATTTGTGAGCGAATTTTTATATAATATATAATTTTATATATTTTGATGCATATATGTCAACAAAAGCATGTAGAGTGATGAATGACATGTAAAAAGCATAAAAGCATAGATTGAACCATATAACATCAATCATCTAGAAGTTATAATCTTCATCAACCACGTCCACAAGTTAGTAACATACAACATATCGAGTTTCATGATTCATCAATCTTAAAGTTTCAAGCTTTCAAAATTCAATACATAACACTTATCATCATTGATCACCAAAATTGTATAAAAATTCTAAATGAAATGTTATAAAATGAAATGAAATGAAACAACTTTCAACTTGCACGAAACATCATATTCACAATTCATTACCAATGAGTTATAATTGCCAACTTCAAACTTAAATTGTCATATATTGTTTACAAAATATATCATAATAAATATGAAAGAGTCAACAATTATAAATACTACTAGAAACTAGAAAAGACAAGTAAATCTATTATCTATTGCTAATGCTTGGGCCTCTTGCCTCCACGAGAAATGTCTAATCTCTGAGCAGGTTGTGGTGGTCTTCTAAGAGTCTCCTCCCACATAGTTGCACAACCGGAACCAAAAGGCACATTCTCTCCACATGAGGATGTAGATGGAGGCAACGACAACAAAGGAACAATTGTTGGAACTCGAGCACTGCTACATGGTGTGGGTGGCATGGCTGTTGTTACTTCTTCTTCATCTTTCAAAAGTTCTACTTCCAATTCTTCTAGATGTATAGTGCCATCCTCCAAATTACCGTCCTCTGGGTTGTTGTCCCAAGTTTTATATTATGTATTCTGATAAGCTCGATCACAATAATGACTCAACAACCTCAAGTTGTAGTGCACATAAGCCAAGCTTTCTGCTTGCTTTTCATTGAGTCTGTTTTTTTTCACATTATGAATGAAGCTGTAGGTGCTCCAACACCTCTCTGCAGAATAAGTATTTACAACCTGTGAGAGCACTTTTTTTTTGCTAATTTTGGCAAAAGTCCCTGGCCGCCATATGCTTCCCACCATGTGAGAGCATCAAATATGTCTCTATGTTCCATTGCATGCAAAGAACCAAACGCACTAGTGCAACTGAAGTATCTGCCAAATTAAAGACGCAAATTAGCACACTCCTTGTCAGGGATCAACTTGTCTAATGCTTCCTTATATCCTTTAGATACCTCTGGATCTGTATGGGGTTTGATCCTAAACCCAACCCCAACTGCAGGTTGGCCCAACCAAGATGGAGAGTAGTATTTTGGCAGAAGGATATACGTCAAGACATGTAGTGGAACATTAAGTTTATTCCACCATGCGCACATAGAATTGTGAATTATCATTTTCTTGAAAAATATCTTTATTTGCCCCAAGATGCTATCCATCTGCTCATACACCTCCCCAATCACTGGTTTATCTGTATCTGCAAAACGAATCATGCTATAAATGGGCTTAGTTTTTTGCAAAACTTCCCTCACACGTCCCCAACGCAGACCATCAAGAGCAGTCTCCTCCACCTGTTCAAAACCTTGCCTGTCAACTGCAGTTGGAGCCCTGTCCTTTAATACCTACTAGTGTTGACTTGATACCATGCTAGCGAATGACTCTCTTACCTTCAAAAGGAGCCTGAGGGTGAGGTAATAACTAGCAAATCTAGTCTTCCCAATCTTCAATAGCTCCAATCTTGAGTGATTGCGGAAAATCCCATGGGTATTGCTATGATTTGTAATAAATTTTATCATTTTTTTTGCCTGCCTTCTACAAATCACCAATCCATTTGTATTGATGGTTTTTGTTCTTAATAATGTCATGCATCAAAAGGTTCATTGTGTGGACCAAACACTTAGACCAAAATATGTTGGAGTATCTATCCTCAATAATTGCTCCCGCTGACTTACAATTATAAACATTATCAGTGATGACTTGGATGACATTGTATGGACCAATACATTTGATTGTTTCAAGTAATGGTTCTGCAATGTTAATGGCAATCTTGAACTTTTGTGAGTAATCATACACTGAAAGGAAGATTGCACCATTGATAGACACAACATGAACACTTATCAATGTCTTGCCTTTTACATTTGTCCATCCATCAGATACAATGGACACCCCATGGTCATTCCAAGAATTTGTCATTTTAGCCAAAGAATGTGCTATTTTTTATTTTTCTCGATCAAGTCCCACGGTTCTAGCCTTGTCATACCCAGGGCTCTTGTATCCTATCGGGGCATCATTAATGGCAGAAACCATTTCATGCCAATAAGGTGAGCGAAGAACATTGAATGGTATCCCACATGCATAGAGAAACCGGTAAAATTTTGAATCCACATCATTCCTACGCCTTTCATTAAGGAAATTTAATATGGTTCTACGCCTTAAAGAGATGCTTGTTCCTATGCCTCCATATCCACTGCCATGGGAGGATGCTGATGGAGTTCTTTGTGCATGTGATTATGGGCTATGTTGAAAGACACCCTTTGATCTTTTAGATCTGTATTGGGCTTCCTCCTCTTCCCTTGTGTATTTGGCTCTTTGTGTTGTTGACACTCTTAAACAATCTCTGATTCCTATTTGTTTATCTCCATCCCATGGCCTTTTCCCAGAGAGGTGCCTTTTGGCATGAGTGTATGAACCTGTGTAAGTGTTTTTGCAATGGAGGCATGTAAATTTAGTGGTTCCACCCCCTTTCCCTCCTTCAAGCTTAGAAACATATTTCCACAATGGGGTTTGGTCTGGTTTAGTTTTTGTGCCCGAATCATCTCCACTATCCTCTTCCTCCTTACCAAGGTACTCCTCTTCTCTAGGATTTTAATCAAATCCACTAAAACTCACTTCTTCATCCTCTTCATCATGATCAACCCTCCTTCGACTCTCCAACACCATAATAACAAAAAAAGGAACCAAAAACAAGAGAATGCGAAGCCATATAACCATGATGTTTGAAGTTTTGAGCCTGCAATAAAATGGAGGAATGGGAATGGGAAAGAGAGAAGAGAACATTTTCATTTAGCAATGAACATATAAAAAACACAAATGCTAGATTGGAGTGTAGGTCCTACTTCTTTGGCCTTCAATCCCAAGCTCTAATGATGGCAGGTCACCCTGCCAAAACCCACATTATCCACTCTCAAAGCTGCATATAAAAATGCCTTTCTAATCCATGCCCAATAAACTCAAAATCTGGGCAATCTTTAATAAGCACGCGGAAACTTCTATCAATAAATTTGATGGTTTAATAAAGGCAATAATGCCAACTTCAGAATGCGAAAGTTTTCTCCTTACACCATGGTTATAAATATAATCAATTCCATTTCTTCAACTCTTAATCGAGGGCCAACTCCATTTCTGAACCTTCGAATCCATTGTTCGAGTCCTGCATGAACCTTGACTCTCACATATGTTAACTTATATTAACTTCATGGATCATTAATCCAGGCCTTGGTTTAAGCCCAACGCATCTATATAGTCTTTTGTTCGGTCCACACTATAATTCGGCCACGTGAACACTTCATTGAAGTCTTTGGTTAACCATATGCAAAGCATATATATATATATATATATATATATATATATATATATATCACAATTTAAATTCATTTAAATTGTGATTCCCACAACCATCATGCATCACTCACCAACAACCAATCGACTTAACATCACATTCGTTCCTTTCAAAGGTTCAACTTCGATTAACAATAGTTAATAACCAATTATCAACACGATAATTCAACTGGGCCCCAACGTCCTTACCTTGCTTATCGACTATGCAACTTCAGCTATGATCCCACAGTCTCGGTTATGGTTGAATAGTGTTCAGCCTCTTCGCCTAGATTTACGTCCTCCGTATCTTATTTCACTGACTCGGAATTTTAATATGGTCAGGTTCTATTAAAAGAACTTCACGCCAACCGTAGCATACATTCACGCCTTGTTTGACAACGCAAACCCTTTCAGGTTTCATTTGGGACGAATCTTCACCAATCCCATGGTTTCTATTCCACACGACAATTCCGCTTCCATGCTAGCACTTGGTTTCAAAACAATAATTTATTGAATGCAGACAATCAACATTTCTTCACGGCTATATCAATTGTAATTAAACTCATGTTCCGACTCTCTTATTGTGTAATCGATCCTTCAGTGGTCGATACAACCAATGTATATCTTCACATAATTGTATGCAATTTCTTCTCGGCCCTAATCCCGAAATTGATATACATTTTATAATTTAACATCAATTCCTCCAATCATATGCAGGATCTCAATCTTAACCTTTTGCACAGAATTAATTCACGCATACTCATACAATTGCGTATTGAAATTCAAAGCCCATTCACATAGAATTCAATTCAAACAATATTCATATAATTCTGGAACAACTTCTTACATATATATACAAATGGAATCCACTTACAAAACTTCTTGTTTTGGCCAGGTCTTCAAAATCAAATGGCCCTTCTACACTGCCTGTAGGCTTACAGGGACAACCTCCTGTTTTGCCCTAAACTGAAGCACTCACACACTCTGCAGATCTATCTGCTTAATGCCTCTGAGGCTTATTTATACAAATTAATAATAAATCGATTCAGTTCCCTTAACGCTCAACAAAACTCTTGAAATTCTAGACATCCTAAATCTAGACTAAATCCCTAAATTTGCTGAAACTGATTATCTCTTCACATTCCCAGCTAATTAAATTCTCTCATGTTCTCCAATGATTCGAGAACATTTACAATTCCTCACTATATTTATTCAAAATAATTAATAATTACCTAAGAAAGTAAAAACATAAGACCCCCCTATGTCTACAAAAATACAAAGTATTTTTCGGAACCTAATGCCTCTGCATCAGACTCCCAAGGTCAAAATTAATCATGATCTCCTGATCATGTGCTTTCAGTCCTTGTCTTCCTGGATCCCACACTTTGTTCTGCAGTTGATCATCCGTTGCAATATTCTTCTTCTGTACTTCTCCAGGCTTCCATATCTTATGCTGCATCCTTTCGCTTACTAAGCTTTCACAGTCTGTGACTGTCTTTCTCTTGTTGCTGCTATTTCTCTGCTTTCTTACTGTTGTCTTCTTCTCAGACACTCTCACCATCAGTTTTCTTATCAATTCAATTTCTTGATTTAATTTATCTTCGGACCGCTGGATAATGTTTCCTCTTGATTGCTGAACTTCTACTTCTGCTTTTGCTTACTGAGTTCTTATTTGCTGAACTCTTGCTTCCAGTTGCTGAGCCCTTGCTTGTTGGACTCTTACTACTGCTTTTACTCCGGCTCCTGCTCTTAATTGTGGAGCCCTTGCGCTAGCTGCCAACCAATCATCCATACCCTCTTGTTTTCTGCAATGGAAAACTTCTTCTGGATTGTCACTTGTGACAATTTCTTCGTTCTCTACCTTCAGCAATTCTTTGGACTGGTATTTAAAAGTCTAGTCACTGTCATCATCTCTTTTCTTCTCATGGACTAAACATTCTTTAGTCCTTCCATCAGTGCCTGCAATCATAAAACAAAGATCAAAATTATAAAATCTTTGTGTCTCTTCCTCCTCTGGCAACACTTCAATTTGTTGCTCTGACATTTCCTCCGGCAACATTTCAATTTGCTGCTCTGTTATTTCTTCCAACAACACTTCAATCTGCTGATCTGTCATCAGCACATCAGTATGTTGATTCCAATCCTTCAAATAATTCTCGAGACTGTCAGCTAGTCTCTCTTCTGCATCATCCTTCTCAAGGATGTCTTCTTGCACTGGTTCATAAAAATGAACCTTTTCATTCTCACTCAACTTTGCCTTTACAATCTGAACACCTTTTCTCTGTGTTTCTATCCTCTGCTCCAAAACATTTAACTCATGCCACAAATCTGTCATCTCTTCTGAGAAAACATTCATACAGTCTTCACTATCTTCCTCTTTATCACAAGTCAAGTTTCCTGCTGTCACTATCTCCTCATCTTCCATCAGAATAGAATTTTGATCTTCCATTTCTGCAATAATTTCAGTTATCTATCCATCACTCTCCATTTGGCCATTTAACAAAGTCAATTTGTCATTATCAATAACAAATTCATCATTATCAAACACAAATGTTATATCTCCATTGAAACAATTTCTTTCACAAAACAAGGAATTTATGAATTCCTTTTGTTGTAGCAATTTAGTTGGATCTTCCTCTGAAAGATAGTCATCATCATACCATACTTGGCAACTTTCAGCTTCACTGAATATTGTTTCATCACGTGAACTGTCTTCTTCAATACCTTCATTCACATGCAACTTGTCAGTTTTAAAACCATAAGACTCCATGGTCTCATTTGATGATTCAATCATCAAATCCTCTTGCTGTTCCAAATCTTCTATACGTTTCAGAAATTCTTCAATGGTCTTCTCTTCAGTTTCTTCGAGCTGTCCAATTGATTTCTCAATTTCTAGCTTTTGGCCATCATAATAATTTAAATTTCCTTTACTTCCAATGTATTGAAAAGTGAAACTTTTCCCCAACTGTGTATGGACATTTTCAACATATCTGGCTGTCCCATTTTCTTCCTTACTGACAACATCAGCAGTTTGTCCTTCTCCAAATGTTTTTCTTGCAAACTTACAAAATTTGTCAGATGTAAAGTCATTCGACCCCTTGGTCTCACTTGAAGTTTCAGCCTTCAAGTCCTTCTCCAAATACTCAATCATTTTGAGTATTTTCTCTTTCTGCTGAGCATGTATCATCTGCTCCTTCTTCATCTGTAGCCTGCGCCACTTTACTCTCTTCTTCATGAGCCAACCAACTCGTTGGCTTTCCTCTCATCATCTTCAGTTTGTTGAACTGCTCCCTGATCTCAGCTACCTCTTTCTCATACTCTTCTTTTCTTAACTGTCTCTGTATGCCATCTGTCTTGGCATCTTGTTTCTTCATCTTCATTCTGTTGTGGCCTCTCTCAGAACCTCTGCAATCTCTACTATGACTATCAGTAGCCATATTCATCATGGGCTGCACTGAAACCTCTGCAATAACAAGTCCTCCTTTTTTTCCACTGGAAAAATCCGTAATTTTCATTATTAAGGAAAATTACATATTGTAGATGCTTTTACACATATGCCGATGTTCACTTTGTATATTGTACCCTTTGCAAAAAGATTCTGTATGAGTTTTCAGTTCAGATTTGCCACGCAGGGCATTCTGTTGAGCTGTTACAGTATGCCTTTTCGGCAACACATCTTACTGTTCAACAAAAATATGTTAAGCTTATCAAAATTTCATCTGTCATATACATGCAAAAAACTTCAGATTGTTTGATGACCCGGTGTAGTCTGGTATCCCGGGTCTATGTATGGACGGTGATAATATTTGTGTTCCTGCTGGCCTTGAATTTCTGTGATCTCCCAAATACCTTTGTCCATCAACTCAGCCTCCTTGGATAATTTGTCAGCGCCTTTGTTATGTTCCCTGTAGAAATGAGAACATGTAATATTGTTAAAAGCTGCTTTGAGTTCGAGTACCTCATTCAAGATAATGCTGAGTGTATGGATGTGACATGCTGATATTCCATTGAACCAATTTATGATAATTTGAGAGTCCCCTAAAATATTGATGCTAGTGCAGTGATGTCCCAATGCAAAATGGAGTAAATGACACAACAAGTCCTCCTTGTCACAACTTACCTCACCAATCCTCTCTCTGGATCCGGTATTTTGGCAAGTACAGTTCCTCTATCTTCAGGAACCTTCTGAGCATTCCTCTCTGCTCCTTCAGGCTTCACTCCTCCGCAACCTCTCAGAACACATTTGTTCTCTTTTCATCCAACCTCTGTTGGGAATTCTCAAGGTTCTGCCACACTCTCCTTCTCTTTAGAAACCTTCACTGGCTTCCTTCATCACTGCCTTTCAAAGCTGTGATCTTCTTGCTGAGATGCTCCTCAATTGTCTGCAATCTGCATTCTGCAAACAATATCTTCAAACAGAATAAAAAATACCTCACCTTCAAAGTTTGTTAAACACCCATTTGCAATTGCTTTTGCAAATTCTTCAATACTTTGCTGCACTGCACGCTGTCCTGTCAGATTTAAATCTGATCTCTTTGCCATCACCATCATACCTGTGTTCACATATTCAGAACATATCCTGGCAATCTTCAAAACACTTTGCCTTCAACTTCAGATTCTGCAAATCTGAATATCTTCACTGCACACCTCTTCAAATCTGCAATCACTCTTAAATAGATTTAAAACTTCAAATTTTCCTCATTGCCTTTACCAAGCATGTATTCCAAAAATTAAATTTCAAAGAGCTTATCCTGCTCTGATACCACTTGATGGCAGGTCACCCTGCCAAAACCCACATTATCCACTCTCAAAGCTGCATATAAAAATGCCTTCCTAATCCATGCCCAGTAAACTCAAAATCTGGGCAATCTTTAATAAGCATGCGGAAACTTCTATCAATAAATTTGATGGTTTAATAAAGGCAACAATGCCAACTTCAGTATGCGAAAGTTTTCTCCTTACACCATGGTTATAAATATAATCAATTCCATTTCTTCAACTCTTAATCGAGGGCCAACTCGATTTCTGAACCTTCGAATCCATTGTTCAAATCCTGCATGAACCTTGACTCTCACATATGTTAACTTATATTAACTTCATGGATCATTAATCCAGGCCTTGGTTTAAGCCCAACGCATCTATATAGTCTTTTGTTCGGTCCACACAATAATTCGGCCACGTGAACACTTCATTGAAGTCTTTGGTTAACCATATGCAAAGCATATATATATATATATATATATATATATATATATATATATCACAATTTAAATTCATTTAAATTGTGATTCCCACAACCATCATGCATCACTCACCAACAACCAATCGACTTAACATCACATTCATTCCTTTCAAAGGTTCAACTTCGATTAACAATAGTTAATAACCAATTATCAACACGATAATTCAACTGGGCCCCATCGTCCTTACCTTGCTTATCGACTGTGCAACTTCAGCTATGATCCCACGGTCTCTGTTATGATTGAATAGTGTTCAGCCTCTTCACCCAGATTTACGTCCTTTGTATCTTATTTCACTGACTCAGAATTTTAATATGGTCAAGTTCTATTAAAAGAACTTCACGCCAACCGTAACATACATTCACGCCTTGTTTGACAACGCAAACCCTTTCAGGTTTCATTTGGGACGAATCTTCACCAATCCCATGGTTTCTATTCCACACAAAAATTCCGCTTCCATGCTAGCACTTGGTTTCAAAACAATAATTTATTGAATGCAGACAATCAACATTTTATTCACGGTTATATCAATTGTAATTAAACTCATGTTCCGACTCTCTTATTGTGTAATCGATCCTTCAGCGGTCGATACAACCAATGTATATCTTCACATAATTGTATGCAATTTCTTCTCGGCCCTAATCCCAAAATTGATATACATTTTATAATTTAACATCAATTCCTCCAATCATATGCAGGATCTCAATCTTAACCTTTTGCACAGAAGCTCTCCTCTCTTGCTCTCTCGCTATGCAAATGGTGAATAATGGGAGGGGGAGAGGGCCTTTTTTCCCCCCTCCCCTTCCTTTCCCGTGTGCCGCTAGTTCGCCGTGCTACTTTTGAGACAACGGGAGTGAAGCTCCCGAAGCGAAAGGGAGTGGTTAGAAAGCGACTGTTCCCAACCACTCCCTCATTCGCTCCCTTAAAAACAGGGAGCGGATTTTTTTTAGAGCGAATATTGAAAGCGCGCTCCCTAGGTCGCTCCCTATCCACTCCGGAGCAGAGCGTGCTTCGGGAGCGGATTCGAGTGGTGGTTTGGGGGGGGGGGGTGCTCCCCTGCAACCCTGGGTTGAAGCAAGATTGACTCTTGTTGCCTTGGCTGATCTTTGATCTAATTGGAAGGGCTTCTTGGTGCTTGGAGAAAGACTTGGTCTAGCCTTTTGGGTCTTGGTTTTCTCTTTTGAAGAGATTCTATGAGAAGAGAAGAGATTCTTTTTAGGTTTTCCCCTTGAAGGGTTTTTGCCCTAGCTTGGAGCCTAATTCCCGAGTCCATTGTTTTTATTGTTGATGTTCATGATAATTGTTTGATGAGAAGATTTAATAAAGAAACATAAGAAGATAAAGAAAGTTAACAAGAAATTAATAAGGTTAAGGAAAAATTGATTAATAGCTGCCCTACTACATTCTCCAACACCGACTTGTTGGGGACATGCACCAAAAAACAGAAAAAGAGCGGACCGCTCTGAAACCAATTATCCATATTTATGCGTGAATGAAATGAATTGCAGATTTAAACATAAACACAAAGCTACAACGAAAACTAAACTTCAATTCATTAATAACAAATACTGAAAATTGTTTACATGCATAATGGAAATAAACTAGCTCGGGTGATGGTAGCTATCTTTGAGAAGAGATGTGACGACTAATTGCCTTTTGAACTGTCTTACAATGAGGCTTCAAGGCCTTTTTATTTTTGAGAAACAATGGAAAACCCTAAACATGCAAAAACCTAACCCTAGGAGATGAAGCATTAAAAGTTTGTAGGCTCCATTGGAGTTAATTAGTACATCAACTTTATGGGGTTGTAGCTTTTGCATACGACTCTGTTTGACACATATGATACTTCATTAGAAATATCTATCCAAGGACAACAACTTTCGATTGTAGACCCTTGCCGCAAGCTACAAGTCCGCCTGATTTCCAAAAAAACGTCATTTAGGGCCTCAAAACGACTTTGAAAGTTCAAGACCCAAAAAACTGGGAAAAATAGTAAACTGTGCTAGGAATTAGGAAACTGAAAGGAAATAGTGTTGGGGGTTTAAGTGGAATAGGCAGGTGGCCACCAATAGCCACTTGGATCACTTTTTGAGTGGAAAACTTGATGAAAGGTTTTCACTTCGAGAGATTTGATTCCTCTCGGTGCTTGGTAGATCTGAAGTTAAGATGGATCTATGCTAGTTCTTAGTAATATTATTTATATCTATATAAATATCACATCTCTATACATAGAAATATTCTAATTTTTAATTTTATTAGAACCTTAATAATACATATATTTACATATATATGCGATTGACACTTTTTTTGACGTGTTTTATAAGTTTTATTGTGATATCCATAACATTGATAATTTATATAGTTTAGAAAAAGAGTTAATTATTTTAATTTATATGATAAAATGGATCCTAACTTATTACTACTATTTATATTTTATATATATTTCACATCTCTCTATATTTTACTCAAACTTTGTTTTGTACCTTGCCTTGATTTTCGTGCTAGCTCCTTGGGATCATAGTTTTAGAAACTAGAATTGGGTTTTGAACCAACCACCTATTTGAACTAGAACCAAAACAAACTGGATCGATCTGGATTCAATAAACCGAATATGAAAAAAGGACAAAAAATAGTTAACTTTTAATGAAAAAAACTATTTTAGAGATTTCAAACCATGATTCCAAGCCGTTAGAGACAATATGCAAAATTTTCTCATCTATACACCATGTAATGGTGAATGTAGCGACCAACAGTCATATACACAACGGAAATATTAAAATACTTCATAGACAAAGACATCCATTGTAGGATATAAATTGTAAATTGTATATTATATAAAAGAGTTGATGATAGGATGATTACAAAGGAGAATGAGGGCCTGCTTATATACCCTAGGCAGGTGCCCTTTCACGAATGGCTGTCTCTAAGACATGCCTCTTCATCACTAACTAACTAGTCTCTAGTTAATGACTTATTATTTATTATTACATTTACATTAATATTTATTATTATTTTATTATGAATAATATTCATAACAATGAATATACCAAAATGGCACAAAGTTCAAATATATATTAACAACAAAAATACATAATCAATGAGGCTCTAAGTGGCCTCTAAAGTCCAAAAAAAATGCTACAAGTTATTGGGCCATTGACCTACTAGAAATAATTGATCAACACGATCACTCATCAAACTCATCATTGATTCACCACTAATAGAAATGGGATCATCAACAAGAGCTACATAAACATCATCTAGCTCAAAGTCTTCAAACTTGGATTGCTCAACCTTATAATATGGTAGAAATTTGAGTTTAACATGCCTAACCAATGATATTGGTTCGAGTGAAGGGTTCATCTCTTCAACCTTATATTATTGTAAGAAAGCTTAGCATGCCTAATGAATTATTTTGCTTTTAGTGAAGGGTACATTTTTGTTAAGACCATGGTAGAGGAGTTCAACAATCAGTACCACCAAAATCAACAAAGTTTAACAATTAATACTACCAACATCAAGGTACATAAAGGGCTTTGTGCTCTTGATTAAATACCAATCCCATAACCCTCACACATGATAGAATCAACTGAACGCATTGCAATCCCCAAAATCGTGAAATACTGAAAGCTATTAAGTCTGCTGGAATTTGAGTGAGATCTAAATTTCTAGTTTCTCCATATGAAATCCAATCCTTGTACTTTAAGAATTTAGCATTACCATTGATTGCTAGCATTTCTAGGGTTGAGTTAGGTTTAGGGGTTAGGAGGGGGAGGGTTGGTTTTATGGCCAAGGGGTTTTATTTCAGAAGGAAAACAACCTCCGGTTTACTCTAAAACCTCCTAAAAAACAACCATTGGTGGTCCCAGACTCCCCTGCAAATGTGAGATCTAACCGTGTTGGTTTGTACTTGTTAGGTACCAAACTAACTAGTTTAATCAGTACAAAAGGCCCTCCAACTGGGTTTTTCTACTGATTTGTTACTTGGGTCTATTTGACAAGGCAAGTTGACTAGTTTTTGGTTTAGGGTGGCTGGTTTTTAAAACTATGCTTGGGATTTGTGCCCTCTCTTAGCTGCTGTACATACTGCTCTATTTCTCCTCAACTGTACATACTACGAACTGTTCCCTTTTGTTAATTTTTCATAGGGCTATATTGTTCTTTGCTTTGATAATTGCATTTCTTCATTAATACATTAAGTTCACCCCATAACATCATAACATTATTCAGATTTACACCATTATTCAACAACATATGGAACTATCTAGAAAGAACAATATCATCATCATCAACAATGCAACAGAACATAAAGGAACAATAGAAGAAAAACATGCATACATAGAGACACCGGGATTGGTCGGAGACCAGGGCAACCCACTATGGGGAAAATCCTTGCAAATTCTTCTTCATAGATTGTCATCAAATGATTCAACTATCTAGAAAGAACAATATCATCATCATCAACAATGCAATAGAACATAAAGGAACAATAGAAGAAAAACATGCATACATAGAGACACCGGGATTGGTCGGAGACCAGGGCAACTGACTATGGGGAAAATCCTTGCAAATTCTTCTTCTTAGATTTTCATCAAATGATTCAACAAAAGTGACTACAATGAACCATATCTTCATCTATGCAACTAACCAACAAAACAACTACAACTCCCATGAAATGAACCCAACAATGTATACACTTAGAAATCAGATTCTGAAGTCTGTACTGAACTTTCACTGTCTGAAGTCAATTGCCGAACCGTGCTGTCATTGAGTGAAATCTTCAGAAGACTGAGATTTCATCTTTAAGGTCCTAGTCGCACGGAGGAGGTGATATGCGAGCAACTATAGCTGTCCCAGTCGCTCCCTTAAGCTTGTCATGTGAGCGACTAGGGTCTGATTTGGACTGCGGAAACCCTAAACCCTCGGTCGCATAGATAAAGGGTTGTTCGTGCGACTGGAAGGCTACAATCGCACATATGAGCTTCTGTGCGTGCGACTACAGTCGAATCCTTTATGTTCTGTGCCTGCGACTAGGGCCCAAAACCCTAAATCAGAGATGCGAGCCTCAGACCTTGCAATTTCACCTTAGAGCGAACCTGATCCTCTGCGGACGAGCCTCAGACCTGTGCGAGCCAAGAGCAAGGTAGAAGAGTGCCTTTCTTAAGTACACTTTCCTTTATCCAATTTGAGTGATCTTTAGGTCGATTTTGGTCCTCTCGAAAAGAGGAATTCAATGCAATCATTATCTTTATCAGGTGAGTTCTCTAAAGCGGAATTTGACCGTAGTTGCATATTTTCAACACATTTCTCTTCAACTCAACTCCTCTTATGCTCTCTCCTTTACCTGAAGAATGAATTGGTGTCTCTTCCCCTTCCTTGACCTTTTGTCTTCTCATAAGGAAACCCTAAGATTGAATGGTTGAGATTTCATCTGAGCCATTGAGATCAAGAGTGGAGGTATTATCTCTCATTGACCCACTTAAGTCACTTAGACTTTAACACTCATAAAGTCACTTTATCCCTTCATCACTTTTTTCGCTAATTAGATGAAAAAGTCGCTTTATGACTTTAATGCTCATAAAGTCATTTTAACTTTATTTCTGATAAAGTTAAGTCAAATGGTCATGCTGGACACCTTTTCCTAGGCAAGACACCATGCCTTAGGAAGCACTTGTCCTTGGTACACTTTTTCTAACAATCCCTCTTATCGAGGAAAGTGTTTCTCATTGCTCCGATCTTGTCTCTGAAGTAAACATGCTTGCCCCTTGGCAAGGAGTTGGTGAGAATGTCGTCCACCTGCTCATCAGTAGATATGAACTCAAGTTGCATTTCTTCTCTCTGAACATAGTCATGAATGAAGTGGTATCTGTTATCTACATGTTTTGGCATATGATGAAAAATTGGATTCGTCGTGAGATCAATGCATCTTTGATTATCGCAGTAAATCATAGTAGGCGTCAATTGCTGACAAATAAGCTCACCAACAACTTGCGACACCAAATGGCCTCACAACTAGCCTGAGTAGCTGCCATATACTCTTCCTCAACAAAACTCAGTGTTGCTAACTTTTGCTTTTGGCTAAACCATGACACAACTGTCAAACCCAACCTATAGTAACATCCGTAAGTGCTCTTCTGATCACTAACACACCTTTCCCAATCCGAGTCTGTGTAGCCAACCAATTTGACTCCATTCCCCTAAACATAGTCCAGACCATAATCCACCATCCCCTGCAGATAACGAAGCACATGTTTTGTAGCCACCCAATGCACTCTCCTAGCTTCTACTATTAACTGATTGAGAGTGTTGGCTGCAAAACAGATGTCTGATCTGGGGTTGACCAGATACAACAATGAGCCTATCAATTGACGATAAGTCGTGGGATCAACCAACTCGAACTTAGAAGTGTGAAGCTTCTTCTTGTTGGTAATTATAGGTGTGGACATGGGCCTATAGTCCTCCATATGAAATCTCCTCAAAATGTTTGCTGCATACTTGCCTTGTCCTAGAAAGATATGACCCTCCTACCGCGACACCTCTAACCCCAAGAAATAGTGCATCAATCCAATGTTCGTCATCTCAAACTTTTAAGCAACATCATGCTTGCAGTCCTGCATGGGTCTCTCTGCTCCTGTAATACATAAATCATCCACATACAGTACAAGTATGAGAGGATCCTCACCAATCACAATGTAGTAGAGGTTTGGATTCACATCACTCTTTCTGAGACACATCTGCTACAAGTAGGTGTCTATCCAAGAGTACCGAGATCTTGGAGCTTGTTTTAGGCAATATAACGCCTTCTTCAACTTGCATACCTAGGAATCCTTCCCATACACCTCAAAGCCTTGTTGTTGCTCAATGTACACCTCCTTCTGAATAATGCCATTAAAAAATGCGATCTTCACATCGATCTAATGGATCTTCCAACCCATCTCTGTTGCTATAGAGACCATTGACCTAATGGAATGATATCAAACTACTAGGGCGAAGGTCTCCTTATATTCAAATCCCTCTATCTGTCAGAACCCTCAAGCCACAAATTGAGCTTTGTACTTCTCAATGCTGCCATACGCAACATACTTAATGTTGTAGAGCCACCTGGAAGTTACCATTCACTTCCCCTCATGCCTCGGTACAATCTCCCAAACATCATTCTTCTTGATGGAAGCATACTCTTACACCATTGCATTCCTCCAGACCTGCTGGCTTGTTGTCTCTTCATAGCTAGAAGACTTAGACTCAACAATGTTGCTCACCATATAACTACAAAATCTATTTGGTGCTCTACTCTCCCTAACAATCCTCTTGGGAGGTCCAACTGACTATTATGCTTTCTTCAGGGTCTCTTGCAGCCATCTTGGCTTCCTCTTCCCTAAAGTGGCCTCCTCTACTGGTGTGGGTATCTCCCCCTCTAAAGACTGAGACCCTGAATGGGATGCACCCGTGGTAGATGGTGAACTTGTACCCTATAAACTTGTGCGCCGTGAACCCATACTCTGTGACCCAATCACGTATACTAGTCACTCCTGAAACTTGTGATCCTCCTGATCCCTATGGCCCTGAGCCCCGTGGTCCACTAATTTGTGGTGAACTCCCCTGTTGTGGAGTT
Organism: Pinus albicaulis; assembly: GCA_034641835.2. NCBI lineage: Eukaryota > Viridiplantae > Streptophyta > Pinopsida > Pinales > Pinaceae > Pinus > Pinus albicaulis. The sequence continues at coordinate 515,012,922 of CM076570.1, read as the reverse complement.
TGTTGCTCTACCTGGTCCAAGTCTCGTGACCTCCTTAAGGCTCTATCCTCAAATATCACATCCCGCCTTACAAAAACGTTCCTCTATGCAGGAATATATATGTGGTAGGGCTTGGAGGTCTCAATATACTCCACAAAAATACACTTCTCAACTGTGGGTTCTAGCTTTGTCCACTTCTTCTCATGGACATGCCAATAGGTTAGACGCCCAAAATTCCTAAAGTGCCTAATCTCAAGCTTCTTCCTAGGAAAAAGCCTCCTTAGGAGTCTTGCTCCTAAAGACTCTGTGTATATTTCAATTCAGCAGATACACTACAATGTTACATGCCTCCACCCAAAGAAAGAAAGGCAGTCCTTGATCATGCTACACAACTCTAGCTGCCCCAACAATGGCCCCATTCTTCCTCTTTGCAACCCCATTATGTTGCGGGTTGTAAGGAATTTTCATCCCCCTCTTGATGCCCGCTCTAGCACATAAGTCCTTCATCTCATTAGACGTATAATTGCCCCCGCATTGTCGGACTTCAACACCTTGATCTTCTTGCTTTTCTGGTTCTCTACAAGAGTTTTAAACTCTTGGAACCTCTAAAAGACCTCACTCTTGGTCTTCATGAGGAAAATCTAGGTCTTCCTGGAGAAGCCATCAATAAAAGTGACATAGTACTCATATTCGGTCAAAGATGAAGTAGACATAGGACCATATACATCATAATGTATCAAATCAAGGATACCTGCTACTCTACTATCATTGCTTGGAAAAGTAGTCTTGGTGTACTTTCCCAAAGCACAGCCCCTGAACACATCTTGGTGCTCAGTACTGAAATATGGTACTCCTATAACAATCTCCATCAGTATCCTCAGAGCCCCATGGTGCAAGTGGACCATCCTCCTCTGCCACAACTCACTAAGTCATTGCTACTAATGGTAGATACCCATGCTCCAGTTGGCTGCAACATGAACTTATACAATATCCCATGTCAGAGTCCAATCACTTTAGCCAATGTGATGTTGGATCCCTTGCAATATATGAGGACCTGTCCATCAAGGAGTACAACCTCATACCCCTTGTCATCAGTGATGGAAATAGATATGAAGTTCCCTTTCAGCCCTGGAACATATAAGACCTCTGTCATTGACATGGGAGGCTTTGATTCCCATTGAAAGGATACTATCCCAATACCAATTGCTCTGACTCCAGAGTCATCACGAAACACTGCCACATTATTAATGTCCCTCTCCGTAAGATATGTGAATTGCTCCTTGACACCTGTCATATGGCGTGAGGCTCCACTATCAATGTACCATATGCTAGAAGGTGTGTCACTAGTGGTAAGACTCACCAACAAGTAAGGCTCCCTCTCAAACTTGGCGGAAAACTCATCCACCTATACTGAAGCTGCAATTGTCTTCTTTCCTTTCCTTTTAGGACATGTAATTACATAATTCCCCATCTTCTGACAAGCAAAGCAACTCACTTTGTTCATGTCCTTATCTTTTTCCTTCTCCTTTTACTTACCTTGCTGCTTGGTCCCACTCGTGGACCCCTTCTTGGACTTCTTCTTGCCCTTTTTAGCAAGAGCAACATTCTCCTCATCATCCCCACCATGCTGGTTGCCACTTTTTTCATTTCGTCTTATCTCCTCTTGTATGAAATCGTCCCACATTTTCCCCCAGTCTGGAAGATGCTCACATGCTACAATCCCATTAATGAAGACATCCCACTTCTTTGAGAAACTACTCAAAGTGGTCCTAGCCAACTGCTGGTTGGGAGAAATCTCTTCCATCACAACCAACTCATCTCTAACTTGATTGATTTTAGTGAGGTATGATGCAAGAATGTTGGCCTTGGTCATTTTGGTACTTAATTTTTCCCACAACACCATTTTCCTTTTCTCACTAGTGCTTTGGTAAAGTTTTGTTAAGGTCTCCCACATCTCAAAGGCATACTTCTTTCCCAACCCATGGGGAATGAGGTGATCCTTTATGGCATCCACGAGAAGCGTCTTTGACTTGACATTTCGCTTGTTGGAATCAATTAACTGTACTGGATTAGGGGGTAATGTCACTGCGTTCTCAACAGTGCCCCACAACTCAAATGTTTGAAGTACCAAGTCAATCCTCTCCTTCCATGGACTAAATTTTTGGCCCCATTCAGTCTATACTCAACCCTCAAACCTGTAACCATTTGACTTGCTCAACCCAACAGAAAAGTCTAACTCTGAACAAAGGTAAACACTGCTCCCTCTCAACACTTATCTCTGTGTATACTATTAGTTTTGCTTGTTGTTTTGTTCATTGTCTCAACACTTTCCTCCACTTAGCCCTGATACCATTTAGAAATTTGGTATGTAGACCCACCCCAGTTTCAAGTTTAGTGATTCCTCATCTAGTTTGATGCCCAACCCACATTTAATACGCTGTTGTCATGAATATGAATATTTTCACAAATTGAAACACATAGAATCTACTTCGCTTTTTTACTTTTGTTGAGATAAAACGCAAGCATGCACACAACATTTTGACACAATTGTTTTTGGTCAAATGAACTTGGAAAAACCCCCGAGGGAAAACCAGTTGAGAGAGAGGTGCAATTTTTATTTCTTCCGAGAATTTATCACAATAGTTAAATCAACAATAAATACAACTTATCTCACTTCAAAATTGTGCTCAGATTTCCTAGAAATTCATACTACCTTAGCTCCTTGATTTATGTGGCTAGACTGCCTTGGAAATCATGCCCAACTTAGAAATTTGTGCTATACATTCCTTGAAACTTGTGTTGTATGACCCTCAAAATTCATGCCCTATCCATAGTTTTAAAGCTCGAACTCATACTTGGAATTGACCGAGGGTCAAGTCCGACTCGGTATCGACACAAACTAGTTGATTCCACTGACTTGGTCTTTGTAAATAGTACATTAAATATTCAATTTTAATGAAAAATCATATTTTTAAAGATTTTCATTGATGTTTCCAAACTCAAAGCATTGGAATAATAGAGAGAAGACAACACTTGATCGAAGCATGCTGATGAATATATCTATTATATCAAAATGGCATCGAGTGCTCTGTCCAATACATGTAATATATAGAGATCAGAACAAAAAAACATAACCAATGCTGCTCGAAAGATCGCCCAAGAACCTCCTCAATGCTGCTCGAAAGATCGTCCAAGAACCTCCTCAATGCTGCTCAAAAGATCGCCCAAGAACCTCCTCAATGCTGCTCCAAAAACCAACTCCAACTGCTCACAAACTCCTCACAAATGGTCACATAAATGCAATGAGGTAGTTGCGAGGAAATATGAGGGGGTTGGGTCACCTTGATAGCCGTGGGAGAAGGGTAGAGGGGCTAGGAAATAGTTTAAACAAAACAAAATTGATTTCAAGTCCGCCGAACCTGCCTTTTTTCCCGACGTCGAGATTGACCGGTTTAAGTTGGGCTCGGTCTGTCCGGCCGGTCCATTCTTGAACAGGCTGAATCGATGACCAATTCTGTTGGTTCGGTAATAGATTGGCCGCCGAACCGGATAATTGACCTAGTTAATCCGGGCAGGGGTATGGCTCGGTCAACCAGGCCGATTTTGAGTCAGACCGACCTAGTTTTAAAACTATGGCCCTATCCACCCTTGAAAATCATGGCCACATGTTGTACGATCAATGCATTAAATGCACTGTACTAGCCCTTGAATTGAAATTTGTGCTGTCTGTTGTGCAAGAAATCTTGAACAACTCGAAATTTGTGTTGTACCTTGCCTTGATTTTGTGCTAGTTTCTTGGGATTCTTGCCCTCTCTTAGTTGTTGTATGGACCGCTTTTTTTCTCCTCAGTTGTACGAATTGTTCTCTTTCACTTTAACTCAACTCCTCTTGTTCTCTCTCCTTTTCTACAAAACTCAGGAGGAATGAATTGGTGTCTCTTCCCCTTCCTTGCCTTTTGTCTTTTCATAAGGAAACCCTTAGATCCAATGGCTGAAATTTGATCTTAGCAATTGAGATCATGGGTGGAGATATAATCTCTCATTGACCCACTTAAGTCACTTAGACTTTAATACTCATAAATTCACTTTACCCCCTCATTACCCTTTTCACTAATTAGACCAAAAAGTCACTTTATGACTTTATTGCTCATAAAGTTATTTTAACTTTATTTCTGATAAAGTTAAGGGGTCATGTTGGACACTTTTTCCTAGGCAAGACACCATACCTTAGGAAACACTTCTCTTTGGTACGCTTTTTCTAACAATGTACTATGGTTGACACAACGACAACTTTAGCTTTTGTTTTATTTTATTTTTTAAAATATAATTTTATTTATTATTTATTTTTTTATCTTGACCTTTTTCTAATTTTTTAATTTCTATTTTTATATATATATATATATATATATATATATATATATATATATATATATATATATATAATGGCGGAAGCCCTGATGAGGGAATGGTTAACCTCCAAAAAAACCTTGTGTGGCTAAAAGCTTCAATTGCAATGGCAACGATCATGATTAAGGGTTGATGGCCAAAGGTTAGATCAGTTTGGCTAATGGTCGGGATTGGAGAACGAGGCTCTCATACTTGATGTAACGAACAAAGTTCGTACACATGAATATTCAGAATAATTGGAATATGGAAATATCCATAATAGGATAAATATTAATATATATAAATCTTTAATGTACAAGCGATATCTTTGGTTACAAATGAGGGCCCCATTATATACTTAGGCAAGTGCCCCCTCATGAAGGTCATGTCCTTTTTAGGACATAACTTTTCATAACTAACTACACTTATTAATCATTATTTACTATTATTTATACATAGTTATGTTCATAACAAATTCTAACATGGCATTAGAGCTAAAACTCTAAAGATTCCTGATCTCAGAATCGTAGGTGGCAGGTTTGTCTAGGATCATCAAGGCCAAGTTTAATTGCAATCGTATGAGCCAGAATTTTTTATGAGGAGTCTGAAGAATTAGGTCATACTGTCGAATTTCCCTAAAGTGATTTTTTTTAACGACGGGGGCTGATATGTTTTTTATTTTTATAATTTCTTTCAAATCGTGTTAAAAGTTAAAAAAAGAAAGAAAGCAGAGTTGGCGCATGACTAACTAACCTAGTGGCTAGTCACAAGGTGTCGAAACGGCAATTATAAACGACATTTACGACGGTGGCGAGAAGATGTCATCAACAACGTGTTTGATTATAGAAGGAGGGTGGTAGGGTAAGCGGTCGATTGGACAAGCCTGGTCAGTGTAAAAGGGAATGACCAAGAAGCTGCAATGACGGGTGACAAGGCATTTTAGTAGTTAGGTCGGTAGGAGTGTGGGCCGTGCAAGTTGAGCGTTGTGGAACAACTGTCAGGGGTTGACACAATAGCAATGCAGGGTTCGCAGATGTGTGCACAATGTTGCCGTCGGGAGTCAAGACAGGTTGATACAAGACATTGTCGAGCAATTGCCATGCATGTTCCACTAGTCCTTGACAAACAATGTTCCACCATCTCTTATATCAACATCTTCATCATTAGTATCATCTTTCATTATTTTCCTCTTGTCTAGCCTTTGTCTCTACCTCAATTCTAATCTAGGCCTTATATTATGGTAGAAAAAGCTTAACTTGCTTGATCAATGATTTTGGTTGGAGTGAAGGGCACGTTTGTTAAGGCCGTGAGAAAGGAGTTCAACAATCAACACCACCAATACTGGGGTACATAATGGCACTTGGTGCTCTTGATTAAATTCCAATCACATACCTTCATACATGATATAATCCAATGAAATGCAATAATCCCATTGATCCATAAATCCTCAAAACTGTCAAGTCTACTGAATTTTGAACCAGATACTTAATTCTATTTTCTCCATATGAGGTCTGATGAGGTTGGAAGCACTCTCAAACATCTGGAAACAATTATTGGTAATGTTAAAAATTTAACTTTTAAGTAATACTTTTTACTTTAAGAATTTAACATTACTATTAGGGAGCATTTGGGAGTCCATGCCAAGGCTGCATCCAAGAAGTGTGATGGGAGCATGTACGGGAGCACAGTTCCCGCAACTATGATACCATGTGCAAATGGACATATGTTTGTACAATCATATTCTTTTAGAGGGTGGATATAATGCAATTTGATTCAGGATTTTTTATTTTTATGCTTCTATACAGTTGCAAAGAGGGCTTTGGATAAGGTTTTTTTTTTATCTATTTCAGGAGCTCAACATCACAGGAATGCGTTTTTCTACATTATTTTCTAAGCATATTGAACATCCAAAAGCATTTCAGTTCATATGGGCTAATAGTTCTCATCTCCTCCGGGGCAATTCATTATTTTGTAATGATGAAGCTTCAAATTTCTGTAGTTTAATTTACCTCTAGTAGTAGCTGTGTATACATCTATATATCTGCGAAAGTCATCAAGTTAGTCTACCGTGTTTATATTATATGAGGGACCTCCCCCCTTCAAGCCATCTTATCATAGTCAACTTGATATTCTGTCTATACTTTTAGATCAGGATATAATGCATTTTGATTCAGGATTCTTTTTGTTTGCGCTTTTATACAGTTGCATAGAGGGCTTTGGATGAGGATTTTTTTATCTAATTCAGGAACTCAACATCATATGAATGCGATTTTCTACATTTTTTTCTAAGCATATTGAACATCCAAAAGCATCTCAGTTCATATGGGCTAATAGTTCTCATCTCTACCAGGGCAATTCATGATTTTCTAATGCTGAAGCTTCAGATTTTCTGTAGTTTCATTTACCTCTAGTAGTAGCTGTGTATACATTTATATATCTGTTAAATTCATAAACTTAGTCTACCGTGTTTATATTATAGGAGGGACCTCCCTCTTTCAAGGCATCTTATTGTAGTCAACTTGATATGCACATCTTATTGTAGTCAACTTGATATGCTGTGTATACTTTTATATCTGGACAGATAGGTCCCTGAGTATGCATTGTATTGGTTACCTCAATCTTGAGAGAAATATGCTTAGGTTGCATTGAACTAAACTTAAAGTCACCTTTATATCTGTGAATCATGATTAAGATAATTTAGTTTTACTTTTGAAAGCCATTGGTGGTCATTCAGTAATTGTTTATTCGAGTGTATACAAATTTTCTTTTAGTGATTTGATTGCCATTTGCTGTGTTGAATGGCTATTGTGTGATGAGTTTTTTCCTTCTTTTTCTTCCAGGAGAAATACAATGCGAACAGCCAAATAACTCACTCTATACCTTTACTGGTAATCTTATAATTGGGAAACAGACATTGCCTCTTTCACCAAATCAAGTATTGCTGCGGGTATGTTTATTCCTCTCAATTGTTAAGGTTTATCATGGAATGTTACAAGGAAACAGGAATCCCATCAGATTATCAAATTAATTTCTATTATATCTTGTTATTTAAGTTAATAGTAATTTAGCTTTTAGTAATAACCAAGTCCTTTTTATGAAAAAAAGGCTGATAAAATTTTGAAATGAATTAAGATAATATTTATCTTCTGAAAAGATGATCACACATTTTTTAGGCATAAAACCTTTATTGTGTATGTCAATGTTCTTGGATCGGAAACTGCTTATTTCAAAAGTTTAATTTACTTTTTTGATCTAGATATTGATAATACAGATCATTTCACTAATGTCCACAAATGACCAAAAAAACAGGTCAGTGGGACTCAAAAGTACAACAATAATTATAAGCTGTGGGAGTCCAAAAGCAACTCCTAAAGCTAGAAGATAAAATGGTAAGGAAAGAAGCTACATAGCAGGCACATTAAAGCAAAAGTAGTTGAATATTTTCATAAATACAGTGTAGGATTGGCCTTGCTGAAAGTCGCAATAGAAGTAGAAATAGATGTAGATGACGACGAAGAAGAAGAAACAGCTGGAGGATTTCCTTAGGCTATGATACAGGGGCTGAATTTAATGATCCTGGGAAGAACCCAGAGCTGTCAGATGGTACTTTCCTAATAGTTGAGGCTACTGGGAAAAATCTAGTGAAAGAAGATTGAGTGCCAATAGCAGGTTGACGAATGGGGTGTTATCCATCAGTCACTCAGGGATCACAACCTTGATCTTCCCCAGTTTGGAAACCAACAAATCAAGCACAATGTTTTGGCAGTCAATAAGAGAATTTTCCTACAGCTTGTGAGCGAGTCTGAAAGCTGCTTCGTGTCTTTGAAATCTCATCTGAAATTCTCGATGTTTGAGGTAATAAAATGGAGGGAGGACAAGGCCTATTGGAGGAAGAAGCTATCAACGGATTGGATCTCTGTTAAAACTATGATATCTGAGAAGAAGATACGTAATAGACCATCATCATAGTTTGCAAAATTTCCCAAAATTATTACCACAAACCTATCCCTCCATGAAATCTCACAAGGGAAGAGCATTGATTGATGACTTGGTTGAGGTGGATTTGTTCTCTTCCCTTCACCCATCCTCATTCAGCCCTGTTACCCACTACTTCGTGGGTGATATCCCTAGGAGAAATTTTTTCTCCAAGATGGTCCTCTGCCGGCAGCCAGCAACCGCTTGCAGCCACCTACTAGCTCGTTGTGCCATTTCTCCACCACCTGAGCCAGCCTTGTGGTCCCTCACCCATCTGTCTTCATCGTATGTTTGAAGGTGGGCCTCTTGAACCCAAAGGTATGTATTGTCTTTTGGTAATTGAGTATTGGGTTTAGTTATCATGGACACTTCTAGGCATGGACTAATGGGAGAATTCGGTGGAAAGAGTGGGCTTAGTTTGTGCTTCTGTCCCCTTGACCCCTTTTGGATGCTACCTTTGGATCTTAGTTCCATGGGATATCCTTTACTGACCATTTGGTTTTAGGGTGGTACTACTTGGGAAACCCTGATTTTGATTGCGTGGTCCGAATCCCTCATCCACATATATCACTGCCCTTCCACTTATTATAACCCCATTCATCATTTCTCCCACCTGGGTCCACATGTCCTCACTAGATCCACATAGGGTTAACCTCCCCTTTTCCTTGCCCCCACCTTGGGTCAGTCTTGGAACGATGCCCGACTGTTGAAGCAGCTACAAAGAAAAAGTAAAAGCATAAATGGCCACCTTGAACAGGAAAATTTACCTCAAGATGCAAAAGATGGCCAGGTGAAATGTATTTAGCCTGTGGGCAAAAGCCAATACATGGGCTCTACCCCATATCCATGGCAATCACCTTGGTTTCATAGGCCCTAGATGAGCCTCCTTTATCATTTAGGAACCCATGGTTGTCCCAACCCCTGGTGGGCAATGAACTGCCCTACAAGAAAGGGGGTATCCACTGCTATATCTTACACATCATGCTCTTATTCTTTGAGCCCCGAGCAATTAATCAAAGAACAATCATAAAAGGCAAAAGAAATATAAAGAAGGGTGGAAAAATCAAGGCCGGGGCACGTCATGTTCCTTATGGCATGGGTTAGGATTGATTTTTAGAGTTGGATGCAAACATGTCACAAGTGCAGGTTGGCGTTATCGGCTGGCCCATGGGATTTTGGAGTGGTTTTGAGGAGTTTTTATGAGGTCCGATGACATTCGCTTGGTATATTCCCTCATCCACAAAATTTGCCTTTTGTTTTGTTTCATTCCGACAACTTTCAAAAAATAGAGTTATTAATGGGCCTAACTCAAGTGATTATGCTTAAGGTGGCATTTTGGGAGGAATACTTGGCAGAACACCTTAGTGTAATAGCTCGTTGGAACCGGAACGAGACGATCTACAGGTTGAGATGGTTAGAAGTGATTTTCAGTGCTCTGAAGAGGCATGGTGGCCAATTTACCATTTTTCCACATTAAAAAGAATATTTTAATTAAAGGAAATGTGCTCAATGATTAAAATAATAATAAAATAGGAGCTTCTAGAGGGATCCATCAAATCTATAAAAAGAGGAGGAGGCCATTAGAGGACATCTTGGATTTGTGTTTTATTCTTGTGGAGAGGTTTGAGAACCCGGTTCTTTACTTAAGCAGTAGCCCCAATCATGGTATTAAAACCGGCCGGTTTGAATCAGAAACTGGTCAAACCGGCCGGTCAGGAGGCTTGCCGGTCCAAACCAGTCCAAAAACCTGGTTAGCCCTTGCATTTGACTTGGAAATACCGGTTAATCGGTGCTAACCGACCGGTTAAGGACGAAACCGACTGGTTTATGAATAAATCGGCCAGTTAGCTACTCTTTCCTTACGCGGACCCACGCACGGCCAGAAATGGGTTTTAGGGCTGATGTGGAGGTAAGGGGAGGGTTGTTTTCCTCCAAAAACACCCTCCCCAATATTTTATAAGCAGGGGCAGCCTCTCCTTTGTCTCACACCATCTCATTTGCTGTTTGTGAGTTTGATTGAGAGCTTGGAGAGTGTTGAGTGTTTGTCGGAGCAGTGATCTTGGAGGCTTGGAGTTGGAGTTGGAGCTATCTTGCAGATAGTTTGGAGCTGTCAATAGAGTTGGCATCTTCAAGAGGACGCTAAGGAAGCTAGTTTGCATTGTCAGGTAAGGATTTTCACTTGAAAAATCCATCATTTCATTGCTGTTCATGTATTTATTCTCTCATGTGTTTAGCTATGCTATTGCTCTCAAATCTTTAGCGATATGCTATCAAATTTTGTATGTTTGAATGTGCATTTTGTTTCGTAAATTTAGCCTTAGTTGTCCATTTATCTTAGTTGCAATTTTTTTTAAATGGCAAGTTTATTTCCAAATTTCAATTATTTCAAGTCAAGATGGCTCCAAAAACCAAGGACAATGCATGGGCCCATTGTGATGTGGTTGATGGAAAGATGATATGCAAATTTTGTGAAAAATGTATTGGAGGTGGGGGTATTCTTAGATTGAAACAACACTTGGCTGGGATAAGAGGCCAAGTAAAGCCATGTGATGTACCTAATGAACTGATAGGTCCGGTTAGGGAAAAATACTCTGCCAAGTTTGAAAAGTTTGAGGAGACCAAGGCTAGGGAGAAGGCCATCCAAGATGAAATTGCAAGGAAGAGGGAACTAATAGATATCATGAGATAGAGTGGGTATGATGATTATGAGATTCAAGACTCCACTTCTATCCCTTCCACCAATGACCCCTTTCACTATGTTCCTCTTGTTGGCCAAAAATCAAAACCAACAAAGAGACCCAACCTCCAGAGTTATTTCTCATCCACTGCTAATCCCACAACCACTTCCTCCCAGCCAACTCGTCAACCCACTTTGGATCAACTTTGGAAAAAACAATGCAAAGAAACTTCTTATCAGTACATTGCTAGATGGTGGTATGATTCAGATATCCCATTTAATGCTGCTTGCTCACCTTATTGCCAAGCTATGTGGGACTTTGTTTTAATTACAGGAAAGGGCTTCAAAGGCCCTACTGTGCATGACTTGAGGGGAGCTCTTTTGCAACAAGAGATTTGTAATATTGATGAGTATTTGGCTGAATATAAAGAGTCATGGATCAAAACAGGTTGTTCCATCATGTCAGATGGATGGACTGATGGAAAGAACTGCACTATCATTAACTTCCTTGTTTCTTGGCCTCGAGGAACAATGTTTTTGAGATCAGTTGATGCATCTGATAAGGTGAAGGATGCAAAACTTCTATTTGAGCTTTTGGATGAGATTATTCAGGAAGTGGGGGAGCATAATGTTGTGCAGGTCATCACAGATAATGCCTCAAACTATGTTCTTGCTGGAAAGATGCTTGAGTCCAAGTATAATACCATATTTTGGACTCCATGTGCTGCACATTGCATAGAACTCATGCTTGAGGACATAGGCAAAGTGGATTGGGTAAAAAACACTGTAGAGCATGGTAAGTGCATTACAAAATACATTTACAACCACTCATGGGTATTGAGCCTAATGAGGAAAAACACTAGGGGCAAAGAGCTTGTTAGGCCTGCCATTACGAGATTTGCAACCCACTTCCTCACGTTGCAATGTCTCAATTCTCAACAGAAAAACCTGCAGAAAATGTTTTCTTCTGATGATTGGATTGAATCTCAGTGGGCTCGTAGACAAGATGGAAAAGACACCAAAAAGAAAGTCTTTGACAATTATTTTTGGAAAAAGGTCTTCAGAGCTGGTAAAAATTACTGAGCCCCTTGTTAAGGTGCTAAGTATGGTGGATGGGGAAAAGATGGCAATGGGATACATTTATGAGGCTATGGATCATGCAAAGGAGCAGATACGGGCAATTTACAGGGACAGGTTAGCTAAATATGGCCGGATATGGGAGATCATTGATAACAGATGGAGCAATCAACTCCATCGTCCCATACATGCAGCTGGGTAGTTTTTGAACCCATAGTATCATTATAAAGCTCGTCTAGGAGATCAGCAGGATGGGGAGGTCAGATCTGGATTGATTGATTGCTTGGAGCGCATGGTCCCTAACCGTGCAGACCTTTTGGTAACACATAAACAACTTACTCTTTTCAGTATGGCAGTTGGTACCTTTGGAAAGAACTTGGCGAAAATGGCAAGAGATGTGGATCAACCAGGTAAGCAATTCCAATTTGTTTTTCTTTTCAAGTTAAATTGTTTGTAAATAAGTGATGAAATGAACTATGTTACTAATGAATGTATTTTTATTTGCAGCACATTGGTGGGAGTCATTTGGCGGCCAATGTCCTCAATTGCAAAAGTTTGCAATTAGAATCCTCAGCCAAACTTGCAGTGCTTCAGGTTGTGAGCGCAATTGGTCTGTTTTTGAGCGCATACACAGAAAGAAGAGAAACCGTTTGTAACAGAAACGGTTAAATGATTTTGTGTTTGTGCAATACAACCTTCGCTTGAGGCGGAACCAACTGATGAGCAAAACACCTGATCTAGATCCCATTGTGTTGGATGATATTGATCCAACATCAGAATGGGTGGAGGAGACTTAAGATCCAGTGTTTGAGGCAGATTTTGATTTTGATGCAGCATTAGCAGGGGGTGAATTTGAAGCAGATTTGGTGGCACCATCAGACGGAGACCCAGGATTGGTAGCTGCATCAAGGAAAGGCAAACAACCAATGGAAGGCACTAGTCATGCAGCTCGAGTAACTTGTGCTTCCATTAGGTCCACTTCTATTGTTATTGGTGGCAGTGGTATTCAGGTTGCTTCCATTAGGTCCACTTCTATTGTTATTGGTGGCAGTGGTATTCAGGTTGAGGCCGAGGCATCCTCAGACTCTGATCCAGATGATGTCTATGCAACTGTCGATGTTGATCCTGTGTCTAGTAGCGGTGATGAATTTGATGATTGATCATGATTCATGTGTAGTCTTGTATTAGGCCCATGGCCTCATAGCTTGTAGCATTGTTTTTGGACTTTATGGGCCATTTGGAGCCTCATTGCTTATGTTTTTTTCGATGATATGTATTGCACTCGGTGCCATTTTGATATATTCACCTTTGCATGGTATATAAATGAGCAAACTTTGCATATTTTGTCTCTATTGGCTTTGAATTATGGTTGCAAATCTTAAAAATAGTTTTTTTTATAAAAAAAATAATTATTTAATGTATTTTTTTTTAAAAACGGTTCGTTTAGACCTGACCAGTACTGGTTAGACCAGTTCCGGCCCGGTTACCGATTCATTAGGTCCACTGGTCCGGCCACCAGTTCCGGTCCGGTTACCGGTTCATTAGGTCCACTGGTCCGGCCACCAGTTCTGGTTTTTAATACTATGGCCCCAATACGAAAACCCTTGGGTGATTCAGTGAGATTGTGCGGGCACCCATCTCCCCATGGTGAATTCATCCAGATTTCACAATCGAGCTCAACAGTGATATTTCAGTTCAATTTTGGAGGGTCAACACAACATCAAAGCAGATTCTTGAGGCCAACTTCCATTTCAGCTATTTTAAATTTTACATGGCAATCTTCTGTTTATGAATGACAATTTTATCTTAAGTATTTCTGAGTTAAAATTGCAAGAAAACCCCAAATTTTTGCATTTGGAATATTACAATGTAACACGATTGCTCCCTCCTATACATTATATACCTAGGTGTGGGCTTCCTTTCTTCTAGCTAGCCTTGTACCTCGATATGTGGCCCAGGATTGCCCCTTCATTCCCTATTCCATTCACCTCTTCATCATATACCACCACCATTTGAGGGATGTACCTTGGACATACTATCCCCTCTAAAGGTAGAAACCACCTAATAAGATACTTGATTAACTCCCTTTGGAGCTTGGAGACATTAGTACGTGCCAAAGCCCACTATGGAAGGGCTTGCCATTATGAAGTGTCCACTTGTTTTCCATGGGTTGTAAGCTCTTTTACCTGATTACTTTAATGACTTGTTGTGCTGGAAGATAAGTTGCCCAAAACGCCGAAACTTTACAGAGTTTCCGAAACGGGTACGTTTAGAAACGTCACTTCCCAAAAATGGAAATGTCGGCCGAAACGTTGGCTGAAACGTCATATATGTTTATATATATAAAAAGAAATTTATAAATAAGTGAATAACACATTATCTAGAAAGAAAAAAGGGAATAAGACCCACATATGACAATTTAGAAGGAAAACCAAGTCTCTATTAACTCTCATAGATGATTACATAATGGTCGAGTTTCATGTTTCCCCCGAGTTTTGGAGTTTCGGGTATGGGTACGTCTCGAAACGTTGCATTCCTAGAAGTTTTGTGCAACATAGGCTGGAAGGCTAGGGGACACATTGGACCTTATGCAGGATTGCAGATGGTGTCCATTGTGAGTTTGGTCTCCCTATATGGGGTCCCTACTCTCCAGAGGGATACATTGGCATATGTAGTGTGTGTAGAGAGTCGTGGGCCTCCACAACAATAGACAACACCTCATGGGTCCCTAAAGATGTTCAAAGATTGCTTGAGATCCTCCTATTGGATGAGGAAGATGCACCTGGTACACCATGCCCAACTGTCTCCATAGTTGCACCATACACTTGGAAGATGACCCAGGGCTTGGACACTGATGTGACATCATTTATTCCACCATATGGGCCCTTACAGATGGTCTACAAGCATCTTCAACTTACTTGGAGACCCATGATGTCATTGGTGTGCCCCCACACCCAATAGGGGCACCACTGGTTTATTGGTTGGAGAGCAAGGGGCCCGCCCCTTGTCCATCACTTTTGAGGGTCCTATTCATCATTATGGCACTTATGGACCTCATTAGGCCTCTTGGAGGGCCCTGCGACATGCATTGTTTATCATTTGACCTCTTGAGAGGCTTATTATCTGATTTATGAGCTAGTTTGGTGGGCTTGTCACCAAAAGTTAGTTACTTTGCACATTATTTTATTTTAGGGGCTAATGTAGGCCCAATTAGGTAATTCAAACTCCAAATTAATGTATAAATAAGAGTCACATGAATTCATTTTGGATTATTACTTGGATCGGATCATTCTCTCTCTTGAGATTTTCTCATTTCCTTCTTGGTGGACGAAGTTGTAGCATGGATGAATTTTGATCTTTAGATTGGATTTTCTTATCTTGGAGCTTCTTTTTTGGAAAATGTATTGATGGTTTGATATATTCTCTTACATGTAAGTACGATATTGATGCTATTTTCTTTTACTTTGTCACATACATTGATCATGGGATTTTCACTATTTTAGGGCTAATTGCTGCATGCATTTATTGCTTCATTGTGGAATTATGTTTCTATATAACATATCTCTATGTATGGGCCATGTTTGTTGAACAAATTATCCTAGAGATCGAAGTTATTTTAATAAGCTATCTTCAGTTGCAAGCGAAGTATAAACATTTTAAGGTCATTTTCTTTTTGCCCTAATGTTGGACGAAGTTGGCCTTAGAGCCTCCTTGAGCTAGAAACAAGATCCTTCCTCATAATTCTTCTTGACTCCATATCCCTAAAGGAAATAGGCACTGATCCACCATAAGGTGATCACCTTAAAACCTTTTTTCTTCATCTTTTTCCCAGTCTTTTCTAGGCCTAGCCACGCTGGGCCACCTATTTTGGTTAGAAGAGAGGATCTCATCGACTATATTACATCCTTTTCTTACCTCTTCTCACATAATCATCCATGTCTGGGCATCCTATTTCTCTACCTCCCATTGACCTTATCATCCATGTGATTTTGTCCACCTTCGCTTTGACATTTGCTACATGAGTAATCATATAGGTTAGGCCGATAGATTTATATTGAATTGATGATATGTTAGTTGCATTGCCTTTATGATTACACTTAGTATTAGTTTTGTACCACATGCATGTTAGGGTAGGATGCATTGCATGCTGATTTTCGCATTATAACTAATCTCATATGATATTTCTCATGATAGATTAGCCACAGTTAGATTAAAAATTGCATATTACTTGTTGATTTTATGGCCCGACATTAAGCATGGGTGATCATAAGACACCATGAAAAACATGTCGCCCCGTGGTTTTAGTCGTTGATATGTGCAGATAACAGGTCTACGGTGACCAAGAGATTGTTGGAGTTCTCATGACCTCCAGTTCGAGTAGTTTTGCCCACTTCTTTGAGAGATCACGTCCCAGTTGGCGCCATATGTGACCCACCACTTCATGGGTGATATCCCTAGGAGAAATTATTTCTCCATGATGGACCTGAGCCGATAGCCAGTGACCCTCAACTAGCTCGTTGTGCCATTTCTTTGCCACTTGAGCCAACCATGTGATCCCTCACCCATCCTATATTGATTGTATGTTTGAAGGTGGGCCTCCTGAACCTAAAAGTACGTCTTGTCATTTGGTAATTGAGTATTGGGTTTACTTATCGTGGACACTTTTGGGCATGGATTGATGGGGAGATTCGGCGGGAAAAGTGGGCTTAGTTTGTGCTTCTGTCCCCTTGACCTCTTTTGGATGTTACCCTTAGATTTTAGTCCCATGGGATCTCTTTTACTGACCATTTGGTTTTAGGGTGGTATTACTTGGGAAACCCTGACTTTGGTTGCGTGGTCCTGCTCCCTTATCCACATATACGACTCCCCTTCCATTCACTATACCCCCATTCATCATCTCTCCCTCCTGACCACATTGCCTCTTTGGGTCCACATAGGTTTAGCCTCCCCATTCCCTTGCCACCAACTTGGGTTAGGCTTGGAACGATGCCCCGAAGGTTGAAGCAGCTAAAAGGAAAAGTAAAAGCATAAAAAACCACATTCAACAAGAAAATTTACCACAAGATGCAAAAGATGGTCGGGACAAACATAATTAGAACGTGGGAAAAAACCAATGCATGAGCTCTACCCCATACACATGGCCATCAACATGGTTCCATAGACCCTAGATGAGTCTCCTTCATCATTCAGGAACACATTTGTCCCAACCCCTAGGGGGCAATGAACAACTCTACCAAAAAGGGGGTAATCATTGTTATATCTTACACATCATGCTCCTATTGTTTGAGCCTTGAGCAGTTAATCACAAAAAAATCATGAAAGGTAAAAGGCATATAAAGAAGGGTGGAATAATCAAGACTGGGGCACCTCATGTACCACGATTGCTTCCTCTTACACATTACATACCCAGATGTGGGCTTCCCTTTCTCTAGCTACCCTTGTGTCTCGATATGTGGCCCAAGGTTGTCCTTATCATTCCCTATTCCATTTCACCTCTTTATCACATGCCACCACCATTTGAGGGATGTACCTTGGACATGCTATCCCCTCTAAAGGTAGAAACCACCTAATAAAGTACTTGGTGAACCCCCTTTGGAGCTTGGAGACATTAGAACACACGCCAAAGCCCACTATGGAAGGGCGTGGCATTATGAAGTGTCCACTTGCTGTCCATGGTTTGTAAGCTCTTTTACCCGATTACTTTAGTGACTTGTTGTGCTGGAAGGCTAGGGGACACATTGGATCTTATGCAGGATTGCAGATTGTGTCCATTTGTGTTTGGTATCCCTATACGGGGTCCTACCCCTCTAGGGAGCTACATTGACAAATATAGAGTGTGTGTAGAGAGCCATGGGCCTCCACAGCAGTAGACAACACTCCATGGATCCCCAGATATGTTCAGAGATTGCTAGAGATCCACCTTTTGGACGAGGAAGATGCATTTGGTACACTATGCCCAGTTGGCCCCACAGGTGCACCATACACTTGGCAGGTGTCCCAATACTTGTACGATGACATGGAAACATACATTCCATCATTTGAGCCCTTACAGATGGTTTACATGCATTTGTGACTCATATGGAGACCCATGAGGTCATTGGTGTGCCCCCACATCTACTGGGAGCACCACATGTTTATTGTTTGGAGAACAAGGGACCACCCCCTTGTCCATCACTTTTGAGGATTCTATTCATCATTATGGCACTTATGGACCTCATCAAGCCTCTTGGAGGGCCCCATGAGACACGAGACACGTTTTTTGTTCCCCATACGACACATTGACATATCATTATTGGCGACTCCATTAGAAGAATGAAGCCCTGGTTCTTCATTGAACTTCAAGGTCGATGCTTGTAGGGTGAAGCAAGCATATATCTAGGCATCTTTAAATTCACCCTGGCGACTCCTACATATTTTTCATGCATATCTCAAATAGGTCGTCTTTCTTTGATAAATTTCCCGTTTTGGACATCGCTAGCATCCCTGGGCACCCTAATCATGTCGCAGGAAGGATGTTATGTGGGGTGCCCTTGTTTAATGGTGATCCACTCTCTGTAATTCACTATGTAGAAAGGTTTAACACACATGCTTCAAGAGAGAAAGTGGTTCACCAAGATATCCTAATTCACCAAGAAAGTGGTACGTGGGATCTTTCGGTGGTCATAATTCATGGGTGCATGATCATGAACCTAAAAACATCTCATCTATTGAGGAGTTCATTGATGGCTTTCTTAGACATTTTCAAGTATCCGCCGCATTAAGCATCCAAGAGGAAGCCTTCATTGAGCATCATGAAGACATTGAGAATCTAAATAGTAAGCAGGTAGACAAGTCCTCTTGCGGTCCACATCATGAAAAGGATGATTTTGAGAACACATGTGTTGAGAGGGATGAATCTATGGAAGGTGAAGTTGAGACTAACCATACCTTTCTCGAGGATATTACTTCTGATGATTCTCCTTTTGAAAACCTTGAGGAAGGTGATCCCATTATACCCTTGGAGGATGACATTGGAGATTACTTCCACATTGAAAAGGGGAAATAGGAAATTCTTGGTCCTCAATTGATTGTGCTCCCATTTACGACACAGACAGGGAGGATGAGGATGAGATTAGTTTTCTCTCAGGCACTATTTATGATGACATATCCATTGGTACTCTTGGGAAGGGGAATCTGTATTTTCCCTTGCATAAAGAGGGGCAGTTGGAAGTGATCAATTTTCCTTTTAGGAGGGACCCAATCTTTGATACTAAGGAAATTGATAAGGCTCCCACCTCTCCCAAGTATGATTCTAGAGCCTGGACTAATGGGGACACCACCTTTGGGGTTGTTTCTTGCAACATAGCTTTGGACCCATTTTGGCAATATGATGAACCTGAGGATGGCACAATCTGACTAAGTTGTCTTGAGAACTATGGGAGCAACTCATCACAGGAGGGACTAGCTAATTAAAGTACTACTTGGATGAAATCCCTGGGCATGCTGCTAAGATTTGTGGTGAATCAACCCCATAGATTATGCGTACTACCTATCATGCTATTTATGAAAAGGATAAAAAGGAGGAGGATGTTGTTATGAATAAAATATATATAAAAACAATATAAATATAAATAATAATGATTAATTAGTGATTAGTATAGAAGAGGCATGTCTCTAAAGACATGACCATTCATGAAGGGGCACCTGCCTAGGTATATAAGCGGGCCCTCATTTGTAACAATCTCATGTTGCATATCTTTTGTACATTTCTATATAAATATATTCGTCCTATCATGTATATTTATATATTTAAAATTTTCTCAGTATATTGCTGCGTTTATGAACTTTGTTAATAACATTTGGTATCAGAGCTATTCGATCCTCTAACCGCTCAACTGCTATATAGAGATAATCTGATTCGACCTTTGATCATTAGCTCTCCATCAGCTTCATTGTCGTTATGATTGAAACATGTGATTGTTGGGTTGAGCTGACTTGAGTGGGTTGGAGCCGACCTTACATTTTTGGAGGCAAACTAATCACTAATTAATCATTATTATTTATATTTATATTGTTTTTATATATATTTTATTCATAACAACATCCTCCTCCTTTTTATCCTTTTCATGAATAGCATGATAGGTAGTATGCATAATCTCTGGGGTTGATTCACCACAAATCCCAGCCACATGCCCAGAGATTTCGTCCAAGTATTACTTTAATTGGATAGTCCCTCTTGTGATGAGTTGCTCCCATAATTCTCAAGACAACTTAGTCAGTTTGTGCCATCCTCAGGTTGATCATATTGCCAAAATGGGTCCAAAGCTATGTTGCAGGAAACAACCCTAAAGGTTGTGTCCTTGTACGGGAAACTCCCTGAAATGTCCGGGTGGTGTTTCTTGATCTCGAAACGCCACTGAATGTTTTCTATGGTGTTTCGACCCAATTCTGCCTTGTTTCCAGTCAATTTTGCTCCATTTCTGTGACTTTTTTGCTTTTGCAAGCTTAGTCAAGCACTCGAGAAAGTTGTGGGGCCCTAATATGGCCAAAATAGATTTGATATACCACTAAATTTTATGTCTAATCACTCCACAAACTAATTTATCTCTAATTAGTCCACACTCTAGTTCTACTAAAAAAACAACTTGTTCTATTTTTGTTAATGAAGATGAGAATTAGGATTATAAGATATGTAATTGTACTTGTCGTTAACATATGTTATGTTTCATTTTCAGCACATATAGACACATATAAAGGATGATTTTGGAAGTAAACCCTCATTGTGAAGGGATCCACACAAAGCGTGAAGATTTCTTCAATAGAGTACTTAGGGTTGGGAGGGCCTAGCTACAAAAAATTGGGGGCTGTGGAGGAAAATGAATGGTCTATATTAGAGGTTGAGGGGAAGAACCTCCTAGCAGTCTTACTGCTTGAGTTTTCCTAGTGTGCAAAAGTCTACATGGTGTGGGTCTTGCACAGAGGTGTTCCAGGGGCATATTGCTTGTCGATGAGGTGGGAGGAGCTTCACTTTCTCACCAATCTACAACAAACAAGATTAAAAATTGGAGGGTTCAATTGACACTTACTCCTAGAAGGAATGGAGATAGGTTCAAAGAAAGAAAATGAGCTAGGTGGTACTAGGTTTGGAGAGGTCACATAGAGTCTTTTATCTATGGTTCTTCACATTGCAGTATAGTGCAATGCATCTATGGTTAAGATGGCCAAAGAAAATCACAAGGGAAGTCCTGGAGTCCCATAACAAGTAGTGGAACCTTCCCTAAATCTCATAGTAGGACATGTGAAAATGAATGCTTTTTAGACTTGATCTGTTGGAGATGGGACAACTGCTAAATCCTCTTAGACAATGGGATTTGGCAGTCCATCTTGATTTGTAGATGGTGGGAGCAAAACCATAACTCATTAAGGTGTACCCCTTCGGAATGAAGGTGATGGTGCCCAGTATATTTAGGATGAACAATGAAGCCATCTTGCAACTGCATGAACTGATCATAATAAAATGCCATCATGGGGCTTGGGTTTTGAGGGGGTGAGCCAGGTGCTTTGGATGTATATAGATGTCATCCGTAACAACCTGGTTGATCTCTCCTTTAGTGGGTGGAGATGACCGGTGGCATCCAAAGAGTAATTGGAAGTAGGGATACACAATAAAAATATGAATGGTTTGTAGAAGTGAAGTGGCCTTATAGAACCAACCTTGTTTACACCTAAAGAAGGAAATCTCCTTGTAAGAGCATAGAGCGCTATAGGAGTCTCCATCTCAGCTAGATTAAGAGTCCTTGAGAGTGCAGACCTTGTGAAAATAGAAAACAAGTCTTGAAATGAATACAGGCATTTAGTGGAAGTGTTCGAATGTTATTCCTATTAATCCCACTCAGAGGGATAGATTACATAGGCGTGTTGGGACATGGGAATCACCTGCTGTTCTTGCTTCCTTGCGTCAAAGAAAATCAGTACCATTTCCATCAAGTTATGCAGTTATGCCCTTTTCAGTAAAGGGAAATCATCTGTTGAATTGAGGTGTGCTTACTTGATTACATAGTTTTCCATCATGAAGCATGGTCACCACATAGTTGTGGAAATGAATGTGAAATTAATTTGTTTATCAGCTAATTCTTGTAATGGCTTGAAGAAATTTGCTGAGGTTTTATTGTGATTTGTTATTGTTGAAAAGGAGATCCAGTTTAGGACCAGGAGTCCCAGCACTCAGATTTCTTCGTAAGAATTGAATACAAAGCTTACTAACTGTATTCCTCTGCTCACAGTCCATAAAGGTTTCATTTAGTCTCCTTTAAAGATATCAATATATGTTTCTTGAGAACCAAATGCATCTTGGGACAAATTTAGGTGTATAATTTCGCAATAATTTAAACCCTACTTAACTGTTCTAAAGCCATTAGAATTTTGATAAATTTGTGAACAATATGCACATAACCAAACAAACAGTACTGAATATGAAGAACTGAATCAATATGCTGCTGGATCTACTTAACCAATGTTCATAATTCATTACATGAATGGATAAGGAGTTGATTCCTTCTCATGCTTCTAAATCAATTTGAAAGGTCATTACCACTTTCTTTCATATTAGCTCATGTCAACAATTTTCCATGTAGTAGAAACCAAATGAAATGTAAGCTGTCTTCTGTTTAACCTTAGATAGCAAAGTTGTCTCCATATCTATCAACAACATTTGCATCCAACAATGTGCCACATCAGTTTGCCCCTAGCATCTTACATGGTACTTACAGTACTGTTCCTCCATTCTCCAGATATGTTTATCCTTGGCAACAGGTGCAGCGATGTAATGATGTCTCAGTCTAGAAATCAGTGTTTCATATGCTTCAGATAATTCGTTATTGATGGAGTGCCAAACTGTGACACACTTCCAAGTCTAATAATAAATTGTGACATTATTTTGCTTATTGTGAATGATTGCTATTATTATGACTGAAAAGTTTTGACATTAATTCAATGATATCTTATCTATCCATTCCTCTACCTATCCATTCATGGTGGCACGCCTGCAAATGATTGCCTTGCCTTACCACCCATGCAAAAACAATTTTTTCATGGTAGGTAAATGTCATTTATGAAACCGCTAGAAACAATTCAAAGGACACCAAGAAAATGAGAAATGAAGAAAAAGAGATCAGATCATTGGAATTTGCTCAAAGGACATGCAATACTATGAAGTTTTGTGTCCATTAAAACTATCATACAATGGCAATAGACATTGAATATTGATCTCACCTTCCTATCTAAATGCGATGGAAAATCTTTGTAAAGATTTTAGTGGAGATATAATTTGAAACATAAATTCAAAATTGTTTATGAGGTGTCATATGGTTGTTTTCATGCAAATATTATACTTATAAATCAATCAGTTTAAGAATTACCATGCAAATATTATTCCTTAGATTGTCAGTGTAGGTTCTAGGGAGAGAAGATTTTGTGCAACTTTCTTAAATTTCACTTAGGATTGGGTTTCCCTTCTTGCAACAGGGATGCAGTCTACGGAATACAGAGTTCATAGTCGGTGCTGTGATTTTTACAGGACATGAAACAAAGGTAAAGTTAAATTCTTTTCGCATATGCAATTAAATTGGGTTGGATGGGTAACTAATGTTTTGTTTAGTCAAATATCTCTTTTTGGATCATTCAATATTCTTGATTTATAGTTGGTCTTAATGGTATTTTTGGACAGCCAACTAAATTGTCATTGAAGATATTGAAATGCTTATAACATGATACAATATATATCATTGGTTTCAGGTTATGATGAATTCCATGAATGTCCCTTCAAAGAGAAGTACATTAGAGCGCACACTTGACAAACTTATATTGATTCTTTTTGGTGTTCTCTTTGTAATGTGCATTATTGGAGCTATTGGCAGGTTTGCTCTCTCGCTTCATTTCTTTTTTTGCTTCCTTTGTATTTTTAAAATAAATACATATTATACTATGTCATCATACAAAAAAGAATACATTAGGAGGGTTGTAGGGGGGACTTGTTTCAGGGAAGGCTGAAGGGATCCTCCTAGATTTCAATGAGCAAGGTTCTAAAAAAATGAAAAATACAAATATAGATGGATTTTAGCATTTTATATCCAATTTGAGGCTCATCCTTCTTTTTCTTTCAAGGTCATATATGTCAAGGGACACCTCCTGGGCACTTCCCCTCATTCCAAGGATGTTACCTAGGGTAAACGTTAGATTCTTCAAGACACAAGGCTAGGTCAACAATTCATGAATAGATTATATATAGCTCATCAACAATTGGCTCACTAAGGCAAACATGCGACAAATGGGATTTGAGCATGCGTGGGGAGGGTGACAACTTTCCTGATAGCCACTTGAACTCCACCCTATTGACAAGAGAACCATCCTTATGACATATGACATTCATGATTTCAGAGTTGATAAAACTTCTTTCTAATTTGCATTGATACAAATATGATATCTGAAATGAAGATCACAATTTTTCAATGTGGTCTTTGAAATATTGATCTCGTGTAGCCTCTGGAACAAGGACCTGTTGACCACTCTGTGTCAACTACCATATAGCAGCATACATTTTTTCAAAGCTTTCCATCATGTTTGAGGCAGTCAAGCAACCAAAGATCATCATTATCTTTCAGCAGTTTTGTCAAATTTGTAATTCCAAATTCTGCAGCCCTTTGGGCCATCATTATAAAAATGATTTTAGTATTTCTACGAAGCTATGTAAAAACATCTAGGTAAGCCTTTGATTCTTAGCAAAGAGTTTCAGTCTAGGGAGTTTTTAACCCTCAACTAATTATTCAGGTTTTCTAACCCAAATAATTGGTAGAGCTTTCCCCCACACATACCCCAAAGCTAGAGTGGGGCTCGATGGTAAGGTCTTAGGTGTAATCATAGTGTTATCAAGTCTATGTAAATTCTCATGCTAGATCATCTGTCACGTGTCGCAAAATTTGGTTGTGACTAGAGGTCATGTTTTAATTATTAAAATTACCCTTTTGTATGGGATATCCATGTAATATTTGATGTAAAAAGTGTTGTTTAGGACTATTTTAGGTGGACTATTAATCATAATTAGTCATCATCGCCTAAATATTTTTTAGACCCACTTTGAGGGTGAAAATGTGTTTAATTGCCTCTAGAGTAATTTAATTTATTTTTTGGCAAAAAATGGCAAAAATATTAAGCCAGAAATTAGACAAAATTAAAATGAGAGAAAAGAAAATTTCTCTCCAAGTGGAAAAATGAATTTTCGGAGGAAATTGACTTTCTTGAGAAAGATTAAATTTGAAGGACTCATTTCTGAGGCAGAGAAATCCCACAAAAAATTCCTTGGATTGGGAAAAGTAATTTCTCAAGGAAAATCAATTTTTGGGTGTAGGTGGCTAAATTAAATGAGAGAATTTCGAGGAAAGA
The DNA here is from genome assembly GCA_034641835.2 of Pinus albicaulis. Classification (NCBI taxonomy): domain Eukaryota; kingdom Viridiplantae; phylum Streptophyta; class Pinopsida; order Pinales; family Pinaceae; genus Pinus; species Pinus albicaulis. Next base: position 514,987,413 of record CM076570.1, on the reverse strand, counting down.
AATTATAAATTTTTTTGAGACCCTTTATCAAAGGAAAAAAATGAATTTTTAAGAAAAATCAAACCTTTGGACCATGGTTGTTAAGTCAAGGAGCAATTTTCAAGTGAAAAAGGTTGGAAAAAGTATTTTTTGGACTGGTCAAGGTTACTTGGGAGCGGGAGCGAAAATAGGGAGCTGAAGTTGGAGCGGGAGCGGGAGCAACATTTCAAAACCTCCTGGTTCGGGAGCGAATCAGGAGCGAATTTTTATGTAATATATGATTTTTTATATTTTGATGCATATATGTCAACAAAAGCATGTAGAATGATGAATTAGATATAAAAAAACATAAAAACATAGATTGAGCCATATAACATCAATCATCTAGAAGTTATAATCTTCATCAACCACATCCACAAGTTAGTAACATACAACATATTGAGTCTCATGATTCATCAATCTTAAGGTTTCAAGCTTTCAAAATTCAATAAATAACATTTATCATCATTGATCACCAAAGTTGTATTTGTAAGCTAAGTGTAACCATTACAACAAAAAATATCTAACATGAAATAAAATGTTATAAAATGAAATGAAATGAAACAACTTTCAACTTTCATTAAGCATCGTATTCATAATTCATTATCAATGAGTTATAATTGCCATCTTCAAACTTCAAACTTAAATTGTCATATATTGTTTACAAAAAATATCATAATAAATATGAAAGAGTCAACGATTATAAAAACTACTAGAAACTAGAAAAGACAAGAAAAGACAAGTATATCTATTATCTATAGCTAATGCTTGGGCCTCTTGCTGCCACGAGAAATGTCTAATTTTTGAGTATTGTAGGAAAATCAGGATCTTTGTCATTAATATCACCCTCTAAGCATTATTATCCAGAGGTATCTTTATCATTACCTTTGGATCTGTATAGGGATCTTTGTCATTAATATCACGCTCTAAGCCGCGCTCTCGGAGCGGGTTTGAGGGAGTGCGCTTTGGGAGCGGGATCGAGGGGAGGCACCTGCTCCCACGCAACCTTGGGACCGATATCAAAGCCTTCATCAACAAATTTGAATTTCATCTTCCAGATCAAGGGACATGATTAAATTTTGACATGGATCAAGTATCAACTAGCTGTTATTCTCCAGGATCAAGTCAAATTTGTTCACTTCCTTGGACCCAGCCATTTTCGACTTGGAGGGGGATCTAGATCTCTCATTTCTTCTATAAATTGAGCCTGAGGTTCCTCATTGTAATCATCTTTGGATAAAGTAAATTGGCTTTGAAGCTTTGTATTAAATATTTTTTTTGAGTAATAATAAAAGATTTGGGGGCAAATCTATGGTGTTATTCTTCAACTTCTTGTTGTAAATCTTTTTGATATTGTGCTTATGTTCTACTAGTGTTTTAATTTTGTTATTTCCATTAGCTCTTGAAGATTTATCAGTGTACAATTGTCTTGCATCGTTTTTTAGATTTGGAGAAACACACTAGGTAGAGCAGATCTATTGGTTTTCGATTAAACCATTAGACTCCTTTATCACTGTGCGATCCAAATATCTGTGGATCTAACAAATATCTTTCGAGTGTGTAGAAATTTATATTTTTGATCAGATCTGTAGTACTTGGGGAAGTGTTAGCTGAACCAACCAACTACTTGAGGAACAAGAACTGAAGAACACACTGTGGGACATCTCAAAGGCTTATCACATGAGATCGCATTGAAGGGAGTTTCTCGTCTTTTGCTCTACAAAGATCACTTATTTTCAAGTTTAACTTCTCACTTATTTTAAAAGCACTTTCGTTGATCTCTCTGTTATTACCAGAGCTATATTATTTGATCTATGGGCGGAGGTGTCCTCATACCTATAGATTAAATTTGTAAATTATTTGTAAATATTTTTCTATCTTTTCCATTATAAATTTGTAAATAATTTTAAATCTATCTTTGTATATAATTTTCTAAATATTGTACGTATTTTTCTTGTTTCTTCTTGCAGATTTGAAGAGGAGGAAAAATGTTTGGCATAAATTTATAAATTTTTGCAGGCGAATCTCTCAAGAAAATCGTATTTTTGCTTAAGCCCAAATCTAGACTAGTGGCTAGGGTTTAACTGCAAAGAAATTTTTTCTAGGAGGGTCGCAAGTCATCTAAGATGAAAATTTCTACTCTTGATTTTATTTTCTAACCCTTGTTAAATTTCGTAGAGCTCTAATATTTGTTTTGATAGGGGAAATCGAGTTTGAAGGGGCTTGTTTGGGGCTTTACAATTTGTTTTCTCAGATCCATTAAGGCCGGGAACCAAGTTTATTCCCTAACGTCTTTGCAATGAAACCATAAATTTTTGCAGTGTTTGACAAAGATTTTTTTTAGAGAAGCTATATCTATATATTTTGTGGTTTCAAAAACTTTAATTGTCGCAAGTAAGATTTAGAGCAAATCTTTTAAACGGTCATATGTTTTCTGAGTATATTTTATACGTGGTCGTAAGCTTTAGGAACAATTATTTTTTTACTAAGGATGTATGCCATTTCGCAAGCGAGGGTTTCAATCAAACACCTTTTTTTTAAATAATTTTTTTTGAAGAGCTTTTCCGTCATCGACTTGATGAGAAATATTATTTAGATATTTTCTGGTTCGAAAACTGTTACAAATAAAGTGTTTCCTTCAAGAAATTTTGAACTGGTAAATCAAAGGGGGATCCCCCTTTTCGGGCATTTGTTTGATCATAAAATTTCTAATCAAATTTTTAGAGGCCTGTTTTATAAGTTGATTTGTGAGTGTTTGTCTTTAGGGTGTATTTAAAACTTTATTTATAAACCTCTCTTGAAAAGATTTAAAACCCTTTCATTTGTGTAAGGGGTTATTTTGTAACTTTAATTATATATATATATATATATATATATTTTTTTTTTTTTTTTTCTAGAGGGAACTTGGGATTAATTCCCATGGTATCCCACCCTCCGGTCGAGTAGGAGGTTTTTTGTTTGATCTACTAACTAACTTAGTTTAGATCTAACTCATTGTGCTAATCATTGCATCCTAGATCTAACATCTTGCATATCTAATCTACTTGGTTTAAGTGCACTTGAAATACTCACTGTCTTGTTTCATTTGCAATTAAAGATATTAAGTAGTCTTTGTAATTACTGTTAGCAATCTCATCTGTCATCTAATAAGTGTGATTTCATTAGATAACTCTTTACTTGTTTCAACTGTCTAAGATAAGTGAATATCATATTAAGAAACACTTCAACTAAAGGCACTTGAGTTGTTAAGCTAATTGCCATCTCTTGTTTCTTTGGGGAATTAGTGCATGCTTCATTGGTGTTTTAAGACAATCTTGTTCTAAGTGCTTATCAATTCATTGTGGAATAATATTTCTATTTAAGCATATTGATATTGTTGAAAATATAACGAGCTTCGGTCTTCATAATTGTACTTGTCAAAAAGAAAAATTATTATGAAAGGAGAATGACTTTATTAAAGCATGGGTTTTATGCTTGGTTCAATGTTTTCTAGGTCAAAGCCTCCATTGAAGGCTTATAGGTTTTGTCTTGAGTCATCAGAGTCATTGTCATTTTTATTAAACACTTCTTGGGCTTTTGTATGATGTAAAAAGAATTATTTTTGAGTCAAAAAAGGTAATTTGTCACCTCCACAGCAAGTTGGCCCTATCCCTAAGAAGTCGACCTACATGAGGGCAATTCGACCCAACAAAAAGGCTATATAAGGAGAGGTAATTCGACCTATTTGTGACATTCACTCAACAAGTTCGATCTTCAAGCAAGAGAAGCAAAAATGTGCGAAGTAGCTGGAAGAGGATGAATTTTGGTGGGAAAACCTAGAGACGAGATTTTGGGCTATCTTTCTTTTAGACGTGCGAAGTTTTTTGGGTAGTTGCTGGGGCCGCAAATCTATGTCTACTGCAGGTCTGAAATTATGAAGTTGGGGGCCGAAGGTCTGTTGCTGGGGGGCCGAAATTCTGGACTAAAGCTGCTATTGGGAAGCTATCACTTGGAGTATTTCGTCAAGATCATCAATTGTAGGGAAGGGATGACTTGGTGGTTGGAAGAGGTCTTTGTCTAGGTTTAATTTTTTGGAAGTGTCTCATCTTGATTTGAATCTAGTTAAGGAAGAGTTTGTGACTGGGTTTTCCCGTTATAGGGTTTTTGTCGTGGTCTCTTGTTTTGTGATCTTCATACACATAATTTGGTAATTTCCTGATGAAAGGTAAACTAATTAAGAAGTAAAAGAAGACAACAAAATTCACAAGTAATCATAAAGAAAGAGGAATGTAACCCTAAATCCTACTAGCATTGATTTCTCAACGTTGGAGATTGCTTTGTTGGCTTGAAAGAAAAGGTTACTCCCTCTATGACAAGTTACTTGAAGATGAGATTCAATATCATAAAAATTGTAGGAAGTTGGATTGGAAGGATCATCTACAACCCATTTAGGAAAGTCAAAAGCGAAGGATTCTTGGCTGCACTTACAGGTACACGACAATGCATGGATCATTGATACTAGATCATCATGACATTTGACGAGAGAAAGTGGACAACTTCATACTCTATCAAAGGAACCTTCATCTCATGTAGTGGAGCTAAGAGGCAACAATAATTATGTAGTCAAGGGCCTTGAAATCTACATCATTGAAGCTGGAAAATGGAGCAAAGATACACCTCAACAATATACTCTATATTCCAGGTTTGAAGAAGAATTTACTTTCAATTTCTTGTTTAGAAGATAAAGGAGATAGGGTTGCCTTTGTAGATGGTAAAGTATTGGTTTGGGGGAAAGATTCACGTATTGATCACGTAAAAGTTATTGGAATTCGTGAAGGAAGGCTATATAGAGTTATAACACCATCTCCTCAAGCCCTAGTTCACATGGAGATCAATCCTATCGAACTATGGCATAGAAGATATGGGCATATACATTACAAGATCATTCCCTCTCGTAATCAAATGGTAAATGGCATCCCTAACATCAAAGAAGATCGTGAAGGACTATGTAAGGGATGTGCTTTGGGAAAGAATACAAGGAATCCTTTTACAAGTAGTGACACAAAGTCTAAAGAAATATTTGACCTCATTCATTCCGATGGGTGTGGGCCAATGTGTAAAAATTCTTTTGGAGGCCATCTTTATTATGTGAACTTCATTGATGATCATTCTAGAAATACATGGCTCTACCTTCTCAAGACAAAGGTCGAAGTATTTTAAAAGTTTAAGGAGTTTAGATCTAAAGTGGAGACCTTAACCGAAAGAAAGATAAAGACTTTGAGATCTGACAATGGTGGGGAATACACTTAAAAAGAACTAATTGCATACTGTTAAGAAGCAGGTATTAAGAGGGAGATCATTGTTCCCTACAATGTCGAGAAAAATGGAGTTGCAGAAAGGAAAAATAGAACAATTGAAGAATGTATATGAACTATGATAGTTGATCAAGATCTACCAAAGTTTCTATGGGGAGAAGCAACCATGACAGTAGTTTATATACAAAATAGAAGTCATAGAATCCTTGAGAATATGACACTTGAAGAAGCATTCATAGGGAAGAAAACATATGTGGACCATCTTCAAATCTTTGGGTGTCTCGCATACATCCATGTTCTAAAGGACAAGTGCAATAAATTAGATTCTACAAGCATTAAAGGGATCTTCGTTGGCTAGAATCTTTCTTCAAAAGCATATATAATCTACATCAAGGGAGGAAGACAAATTGAAGTGAGTAGGGATGTTATATTCAATGAGAATCATGCCTACAAAAGATCCAAGAATATTCCGATCAATTCTGATGACAAAGATAAACCACTATTTGAAGAAGAAGAGCATCATGATAAGACAACTACAAACCAAGAAGAAGAAAAAGAAGGACCAAGTCAGCCTATTCAACCTGTGATCGCTCTTGAAAGAAGGAAGAGGCGAAATTGGATAAAAGTTACACTTGAAGATGCCTAAGGACATGGAGCTACTAAAGGAAGTTTTATAGAAAGCAAAAGAGCAAAGAGATATTCAGGATATATCAACATATATGAAAAAAGTGATAGAAGCTGAATCAACTACGTTTGAATAAGCTACTCATCAAGAAGAATGGAAGAAGGCGATGCAAGAGTAATATTAGTCGATCAAGAAGAATGGGGTTTGGGGAATTGTTCCTATACCAAGTGATAAATCGGTTGTCACTTCAAAATAGATTTACAAAATCAAACATGCAATTGATGGAAGCGTGGGCAAATACAAAGTGAGATTTGTTGCAAGGGGTTTCTCACAAAAGGAAGGCATAGACTATGAAGATACCTTTTCTCCTACTGCCAGGTATACGACTATAAGATCTTTGGTTTCACTAGCTACTACTATGGGATGGAATATCCATCAAATAGATGCCAAAACCAATGTCACAGATTTCGTCGAACATGAACCATGAGGTTTGAAGTTCGGCAAACCCCAACAATATCCTCACATTCGAGTTAAGTTCGGCCCAGGTTCGATTGATGCTCGTAGTTCTCTGTTTAGTTTGGGGGAGCGTTTTCAATGATGTTACCTCTGAACCACACCCTGACATTGTTCTTAGGCACTGTTGTCCAAAACTCCATAATCTGATCTTCTTTCTCCACTACTTTTGATGAAAAATCCATCCATGTTGTCTAGTGTAATCTCTTTTTTTACTAGGTCGAGGAGAACACCAACTTGTTTTTATGAGCAGAGCTTAGGGTCGTTTTCTACTCTCTCTTGGAACACCTGACACAATGGCTCGACGTGTTTGATGGACATCACAACACATATATCATACAAATTAAATTTGTGTATGTATGCTTTAAGCTTTTAATATATCATACATCTTTAAAGCATATAGTTGAAATCAATGTTACTAGACACGAAATCGACAACCAGCAAGGCAAAAGAGCGAAGAGTTTTAATCGGATCAGGAAAAAATTGGGAAAAAATCGGTTAATACAATAAATAAAGATGTTCACATATATTGAATTAAAATTTTATTTTTCATTGATATTCAATAAAGCCATGTCCAAAAAATGCATAATATCAATAGATGTCCAAAAAATCATGAGGGCAATGTGTATACTTCAAGCATAAATATATTTAGTACAAAGATTTAAACAAGATGAGGAACTTCCAAGTTTTTGTCAACTAACACCACGGACCTGCTAAAATCTTACTTCTAAATTGGGTTAAGTTTGGATTGGTAGTGTGTTATACCCATTGGTAGATCACTTATAAACTCGACGACAAGAATTGAATTTAAGGAATTGTTTCATTATTATAGGTCCTTGTAAAGTTCCATCATTATGCAACGATTTGCTTTTATTCAAAACGATATAGAACTTTAACATACTACAACCAACTTCTTTTATTCAAAATGATATTTTTAAAGGAAAAGAACGTCGCTCGACCATCGGGGAATAGCTACAAATATGTACGTATACCAGCCAAGTCAATAGCTACTAGCATGAACACTGGGGCAAGTAGTTCGTGTTTGGTAAGCGGACACGTAATTCACTTAGGTGAGTCTTTTGGTGGGGGAAGGGAGGCATGGTTGGACCTAAGGCATAGAAAACCGAAAAAGTAGCTTAGTTTGGTAAGATGAGCGAGCCAAACAATGCTAAAGCCGATGCCTAATACATGAAGTCTACTGCCTAATATTGTATACATGAAGTCGATCAACAAACCCATCGTGACCTTGATGAATTAGAGAAAGGGTTCTGATTTATCAAAGCTGAAGTGCGCGCAATGAGGGAAGACCATGACAATGGTGTCGTTTGAACCACAACATCTCTAGATAGGTGACAAGAAGAAATGAAATCGAACTCCAAGCGTGGCTGGCGACAAGAAGAAGTGAAAGCGAAATCACTTAATAAAATCTCGCAGACTTTTAACCTAAGAATCCGAATGGCTCGTTGATTCCTCTACAAATTGCCAAAATCACGAGTCAAACTCGCGTTGACCATGAGCCAAACTTGGTCAACACAAGTTTTACTCGACGTGACATAGTTTGACTCGTCATGACCGATTTTGATGCGCAGAGTTTCAGATCTGCTCTTTTGGTTGAAGATTAGAGTCGGAATTGTGAGTACTCGCGAGTCATCGGAGACTCCTGTAACACTGGTTGAAATTCATTATCTTTATTATTCATAGTGTAAATTCTGTATGAATTAAATCATATAGTATAAAAATAATATAATTTATATAAGTTGACATATTGGCTCGACATGTTCGATGAGCTTCAAATATCCTATAAAATAAATTTGTATACTTTAAACTTTTAATCATATATCTTTATGCTATATAGTTAGAAATTCATTATTTTTATTAGAATTTAATGGCGAACCACATTCAAACCTTATTAAAAAAATCGAATTTCAATCAAACTTAATTGTTGTAGAAGAAAGCCTTTCTTCAATCATGAGATTTATTCTCATGTGCTTTAAAGCCTTGAGATACCTCTATGTACACTTCTTCCTCAAAAATGATCTTCTTCCTCAAAAATGATTTCTGCATCTACTTGGTGCAATTTTCACAACGGTGATAATAGAAATGTAATTGAAGCATATGTCTTGTCATGGTCCTCTCCCTCTTTTTGGGAGAACCTTCTCAAATCTTGCTTCTATGCTTCCATCTGCCGCACGCTAGATCTTGTAGATATATTTGGAAGTCACCACTGACTTCGCTTTGGCACAATCAAGGTATACTTGATGATCTGCTTGGATCTCATCAAGTGTAATATTTCTCAACAGAGATCAAGATTCTTAGAAAGTTCTCCTGTCACATGATTTGTTTCATTCTTCCACTACTTCCATTTGCTGCCAGGGCCTTGGTAGCTTTTACTATGTACATGCAATCCTCACTAGGAGGCCATGGAAGATCAATTATAAGCAAGCAAAGTATACAAAGACAAGAGACTAACTAATAGTGAAACAACATCAATAATCAAGGAAGGGAGATATAGGATACTTATCTTTTGAGGATTATAGAAAATGTCATATCCTTGTTGATCTTAGTCTCCTTGCATACATTCCGCAACTTTAACATCCTTGTCCCTATCATCAACATAGTGTCATTCCTTCCTTGCATGATCTAGGGTTTCCTCATTTTAGCAGAAACGTCTAGCTAGGGTTTTATCTCCAAACCCTAGGGCTTCATTATCCTTCAAAATTAATCTAGGGTTTACAAATCTTGATTTTGCAATATTCACTTACATCTTTTGAAAAGTCTTGCAAAGTCCACTAGGCTTTGCAAATTCTCTTTTTCAATTGTCCAACTAATATACATAAATCTTCATGCTTCAGAATTAGAGCTGTTCCATCTTGATGTCAGTCAAGGATCTTTCAATAAGTTGTCTTCATCAAGAGAAGTAATATGACAGACCTTCTTGATCCAAACAGGGCAATACTCTGAGAAATTTTCTCTCCAAAAGAATGAATCCCTAGTCCTGATGGTATATACGCTCAGGTTTCTCAAAACAATTTTGCAAATCATACATATTATGAGGCTATCAATCCTTTAGTAGTAATCTCTTTCACTGACAACTCTGTATCAAACCATTATGCAATACAAAACTGAATCCAAATGTTACCCTTTTACTACAACACGCTTCCGACTATCAAACAGTAGTATAACAACATGTTTTGGCAATATCTACATACTTATAATCTTTCTCAATCAACGCATTCAAGAGACTGACAAGCATCCTCATTTCATAAGATAGGTCCCATTCTTTAGAATTTAAATACCCTATCAACAATCAATGTTAGCAACATATTCAATGTATTTTTAAGTGCGGTGTTTATGACAACAAATAGCATCTTGCTTTTGAACACACACAAAGCAATGTCTTCAAAAGAAAACACAGTTTTGTTATGCAAATGTTCAACGTATGTGAATGTATCATATATTTCCCTTACTGTCTTTGTCTTGTGTTGAGCCATAATCCAAAAATTTCATACTATGTGTAGTGATTGTGAGATTGTTTGAAGCATCAAGGATTTAGTAACAATGTTAACATCCTTAAGGTCATCCTCATCACCCAACATCTCTTGGTACCATATAAAGATGATCATATCTTAAACACAATCCAGGACAAGTGGATTAAATCCGTCAGAGGCACAAGATAAACCTTGCATAAAAACATGTCTTCAAATTGAGAATCTATATATGCTTTAGAAATCTCAACAAAGGGTCTTTCCTTCAATCAAGAGATAACCAGAATATCATCTCACTACTCATCATTATTCTCATAGTGTGCATGCTTGTAATCAACTAGGGATTTCACTATCAAACATATCTCCAAATTACAAATGCACTAGTAGCATCATACAAATGATGACAAATTCTGAAACCTGTTCTATACTTAGAAGTTTGAGCAAGGTCTAAAACTCAAACATAGTAGATCAAACAATATGGAAGTTCTTTGTCAAACTAGTGAATTTGTCATAGCCCATTTTATGTTCACCTTGGCTTCAGGCATCATAACTTCATAGCAAAAACCAATCATAAATGAAAAATGTTACTTCATCATTAGACTTGAGTCTCAGATGAACTTAGATTGAATCACAATGATGTCTGAAGTTGCCGGTCTTAGCACAACTACATATAGATCACTAATACACTTACGATTACATCAACAATAGTCAAATATGCGACTTAATTTTACCACATAAAAGGAAACCAAAATAAATCAACTTAGTCATTTCAGATACTCTGAGTTCCTCTATGAGACCTCTTGGCCTTTTACCGTTAATCCTGAGCTTTTCGATTTTCTTGCAACAAGAACGAGGCAACCTCAACCTTTTGAAGTAATTGTCTAAGACTGCTTTGTCAACTTACTAAGGCTCTTAGACTTCTGTAATTCTCCAAAGTAACTTCGACCTTTTTATTGGTCGTAAGGTTTTGAGCTTTGGCCTTATGCAATATGCTCGTAGGCCTTCTCAGCATATTGAAAACAAACTGATGTTTATTTTGGCCTAACTTCACTAAGACCATAGTTTTAAAAACCGACCGGTTAGATTGCCCACCGGTCGAAACCGGCCTTGCAACCCAGCTATCTAGGGCATTTCGCCATTTTTTAACAAAAACCGGACCTAACCGGCCGGTTAGGAACGGAACCGGCCGGTTTATGCATAAACCGACCGGTTCCGTTCTTAACCGGCCGGTTTATTGCTAACTAATCTGCGGCCCCACATTTCCGGCGGCAGTGATGTTTTAGGGTTGATTTGGAGCCAATGGGAGGGTTGTTTCCCTCCAAAAACACCCTCCCCAATCTTTTATAAGGAGGAGCAGCCTCTCCTTTGTCTCACACCAACTCATTTGCTGTTTGTGAGTTTGATTGAGAGCTTGGAGAGTGTTGAGTGTTTGCGAGAGCAGCGATCTTGGAGGCTTGGAGTTGGAGTTGGAGCTATCTTGGAGGCTTGCCGCTTGAGCTAAGTATATTGTAGTAGCCATCATGCCTCCAAAAGGCCAGGATACTGCATGGGCTCATTGTGATATGATTGATGGAAAAATGATTTGCAGATATTGCCAAAAATCTATTGTAGGAGGGGGTATTAACAGGTTCAAGCAACACTTGGCTAGGATAGGAGGCCATGTAAAGCCATGTGGAGCACCAAATGAAGTAATAGGGCATATTAGGGCAGAATACCTTCAGAAGTTTGAGACTCAAGTCACTGAACCAATAGAGACTGCAGTTGCAAAGTTTGGCAGTCGAGAGTCGGGAGACTCAAGTTCAACCAACTGAGTTTGAACTTTGATTATGATTAGAATTTAGTAGTATGATATATCATATATGTAGATTTGTACTATGTAGTAGACTGTCATTGTAGTCTGTACTATGCTCATAGCTTGTAGCATTGTTTTTGGACATTATGGGCCATTTGCAGCCTCATTTCTTATGTATTTTTCGATGATATGTATTGCACTTGGTGCCATTTTGATATATTCACCTTTGCATGGTATATAAATGAGCAAACTTTGCATATTTTGTCTCTGTTGGCTTGGAATCATGGTTGCAAATCTTAAAAATAGTTTTTTTTATTAAAAAAATAATTATTTAATGTATTTTTTTTTAAACCGGTTCATTGGCATCTGACTGCTCCCGGTTAGACCGGTTCCGGTTAGAAACCCGGTTCATTAGGTCCACCGGTTCCGGTTTTTAAAACTATGACTAAGACTTCGTTTCTCCCCCAAGTATGTTTTGGTCTTCTCTTAGGCTTAACAATGGATCATGATCCTTTCTTATAAGAATCTTAGTACAAGATGAAACTTTGGCCTGCCTGTAGTAAGATAGAGGCATATGATTTCAGACTTATTCATAATCTTGATTAGGGTCATGTACACATCTCTAGAATATACTTTGCTGAACTAGGACTTTTTTCACAACATATTATATTATTGACTTTGGCTGAAACATTGTACTAGAAGGCCAAGTCATTCGCTCTCTCTTGTGATGACTCGCTCACACACTTCTGCTCTTTGTTGTCTCTTCACCTCCATCACTAGCCTCCTTTTATAATCTTCATTGAGGGCAAGTTTATAGCCCCAATCTCCTCTCTGGAAACATTTTGAATCTTCCTTCTAGAAACATCTTGAAGATTTCTTTTAGAAACAACTTAATCTTCTGTTTAGAAACGTCTTGAAGATCAGCTGTTGAGATTATTTCGAAGTCACTTAAATATTAAATTATTTATCTTTAGAAAGTATCCCAATAGTCCACAATAATTAATTTACTTTTCCTACGCTAAACTTAGGAAAGAAGACATAAATCACTAGAGGAGGTAAATAATGTCTTCCACATGCTAAGACACCAAGCAATTGTAGAAGACCTTCCGATGCTACTCACATCACCTCCAAATGCAGAAACATTGTACTAGAAGGCTAGGTCATTCACTTATTTGTTGATGTTGCCTAGATGGACCTATGATGCCCTCGGGTTGGCCTTGACCTTGTTTGATGGATGTTGCCTTGTTCTAGAAGCCCAAATAATGATGGAGATCATTGAGATGACTTGGTAGGGTTAGTATAACATGCTTAAATGGTAATACTTGCGTTAGTGCTTGCTACACCTCCGTTCGCTAAAACACTGCACTAGAAAGCCAAGGCATTGACTTATTTGGTGATGTTGCCTAGATGGACCCAAGATGCCCCAGGTTGGCCTTGACCTTGTTTGATGGTTGTTGCCTTGTTCCAGAAGTGCAAATGATGATGGAGATCATTGAGATGACTTGGGAGGGCTAGTATATCGTGCTTAAATGGTAATACTTGCATTATTGCTTGCTACACCTTAAATGCTAAAACAATGTACTAGAAAGCCAAGGGATTGCCTTATTTGATGATGTTGCCTAGATGGACCTAGGATGCCCCCAAGTTGGCCTTGACCTTGTTTGATCGTTGTTGTCTTGTTCCCAAAGCCCAGATGATGATGGTGATCATTGAGATGACTTGGAAGGGATAACATATCATGCCTAGATGGTAATACTTGCGCCAGAGCTTGCTACACCTCTAGATGCCGAAAAAATGTACCAGAAAGCCAAGGCATTGACTTATTTGGTGATGTTGCCTAGATAGACCCATGATGCCCCCAGGTTGGCCTTGACCTTGTTTGATGGATGTTGCCTTGTTCCAAAAACCTAGATGATTGTGGAGATCATTGAGATGACTTAGTAGGGCTAGGATATCATGCCTAGATGCTAACACTTGTGTCAGAGCTTGCCAAGTCATCGCGTTCTTGGAGATGAACTTTGTTGGAGGTTACGTCATGGTGGAGGAGATGCTACCTGGAGATGTACCCATGCACTTTGATGAATGCCTTGGAGTGACTATCATTCCTGGACCAATTTATCACTTGCTTGATGGAGATTGCCCATTTTAGGAGGATAATTTCATGTTGGAGAGCATGGTTTTTGAAGCATTTATTATGTTTTAAAGCTATGTTAAGGTTGGTTTGCAGCATTTATGCCTAGTTGAATGCTCAAACAAACTTTTAGGGCTTTTACTTGTAAAATTATGAAAAGTGACTGGGTTTCCCTCATGTAAATGGAGGGAAGTCACCTTCATTTGTATCATAACACATTTACTCACTTCTCTTCCTCTTTAAGAAGTGCACACTAGATCTCTTGTACTTGTCTCTTGGATGCTATGGATATTTAGTTGAGTGAATTGTCTTGGGAGGGATATTTTTGCATGGAGAGACTTGTTTGGGATTGATAGAGTGATTTTTTGTGGAAATTGTGTAAGTTTATTGCTATTGTCTTCCATTTTGCATGCTATATTATTGAAATTAGGGTTTGTAATTTTACCATATTTACGCCCCTGTTTTATTTCCATTTGTTGTTGGAAGAAAAATTGTTATTGATGTGAAAGGAGACACTGGCTCAAGGAAATGATGACATAGGCTTCTAGAGGACATTAAGCCCTTTCCAACGAGAAATTACTTGGCTCTTAAATCCTCATAGTTTGAGGGAAAATGAATTTACAAGTTGTAAAAATTATATTTTTGAAGCTACCCATCATGAGCCTACATAAGCCAACCCACATGATTATTAGAAAATCAGAAAGACAGAAAGATTTTCTTATGTTTATAATTACTTGTGATATCTTTGTATTCTCATTAACTTTCTTATGTTCTTCTTTTATCTTTGTTTCATTAACCAATCATCAAAACAAAACATGAAGATCGATGCCACCAGATGTAGGCTCTCAGCTAGGGCTAAAACCCCTCTATAGTGGAAAACCTAGTCAAACTCTTCCATTAGCAAATTCAAGTTGAGATAGACCAAGACCCTAGACCAAAATAACTTCCTCCAACAAGTCAACTCTTCCTTTCAATAGATGATCTCTCCCAAAGTCACCAAGTGTCAGCTTCTCAAATGCAGATTCAACCCAAAATTTTGACCCCCAGCTTTAGAACTTTGACCTCCAACTTCAGAATTTCAGCCTAGCTTCAGGACTGCAATTTCAGCCCTTCCAGCAGGTCAACAACTTCACACGTGTGAGAGAAAGAGGGAAAATTTTGACTTTTTTTTCTTGACAAAGTTGTTCTCCTTTTTTGCTCGACATTTCTTCCTTGTTCCTTGAATTTCACACCTTTTCTTGTCCTAGAAATTGCACATTGAACTTGTTGAGTGAGTGCTCCAAATGAGGTCGAGTTGCTGCCTTTATATAGGAGATTTTACCCCTCAATTAGTCTGACTTGTCCAGTTTGAGGTGACTTGGTGGAGGAGGCGTAGAAGACCTAATTTACTTCAAAATAATTTTGTTTCTTGATTGACAATGCCCAAGAAGGGTCTATTACATTATGACATAGACGAGGACACTTGACAGAAACCCTAGAAGCCTACAATGGAGGCCTTGACCTATAAACCATTGACCCAAGCATGAAACCCATGCTTTAATAAGTCAATTTCTTTAATAATAAAATTCCTTTTTTTTATAACGAACACATTATATCATGACTCAAATATTGATACTAGTTACATTCTTCAACACTCTTGAACTAGGGAGGTATTCATAATTACGTACATATAAAGGTAAATGGAAAATCTCAAAATGATATGAACTATGAAGAGTTCCAACACACACGTGGTGCTATAGATTAGATACTTGACCAGGGTACTCTAATCGGGTGGGACTAAGGTGAACTCAAGCATTAGCCACTCTAGGTACCATCAGGCTTTTAAGCTCTATCACCAACCCAAGGACCTAGGTGCGTATCCAAGGTCATCCAAGGTCGGAGCTCCATGACCAACACCACCCTCCCTACTTTGGGATCTAGACATCAACACATAGGTCGTCTAGATGTTCTCCCAGGCATTTTGTATTATACACGATTCCTCATCTCTCCTTAAATAAGATATATCCACTAGTCCAAGCATGCTTCTAAAAGTGTTCAACCTTCTTGTGGAGAGATTTACTTGTACAGGCACAACCCCAATTAATAATATACTTTCAAATACATATATACAAGTAAACACAAACCTTCAGGGTATATCCTCAATCGTTATGATGCTGTATATATCGTCATCAAGTTATTCAAATACATCTTATTGGAAGCTTCCTGTTTCATTTCTTTAGCAACACCAAATACAACGTTAATACTTCTCAAGTCTTTTGTTTACAACTTCATGAATCATGAACAATTATTTGTAGTAGTTTCATTCATTTTTCCTTCAAGGTGTTTACTATAACCATTTTAACATGCCCTCCCTCTTAACTGGGGAGATATACCCTTTCTTTTATCTAAGCTCCCTCTCAACTTAGGGAGATCAAAAACTACATATCATCGGAGAAACGTCATATTTTCAAAGCTTCATTTGTTTCTCATGGCATTAAGGTCATCTTGATCATCATCATTCTTATAGCTTCCTTCAACATCTTGAAGATCATGTACTTGCAAAACTTTAATAGCAAGTACAACCAAATACAAATATACAAAAACATGAAGTTAACTATATCAAAGTTATGTCATTAAAGTGGAAGCATCAAACATTCAGGCTTTATACATCTAAACTTAGGTTCATAATCAACAAGGGTCACATCTTTTTAGATACTAGACTTCAACTTCTTGCTAGGTTTTTTATCATCAACCCTAGACTCTATCTTAGAAACACAAAGCCTTAGATATCAGTTATAACAATACAACAATAGTACTATACATCTAAGGTTTCAACAATATGCTTTTTATATTAGACTCTACTAGGGTTTGTTGCAAACCTTGGTTCAAAACTAAATCATATCAATATCATCATGCCCTAGAATATCAATTTCTACTAGGGTTTTGTTATATGCCCTAGATTTCACCAACTATTAAGATAACATACTTGTATATACATATCTAGGGTTTCATTTTCATGCACTAGCATCTCATACGAATATCCATACCTACAAGGTAAACCCAAGACACAAACATCAATACATCCAAGTTAGAAATACAACAATTTTAATCAGACTAGGGATTTGATCATAAAAATGAATATACACCTAGGGTTTCTTTCCAAGGATCTTATTATAACTATTGCAAGGGTTTTGTTCATAAACCCTAATTTACCAAACCCTAAATATCTAGGGTTTCAATATATAACCTAGAAATTAACAGCAACCTCAAGAACTAGGGTTTTTACCACAACATTATCAAAACCCTAAACTTCAAAAGTATAGAGTTTTCATGTTAGGTTTTAGATTTTATCAACCCTAAGAAGACTAGGGTTTCAACATTATTGTTAACACACCCTAAGCACCAAAAGGCTAGGGTTTTACAGTGAACCCCAAAGGTTAGGGTTTTCACAAGAATGATCAGATAACAAGAGATAATATAATGTGGGTAGATTCAATCTAATGATTAATCACCCTAACAATAATCTCTATGATTCAAAACCTAGACATAACGATGTCAATAATATAAAGCAAATTTCAAAAGAAGAATGGTTGTACCTTTTACATGAAGAGAACTTTATAAAAAAAATTATAGTCTAGGACATACCTTGAGTTGTTCTTTAACAAACCTTGTAGGATATCAATTCTTGAAGATCTTCCTTTGCAACAAAATTTCCTTCTTGATTAAAGTCTTCCTTTGAAGTCTCCTCCATAACCTTTGTGTATTTTGCAAGTTTTTCCTAACCAAAGAAAATATAAAGGTTATTAGCATATAATACAAGCAAATCTTGATATGAAAGGGAAACCAAACATAAAAGAGGAAACAAAGAACAAGATACTAATCTTTTGGTAAAATGGTGAAGGCTCCCTCTGAATCCAATCTTTCTGAGGGATACCTACAACTTATCAAAATAATTCAAAATTTTTCTAACAAGACATGTTAGGCCTAGAAGCTCTATAAATCAAAACAATTCAAGACTAAGAAGGATATGTAAGTGAGGATTTAGTAGTATAAGTCTTTGAATTCTGATTCTTCCGTCTTGTTCTTCTCAGGTGGAGCTTCATCGATAATATTTGCTTGTTCCCTATCTCTCTTCTTATTCCTTGGATTCTTAGGACACTGATTTTTGTAATGACCCATCTTATGACAGTTGTGACATTCAATTTTGGATAGATCAACATTCTTCTTTGGTCCTTTGAAATTCTTGAAGGTTCCTCTTATTGTCTTCTTCATCCTCTTTGTTGTTTACTAATGATATTCGGGCTTCTTCTTGATTGCATGCATTCCACATTTGTTCGAAGGTTGGAGTATCCTTCCAACTGCTAATTCATAATGCAAAAGCACTTGAAGATTTTGGTTGACCTAGAAGAGCAACAATTACAAATTCTTTTTCTAGTACAACCTCATCTATTGCTTGGAATTCATCTCTTATTGTAGATATCCTTACAAAATATGATGATAGAGTATCGTCTCTTGCCATCCTTATTGTCCTTAGTACATTCTTGAGGCTAATCTAACCAATGCTTTTGATGGTGAATAACTTGGAAAGAGCTTCATACATTTCTTGAGCAGAGTCTATGTTGGATATGTATGGAATTAAGTTGTCCTTTACTCCTTCTACTATCAGATTCATGGCCAAGATTTCTGTTTCTCTGAACTAACCCTTCTCTGCTTCATCTGTAAGCTTCTTGACTTTCCCTAGCACAAGTTCCAAAATTTTGTGCTTAGAGATGATAAGATCTATCCTCTTTTTCCATGCCATGTAGTTGGAGACTCATTCTAGCTTTTTTTCTCCCTTCATTGCAGTTGACATAGTTACCTTCATTGTAGTTGACATAGTTCCTATAGATAGTAGTCTCCTTGAATAGTCCTTTTCTTAATGACCTTCCTTTGATCCCCTTTTCTTCAATAGATCTTCAAGTTGCCTTTTTCTTCCTTCTTCACCTTAACTCTAATACCATGTTAGAAATTTAGAAAGGCAAAAAGATTTTCTTATGTTGATAATTACTTGTGATATCTTTGTATTCTTATTAAATTTCTTATGTTCTTTTATCTTTGTTTCATAAAGCAATCATCAAAACATAACATGAAGATCAATGGCACCAGATGTAGGCACTCAGCCAGGGCGAAAACCCCTCTTTAGAGGAAAAACTAGTCAAACTCTTCCACTAGCAAATTCAAGTTGAGATTGGCCAAGACCCAAGACCAAAAGACCTTCCTCCACCAATTCAACCTGTCCTTTCAATAGATGATCTCTCCCAAAGTCAGCAAATGTCAGATTCTCGAATGCAACTTCAACCCATAATTTCGACTCCCAACTTTAGAACTTCGACCCCCAGCTTCAGAATTTCGGCCCAACTTCAGGACTGTAGTTTCGACCCTTCCAACAACTCAACAATCTCACACGTGTGAGAGAGAGAAAATTTTGACTTATTGTGCTTGTCAAAGTCCTCCTTTTTCGCTAGCTTTTTCTTCCTTGTTCCTTGAATTTCACACTTTTTCTTGTCCCAGAAATTGTAGATCGAACTTGTCGAGTGAGTGATCCAAATGAGGTCGAGTTGCTGCCTTTATATAGGATATTTTGCCCCTCAATTAGGCCGACTTGGTGGAAGAGGCCTAGAAGACCTAATTTACATCAAAATAATTTTGCTTCTTGATTGACAATGCCCAAGAAGGGTTTATTACATTATGACATAGACAAGGACACTTGACATAAACCCTAGAAGCCTACAATGGAGGGTTTGACCTATAAAGCATTGACCCAAGCATGAAACCCATGCTTTAATAAGTCAATTTCTTTAATAATAAAATTCCTTTTTCTTTCTTTTGACAAATACATTACATTGTGAATCAAATACAATTATGAAGACTGACACTAGTTACATTCTTCAACAATGACCCCCCACGAGACATAGCGATTTGTACATGATCAAATTACTCTATATTGACATAAAGCCTCCTCCACTCAAGCATCCAATTCGGTCAAGGATTAGACAAGGAAGACGAATCAAGCTGCGAAGAACGAAGTTTAGTGAAGATTTCTGTTGGGAAAATCTAGTATTGATTCTTGGTATTTTTTGTTGTTGTTGGATCTTGGGCTATACCTCAGTTTGTGAAGGACTACTCATCCTCTCTTTGGGTTCTATTGCAAATCGATTTCATTCCACAAACTCAGATTCATTGACCTCCTAGTAGCTTAGACTTGTGGAAATATATCTCTGACCTATGCATAGATTCTCAGACTTGTGGCAACATTCTCAAACCTATGGCAACATATTTCAGACCTGTGGCTTAGTTCAGACCTGTGCCCAAGTAATTTGGACCTGTGGCTTAGCTTGGATTTGTGCCTAAGTATTTCGGACTTGTGACTTAACTTAGACCCATGCCTAAGTATTTCAGACTTGTGGCTTATCTTGGACTATGGTATATATCTAACAATGGCATAAAGATAATAGCTTAGACCTATGGAAAAGAAGCTCGGAACTGTGGCAAGTTCAACGTATGTGAGGAAAGTAACTTGAGCTAGTGTGTGGATAACTACTCGGATGCACCTTTTCTTGAGGAAACACAAGAGTGTTTCTTGGAGGAAACCTTGCAGTCTTGTAAAGACTAGGAGCAGAATTTTGGAGAAGGATGAAGGCTAGTAGATCTTGAAGTATACCTTGAAGCAACGTTTTGAAGTATCTTTGAAGTGTATTTGAAGAAAAACTTGGGTATTGAAATCTACCTCTTAGAGCACCTTTGGAGAGACCTTGAAGACTTGAAGCGACTATGTTTGAAGACATTTTGGATCTCTTGTGAAGTAAGTTCTTTTTGTAAAATTTTGTTCTTGATCTAGTTGGAGATTGGAGGGATTGAAGTCTTGGTTGTTGACCAAGTTGGAGTCCTCAAGTAAACCAAGTTGGATCTCGGGTTTGAAGTGAGGATTGGAGTCCTTCCTCAAGGTTGGAGCCTTGAAAAGAATTGAAGAATTTGTTGTATAGGTTGGAGTTTGGGTTGTTGTAAAGCAGGATTGGTGTCCTCATCATCTTATTAATAAACTTATTTTGTTCTTGTTCATATTTTTGTCTTGGTTCAATTTATGATAAAAATATTAATTGGTATAACTTAACAATTGGAAAAAATACCGATTCATCCCCCTTCTTAATATTTCCAACAATTGGTATCAGAGCCAGCTTCTTCAAGGTCAGGCTCACAACTAGAAGAAGGAGTTTTGAGTCACAGTGGCCAGTAAGGATGTAGGTAGAGTCCCTCAATTTGATGGAACAAATTTCACTTTCTGGAATGTTAGAATGGAATTTTACTTAAGCTCTCTTGGAGTCTAGGTCTGTCAATCTGTCACACATGGATACAAGATCCACTCTCCTCTTCCAGCAGTTCCAGATGGAAATAGGGCATATGTGGAAAATGCAAAGGCATTGAAATCCATTACAAGTGGCTTGTCAGATTTAGAATTCACTAAAGTTATGAGCATTAAAACAACCAAAGAGACGTGGGACAAGCTCATTAGCATCTATGAAGGAGATGAAAAAGTAAAAAAGGCTAAGCTCCTAACCTTTGGAAGACAATTTGAAGACCTCAAAATGAATGAAGAAGAAGACGTTGCTGCTTACTTTCTCATAGTAGATGAAGATATCAATTCTATCAAAGGGCTTGGTGAAGATGTTAAGGAGAAGACTATTGTCCCAAAAGTTTTGAGATCTCTCCTAGACCGCTTTGATGCCAAAGTTAGTGCCATAGAAGAGTTGAAAGACTTGGACACTTTGTCAATATATGAGCTTCATGGAATTCTTATTGCATATGAAATGAGAATAAGAAACTCAAATCACAAAGAAGTTGCATTCAAGGCATCAAAAACATCAAGAAAAGGGAAAAGTTGTAGTTGCAACAATGATGATTTTGATGTTGAAACAACATTGGCAGAATTTGTGAAGAGGTTGCAGAAAGGATCCAAACATAAAGGAAAGTACCCTCTCATTTGTTTTAAATGTGGCAAAATAGTGGGTCTGAGGAAGGTGCAAGGAGCAACAAGCGAGATCTAGATCAATTTGGAGAGATCGAAGGATAAAACTAAGGCTTGATTAGGTGGATTAGATGCAGGTTCATTGTTGTGCATGTAATTTCCTTAGTGGGCCATTTTCTTAGGATGGGAGCCCAAATAGGTTTTGTTGTTAGTTTTAATGAAGAACTATTGATTGGGAAAAAATTGTGTGATAATGTGTGATTGTGATTTGTTGTGTTGTTTGCTTCCGCTAATTTTTTTTGTCTTTATGTTAAGATCCCAATCATGCTTTTAGTCAATATATATGAGATAATATGCTAGGAAAGAAGTTAGCTAGGTTACTGGGTTTAGAATTTAACATGGTATCAAAGCATAAACTGTAAGAACTGATTTGACTGAGTGCCAGGTTTGTACAAGTGCGAGAGGCCAAGTTTGGGCTAATGACCACACAAGGAACAATTTTATTTCTTAGAGGTTAAAGAAATCAGGACCGAGATGCAAAAAATTTTGGGCTGAAATTCAGAGGTATCGAGTCTGGGTAGATAGTGGTAGAGAGCGGTCGACAAGTCTTGTTACCCACCACTAGTGGGTGAACCCTATAAGAGAATTTTTCTACTAGATTTTCTTCAGCTGACAACCAACAACCCCTTGCGTCCACCAAATAGCTCGATGTGCCACCATTCTCCGCCACCTGAGCCAACCATTATGTGCCCTTGCACATCTATTATGATCGTATATTTGAAGGTGGGCCTTCCAACATCGAAGTTATGGCTTTTCATTATGTAATTGGGGTGTTTATACTTGCTTTTCTTGGACACATTTGGACATGGATTAGTGGGGAAATTCGGCGAAAAGAATGGGCTTGGTTCGTACTCTTGTTCCCATATCGCAAATTGGTGGTTAATCTTGTAACCTAGTCCCTTGGGATCTCCTCTATTGGCTACTAGCTTTAGGAGTGGCACTACATGGGAAATCTTGATTTTGGTTGCGTGGTCCCGCTTCCCAATACCATATCTGTTACTCCCCTCCACTCATTTTAACCCATTTACAAACTTTTCCCATCTGGGTCCGCATTTCTTCATTGGGTACACAAGGAGTTAACCTCCCCCTTGTGAAAATTCTACTGTAGTGTATTGGTTTATTTCCTCCTACTTGATTTAACTTATACAAGTTATTTTCAGAAATTAGATTCAGAAAATATCAAAAATAAACACAACTACAACCTACACATGTAGATCATTTACTGAATAATTCACTCATACAACAAAATGACACATAGATTTTTGGACATAAGTCCCCGGAAAAACCCAAAGCGGGAAAACCGGTTTAGCAGATATGAGGGTTTTATTATTAAGTAGTTCTGAGTACAACAAATCTGGGTTCCAACCTTGGAAAACCTGACAGAGAATAAAAGATATAAAATCTGTAGCTAACCTGAAGATCTAGTGCCAAAGATTTACAGGACTCAGCCCAGATCTGGCCCTAGAAACCCTCAGCGCTACTTCTGAAGCCCTAGCTTTGCCCTGGAGGGACTGCGTTAGCCTCTGCGTGGCTCTAGGTGGGCCTGCGTGACCCTAGGAGGGTCTACGCTGCCTCTACTTGGCCAGCGTCAGCCCAGCGTGGCCCTAACTGCCTCTGCGCTGTCCCTGCTACTCTGCGTGGCTCTGAAGCCTCTCTGCGCTGTCCTTGTGGTTGCTCCTCTTGCCTCTTGCTGTCTCTTGGCTCTTGGAATCAGATCATTCCCTCAGCCAATACTACCCCTCACTACAGGAAATTCCACTGGAAATTTTTAGCAAACCCGCCCTAAAATTCCAGATCTATTCCTCAGTTCTACAGAAATTGTGTGTCATCAACTAACCCTCAAGCCTTTCTCTTATACTTTTTCGTTGAACCCTTCAACGACCGATATTAAATCATCCATCAACAGCTGAGATTAAAAGACTGCTTGATCCATGTGACTTAAGACAATTTCAGCACATGTGTTAATTAATTCACTTTAATTATTTTATTTTCCTAAGTTAGACTTAGGGAATCCCTTAAAAATAATTAATTATTTGAATAACTTCAACACAACTTGAAATTTCTCAAATCGATTTTTGGTCTTGTAGATCAGGTGTATTCTAGTCCCTCCACAAAATTTGGGCCCTAGAGCACAACTAATGCTACCCAAAATACACAAAATCTCAACACTCCCTCTTAGCTTCAGAAGTGTGCTCTAGCAATACATCACACCATGCATTACAAGATCTTGAGTACTTGGTTTGTGCTGTTGATTCTTGGCCTGCTGCCCTCCATCTACTACATTGCTGCTCTCTGTACTGCCGCCCATGCCACTGCCATTGACACTGCCGCATCTATACTGCAGCTCCCTCTCAAATTGCTGCATCATGCTGCCCATAGCACTGCCACAGCTAACTGCTGCACTGCAACTTAGTTGCTGAGAAGTAAGCAACTGAAAGACTCTGCCCAATTGTTTGATAGACAAGTCAAGTTGCCCTCCACCACTGAAGTTCCCTGGATGCTGAATCACACTGTCCCTCTGGAGACATTATCATGATGCAACACTGCATTGTGTGAGCCCAACTTCCCTGCGCTAGTGAAGTCCCATCAGCCTCCACGCTACTGCTGCCTCCACACTGCTGCTGCCTCTGCATTATGCTGCTGCCTCTTCAGCTCTACAGCTCCCTCTTCTACTTCAATGTGGCCATTTGCAACCATCTCCCGACTCATCCCGCTACTGTCTTAAGGCTCCCGTAGCTCGTATGTGATCCATGAGTAGGGTTGACTCAAGGATCCCGCCACCCAATATGGATACTCTATATATCCATGTCACCCCACCTCTTCTCTCGAGGTGCATGAGCTCTCATGGCTGCGTCGTCATCAGAGCCATCTTCATTTGTTGCTGCAGCCTTGGAATCAGAAGCTCCTTTGTCCTTCTTCTTAGGACAATTGCTGGCGAAATGACCAAGATTTCCACAGTTAAAGCACCGGACCTTGGAGAGGTCCTTCTTCTTCTTCCCTTGCTTCTTTTCCCTTGATGCAAGAGCTGCATCCTCCTCCTCTTCTTTCTTCACTATGGCTGATCCGCTTCATCCACTAATAGACTGTTTCTTGGTGATCCTCCTGATCTCCTCTTGGTGGAGAATAGCCCACATATCTGCTCATGATGGTAACGCTGCCCTTCCCAGAATGCTCTGGACAAACGTTTCCCATTCTTCAGAGACAACATTCAGGGCTGTCCTCACTAGGAGGCCTTCATCTGGAGTAGCACCCATGCCATTCAGCTGGTCATGGATAGCTTGGAGTCTGAAGAGAAATGGATCTATCTCTTCGCCCTTCACCATTTGGAACATCCGCATTTGATTCTCAATAAGCTTTCTTCTTTGCACAGAGCCTCCTTGATACATCACCTCCAAAGCCTTCCACATAGCATTTGCTATTTTCTTATCAGCAATATGCGGAATCACGTGGTCCTTGACTTCGTCTATGATCAACCGCTTTGTCCGTGCTTGATTTTCTTCATACTTCTTGAGTGGATCTGCATCAGTTGGTACAACAAGTGTCTGCTCTGCATGATCTTTGAGACCATACTCATCCAGAACTGAGAGGATTCTGGCCTTCCAGATGACATAGTTGGACATGCCATTAACTCCATGTAAGTAAACCCAAAATTGATCCACCACAATTACACCATCCAATTGCTTGCCTTTAGCTTTAGAGTTTCTGGGTAGTTTGTGCTGAAAACCAAATACCTTTTGGATCCACAAGCATTGGACATTGAATATCGTGACATCCTACAATCTATGATTCACCAAACTCTTTCCAGGGTCACACAGTTGTGCATTATGCAGTGACCTGAGATCAACAGCTATTGCTTGAATTTATGAGGTAGAATTGCTCTGAAACCAATTGTTAGATTCCGTCAAATGATTTGCACACAAGAATTCAAGACTCATTGGACATCGTTTGAAACAACACATACATATATAAACATGCAGTGCATTATATATATGAAGAATACAATGGTGTTTCCTTGAAATGTTCATTAATCCCAACAACAATGGAGATAGATATAGTTTAATAATTCAGATAGTTGTATAACTAGTACCATGACAAATACAAGAAGTCCAAGTTACCAGGAAATGGATACAGATCTGCCAGATATTTGAAAAGTTAGGATGTGGATATGACGGAAAAAGTTCACGTACAAAAAATATAATAATATTTCTTAAATTTTAAAAAGCATATTCAAAGTTAAGAATCAAAACTGTTTAGGAATCACAGCATTCAAACTGAAATCATTAGATAATTTATAATCTGAGGATTGAAATCGTGATGCATCATTCCTTACAGAAAAATAATACAAATATTACATTCCTTGAAAGCCTCCCAGCTTGGTGTGATGGTAAACACTTGCTGTACAATATTTGATAACATGCTTTCTCCATGTATTATACTGTTCTAAGGGGAACCTTCTCTTAGAGTTGGATGGGATTGATATAATTAAATTATTAATGACAACCATCCTGTGTACACAAAGAAAATTGAAAATTATGTTAGTTTGTCTATACTATATAATTTTATCTATATAATGTTTCAAACTTTTCCCAGAGCTTTCCCGCTGGTACCATTAGAGACTGAAACCTAAAATTTTAATGTTTCAGACCTTTCCTGCTAGCATTATTATATGCTATACAACCTACAGGCTACAGGTAATTAATAATTTATCTTTACATCTTGACAGCTTACAGATAAATAATAAGTGATTTAACTAAAAGTCTAAACAGAGTATCTGCTGCTTAGGGTTTCAAACAAGGGAAAAACATCTTTCAATTTTTTTTCGTAAAAGCTAAAACTCAAATGTTATTTGCTTGGGATCTGGTGTGTGAGAACTAGCTGGCACAGGATCCATTTAGGTGGCATGAGCTCCATTTCCAGGCTTGAAGAATGTGTTTACGTGGCAGTTCTCCATGGATACGTATTCCAAATGTGGATATGCTGATCCAGCCTCAAGCCCCTATGGATCCATTAATGCAGAAATAAGTGCATCCCTGAAAATTCACTATAAGAATCTGTTCAAGTCCTTGTATAGGACTCAGGAGAGGCTGATGGTGTCATTTTGTGCTAAATCAGTAATGACATGCCATCGCTAGTCTGGCAATGAAAACTTTGGGGGTCTGCCAGCGTGTTGTCTCTGTGATCAAACTCGTGGATAACCAGCGGTCAACTTTATGGACAATGGTACTTGATGACACTGCCTATAGATGAACCATCCATCTGCTGTGTTCTTCCCAAATATTAGCACACTGTTATTTTGATGTGGTTATAAAAGATGCTCACTGTATTTATTTTTTATATGGTTTATAACTTGTTCAGGATGGTGTTTGAAAATTGTTGTTCAAGGTATTTGACTATGCTTTTACCTGGGATTGACACAACTCGTATTTTTTTAATAATTTGGAAGAAATGAAAATAATTCTTTTGAAGCATGCAAATCATCCATGCTAGATTTGTTCTCAATCCATCTTTCTAAATTTGTTAAAGAAGCTTTTGATTTCTGGTGAAAATGGCAGTGGAGTTTTCATCAACCGCAAGTACTATTATCTTGGCCTTGTTGCAGATGTTGAGAAGCAGTTCAACCCTAACAACAGATTTGTGGTACTGTGACTTCTTAGTATATAACAATTGTCTATGATTTCGTCAAATATTTGTGCACATGTTTATGTTCTTAAAATTTTCTGAAGCATTGAAATCCTCTCTAGGCTTCGAAGGATTCAAATATTTAGCAGTTGTTTTTTGAAGTAGGCTTTCATTTTTGCCTTTTTTGTTTGTGCATCTAGGTTTCGTGTCTTACACTCTTCACGCTTGTGACACTATACTCAACAATTATTCCCATTTCACTATATGTGTCAATTGAGGTGTGTATTCTTGTTCCATTTTTTTTTTGTGAAATATTCTCTTGCAGAAAATGTGTACATTAAGTTAGAAAATTTCTCTTGGATTACGAAATATTTTGTTTTATAGCTTTTTAATCTTTGTTTTCCCCAAATAAATTTTATCGGATAACTCTATTTTTGTTCCATTCTCAGATGATAAAGTTTGTCCAATGTACTCAATTTATCAACAAGGATATGAATATGTATCACAGAGAGAGCAATACTCCTGCTTTAGCACGGACATCAAATCTGAATGAGGAGCTTGGCCAGGTATGTTGTGGTTGAAATCAAATGATAGCTTTGTTCTCTAAGTAGTTGTTAAAGTTGGATTGAAACTAGCTATTTTTTAGAAAATTGGGAAGTGAATTCAAAAAAGCAGGCAAATGATTCAAAATATTAGCTCTTTATAAATGGTTTGAAAGATTCATGCTACTTTTTCATCTTTGTTACTATACTTGTGATACAGTGACAGTTGCATCCAAACATGGAGAAAAAGTTCAGTTGGAAAGAAAGACTAGAACCTGTTATGAATATAATATATAAAAATAAAATAAATGATATAATTAGTCATAATCATAATATTGATTAATTAAATAATAATTAGTTGTTGAAGAGAAATGTCCCCAAGGACATGACTATTCGTGAAGGGGCACATTGCCTATCATATAAGCAGGGCCCTTATTTGTAACAATATCATATCATCTCATATCACTTGTATTCAAACATTCATATATATATATATATTATCATACGATGGCTACTTTTATATTTTAGATATTTTGAATATTCAGCTATGTATATGAACCTTGTTCGTTACATCGGTATCAGAGCTATTCGACCCTCTGGCTGCTCAACCACTACACAAAACTAGTCTGATTTGGTCTTTGGCCATCAACCTTTCATCAAGTTCATTGTTGTTCAGTTGAGGCTTTTGGCCAGACAAGTTTTGGAGGTTCTCCATTTTTCCTCTTCCTTTTGCCATTAAAATAGTAATTATAATAATAATAAAAATTTACATACATACATACATACATATATGATATATGTATATATAAGAACTAAAATAATAATAATAATAATAATAATATTTATATAAGTAAAAAAAAGGAGTATATATTATTAAAAAGGATAAGAGAAGAGTAAGAAATTCAATTGGGCCGTTAGCCGCGGCCCCAACCCGTGGTACTGCAAACAACAATAGATGCCGATGGGCCACCTAGCCATGTAGCACCGCGTCAACTTTGTGTCGGCCAGTACCGCCACTAAGTCATTTTCCTGCCGTCACCGCCTACCCATTCAATGATCGCTCCCTCGACTTTTAATGCTGCAACCACTACTGCCCGTCTTTTCGAATTCTACTAGATTTTTCATCTATCATTTGCCAACCCCTACTTGAAACTTGTTCCACTCATCAATGGTAACTCTGAAGATATCGTAATCGCTATGACGAATCACACCGCTTCACAATAATTAAAATAAATTGATTCACACAGAAATTGTTATCATTGATTCACAAGTTTGATTGGGGTCATTGTAAGATATAAGGATTATTTTATCATATAAAAGATCGATTTATAAAAAAAGAAAAATCATATTTTAAAGGTATTTGTCTCTTAAAACAAATGCCAAAAAGAATATTATTATATAAGTGAAAGTGGAGGCTTGACTTAGAATATATATATATATATATATATCTGTTGAAGAATGCCACTGGGTTCGGTCTTCATAAATTGTACTTGAGTTAATACTTATTTTACTTGTCAAAAGAATAAAGAAAATGATTTATATTATTATTAAATGAGTTATTAAAGCATGGGTTTCATGCTTGGGTCATATTTATTTTAGGTCAAAGTCCCTATTGTGGACTTCTAGGTTTTATTCTGAGTCTATAGGTTTATTGCAGATTTAAATTGATCCATATTGGGCTTTTGAATTATGCAATTAGGTCAAGTATTGAGAAAAATAGGATTTATGAAGCCTCCACATCAAGTCTGCCTTAAGGTGATCAAGTCAGCCTCAAATCCAGTAATTCGAACTCATCAAAAGCCTATATATACAGTGGAATCGAACTCACTTGGAACCATCTCACTGCAACTTAGAAATTCGATCTGGAAGCTGTAACAAGGGGAAATTGCAAAATTTTTGAGAAAGGAGTTTCTGGATTCGGTTGTGGACACACTTATAGAGTTGAAGAAAATTGAAATTTTGGCACTACCCTCTCTGCATTTCGAGCTATAGTTTGGGAGATCAAGGTACTCAAAGTT
The DNA here is from genome assembly GCA_034641835.2 of Pinus albicaulis. NCBI lineage: Eukaryota > Viridiplantae > Streptophyta > Pinopsida > Pinales > Pinaceae > Pinus > Pinus albicaulis. The sequence goes on along the minus strand of CM076570.1, from coordinate 514,957,335 downwards.
TTGCTGCAATAGTTGCTGCCAAGGTGTTGTTGCCAATAGAGGAGGAGGTAAGTTTGTTTTGCTGAATGCTACTGCTTGGTGAAGTTGTACTGGGCCTAAATTGAAGTCTTTGAAGCTATGTCAAAGTATCTACCTTAAGATCGAAGTCTCAAGAAGCAAGGTCGACGTTCCAGGTCATCATATTGCTGCTACTGTTGTTGCTTCTCCTAGATTCAGGAAGGATCACAAGGAAGGCTGACTTGGTGTGAAGGAAGTCTGGGTCAAGGTCTAGAGTCTCAAGCATTACTAGTGAAGGAAGAATTACTGACTGGGTTTTCTGTGGCTACTGGCCTACATTTGGTGTCCTTGATCTATGTGTATTTGCTTTGATATTTGTTTGATGAACTGATAAGAAGAAAGATAAGAAGAACTTAATAATAACTAAAGGTCACAAGTAAATAATCAAGAACAAGAGGATCTTTCTGCCTTTCTGGTTCTCTAATATGGTATCAGAGCTTTGGTGAAGAAAGGAGGAAAAAGGCAGTCTCAAGGACTTGATCAAGGAAGTCATAAGAAGTTCACTAGAGGAAAGGAGTCTCCACTATTTTCAAAGATGTCTAACACTATCAAGGGAGAGAACAAGCTTGAAGGAACTGCAAATTATAGGTCTTGGAAGAAAAGGATTGACATCATCCTTGAAAAGAACAAGGTCTTAGATTTAGTCAAAAGAAAAGTGAAAAGGCCTATAGAAGAATCAAGTGATGCTGATAAGGTGAAGTACAGAGAATTGGAACTAGTAGCTATGTCTTTGTTGGTTGAAGGCATAAAGGACAATCTTTTCCTCTTCATAGCAAATATTGATCATGCTCAGGAAATGTATGAGACTTTGTCAAAACTATTCACCATCAAGAACATTGGAAAAGTGGCAAACCTGAAGAATGAACTAAGAACTACTAAGATGACAAAGGAGGATATTGTTTCCTCTTTCTTTATAAGAATAGCAAGGATAAGGGATGAGCTTTTTGCCATTGATGAAATATTACTTGATGAAGAACTAATGATTACAACCATTCTGGGACTACCACCTTCTTGGGGTTCCTTTGCTTCAACTCTCAACAACTAGAAAGAAACACCCACTTTTTAGGAGCTATGGACAACTTGCAGTCAAGAAGAATTAAGAGTCTCCATGGTAGCCAAGGATGAAGTGCTTATGTTGCTCATCATAAAGGAAGATTCAAGAAGAAAGGGCCAAAGAAGAAGGTTGACATGTCCAAGATCGAGTGTTATCATTGTCACAAGATGGGACACTATAGGAGTGATTGTCCTGACAATCCTAGGAGCAGGAAAGAGATAGAGATCATGCAAACATGGCTGAAGAAACATCATTCGCCAAGAAAGCAAAGACTGAAGAAGAACCAAGGGACTTTCACTACTAAGCCCCTTCCATCTTATGTTTCATTTGTATATTTTATGTAGTATAGGTTTAACATCTTCTTAGATATGTATTTCTTTGTTTGATAAGTTTTAGGTTTTCCCTCAAGTTTGGGAGGGAGCCCACATCAACTCCCCAAGATAAGTATCTCATTCCCTCAATGTGTCTTCATATACCTATTTAAGATTTTGATTATTTTAAATACTAATAATCACTTGTCTACCTCTATTCCTTGCCTAGGAATCAATCCGTTAATTATTCAAGAATCATGGAAAAGGCTTCAAGGATCAAATAAGGAGGCCACACAAGTCAAAAGTTTTGTCAAAGAATCAAAGGTATGTATTGAAAATATCTAGTCTTGATACTCTCTTTGAAATATCCATTTCTATGTTACTAACTGTTGCTATCTCTAGCTCTACTGAATCCTAAAAGGATTCTTGTTTGGGATGATTCATCACCTGATGAATCTACCCACTTTACACACCTCTGATTTCTTATATAAATAGAACCTTAAGGATGTTCTCTAGAAAACCCTAACGTAAGGGTATGTTGATGATGTGTGAAACCCTAAAACTATTTAGGGATATTTATGAATATATTACTATTCTGATTAATGTGTTGATAATGTTGTGTTTGGGATTTTGATATGATCATGGAAGCTCTAGACTTGCTTGAGTTAAAATAATGTTGTTCGAAATCCAGAACCTCTGAAATCTGATATAATTACTTTGACAATGAACCGAAACCCTAGGTTTTGGTTAGGTCTATTGGTAAAATCCTTGTTATGGAAAGTCCTACGAGTGAAACCTTATTTATATATTCTCTTGATTGAATCCATAGCCTAGTATAGGACAATATATATATATATATATATATATATATGCCTAGATGTATTAATGTTGACATACATATGATGTGCTTATAATGGTGATCTCCTAGATATGTGTGTTGACCTATTTTCCAATGGTCTTAAGAATCTAGGGTTTGGAAACAAACCTTAGTCAGAGTTTGAAAGATGTAGGCACGCTAGGTTTTGGTTAGGTCTATAGGTAAAATCCTTGTCATGGAAAGTCCTACTAGTGAAACCTTAGTTATATATTCTCTTGATTGAATCCATAGCCTAGTATAGGACAATATATATATATATATATATATGCCTAGATGTATTAATGTTGACTAACATATGATGTGCTTATAATGGTGATCTCCTAGATATGTGTGTTGACCTATTTTCCAATTGTCTTAAGAATCTAGGGTTTGGAAACAAACCTTAGTCAAAGTTTGAAAGATGTAGGATGATGATTGAAAAGTCTAGGGTCTATAAATAAAATCCTAGTAATGATTAAATTTTCTAGTATGTATGCTGATTTGAATCTATATAATGTGTGATGAGAATTTAAAGATGGAAAATCTAGGGTTTACAACGAATCCTAGTGGAAGTTACTTATGATGTGTTTATTGAATTCTAAGATTTATATTAAACCCTAGTAGAAGCTCTTCATGACAATGTCTGAGTTGTGGTTAATCTTGATTGACTTTTTTATATGAAATCTAGGATTTCTGTGAATCCCTAGTGGAAAGTCTAACATAGGAACTCTAAAATCCAGTGGATTTAAAATCTCAGGTATGCATCTAACTCTAGTGAAAGCTGATCATGACAATCTCTGAGTTGTGGTTAATCTTGATTGACTCTTTTATATGAAATCTAGGATTTTTATGAATCCCTAGTGGAAATTCTAACATATGAATTCTAAAAGCTGTTAGATATCTTGTAGATCTATATTGGTTCTAGGGTTTACTAAATGTTGTAGCAAGGTACATTATACCTTTGAAAGAAAGATTGAAACTTTAGATAGAATGAAAGACATAGTGAAATAGTCTAGGGTTTATGATAAAAGTCCCTAGCAAAATGTTGAATAGTATATATCTCTTGTATGGGTATCTGATATGTATAAAGTTGAAAATGCTTTCGTAACTCTGATATGGCTAACTTTATGCTTCTATAGTTTTGGTTGTACTTGCTATCTAAAGTTGTGCAGGTACATCATGAAGATGAGAAGCTAATAAGTATGATGAAAAGTTTTGAAGCCATGAAAAATTCTCTACCACCTAAAGAAGAAGTTAAATCTCCCCACATTAAGAGGGAGCCTGGATAGAAGTTGATCTCCCTAGATCAAGTGGGAGCATGGATAAAAGAAGAAATGGTTATGGTTCTCTACTTCATGTGTCTTTCACTAGACCAAGACTAACAACCGTGAGTCTTAGTGAAGACCATGAGTAAGAATCATAGTCATGGCTGGAGAATATATTATGAAAAGATATGTTGCCACATGTAAAGTAGGAAGAGGAATCTTCTCCTGAAAGATTCTATTGATAGTCCTACTGGAATTAGTTGAAGGGGTTTGAAATTATTGATGATTGGGGTTTGTGTTTGCACAGGTGAATCTTTCCAAGGACTCGATAACATGCTGGTTACCAATAAGTTTGATTTGGAGAGATTGGTTGTCATTGATCTGCTCGATCAAGGTAAGATGAGGCTTTCTGAGTGAAGCATTGCCTGGAAAGACATCGAGTCGACACTTTGTCTTGATGTCTGGTTGGGAGGGTGGCATCGGGTGAATGTGCACCTAGTTCCCTGGGTTGATGGTTAGTAAGTAAGCCTGATGGTACCTATAGAGGCTAAAAGCTTCAGTCCATCTTAGTCCCACTTGGATAGATTGCCTTGGTCATGAATATAGTCCATGGCATTGCGATGTCTAAACTGTTGAGTGACCAATGGATAGAGATCCATGGTCAGGAATCTAGTCCGTGACATTTAAGTGTCTAAAGATTCTTCATATTTCATATAGTTGAGATCTAGCTTGTACTATTGCATTATGAATACCTCCCTAGTTAAGAGGGAGTGTTGAAGAATGTAACTAGGTTCGGTCTTCATAAATTGTGCTTGAGTCAATACTTATTGTACTTTTCAAAAGAATAAAGAAAATAATTTTATATTATTATTAAATGACTTATTAAAGCATGGGTTTCATGCTTGGGTCATATTTATTTTAGGTCAAAGTCCCTATTGTGGACTTCTAGGTTTTATTCTGAGCCTATAGATTTATTGCAAATTTAAATCAATCCATATTGGGCTTTTGAATCATGCAATAAGGTCAAGTATTGAGTAAAGTATAATGTATGAAGCCTCCACATCAAGTCTGCCTTAAGGTGATCTAGTCGGCCTCAATTCCAGTAATTCGAACTCATCAGATTGCTTTATATATAATGGAATCAAATTCACATGGAGCCATCTCAATGCAACTCAAAAGTTCGATCTGGAAGCTGCAACTAGGAGAAATTGCGAAATTTTGGAGGACTTTCTGGATTCGGTTTTGGGAACATTTATAGAGTTGAAGAAAATCGAAATTGTGGCACTACTCTCTTTGCATTTCGAGCTATAGTTTGGGAGATCGAAGTACTTAGTTTCGCTGCAACAGTGGCTGCACCAATTCCTGCCAAGGTGCTGCTGCCAAGAGAAGAGGAAGTCTAAGTTTGTTTTGCTGAATGCTACTGCTTAGAGAAGTTTTATTGGGCCTAAATCAAAGTCTTTGAAGCTACATCAAAGTCTCTACCTCAAGATCAGTGTCTCAAGAACCAAGGTCAAAGTTCCAGGTCATCATAGTGCTGCTACGGTTGTTGTTGCTCCCAGATTCAGGAAGGATCACAAGGAAGGTTGACTTGGTGTGGAGGAAGTCCGGGTCAAGGTCTAGAGTTTGAAGCATTACTATTGAAGGAAGAATTACCGATTGAGTTCTCCCCTCGAGGGGGGTTTTGCCTTGGCTGCTGGCCTACATCTAGTGTCCTTGATCTATGCGTATTTGCTTGATGAACTGATAAGAAGAAATATAAGAAGAACATAATAATAACTAAAGAAGATCACAAGTAAATAGTCAAGAAAAAGAGGATTTTTCTGCCTTTCTGTTTCTCTAACAATATCAAGTGTGAGTTATAAAATAAAAATAATGAATTATTGACGAAGGTGAAATGGAGACTAGTAATGGAAGGCTTCCTAAAACTTTTAGCAAAACTATTCATGCGCTAATTAAAATCAAAGGAACACTTGCAGGAAGGGATATTATTCTCTATCGCTCCTAGTCAAAATAATAATTATGCTTGTACTGAATGTGCTAATCAATTAGTGATCCCTGAGTCAAATATAATTGAAACAATGGATTCAATGTATGAAAAACAATATGACAAGCAATCTAGAACTGAATATTGGAGTCTATACTTTTGTCTCACAATGCATCGTTAAATCTTTATTTTTTGATAATAGTGACATATTTCTAAGATCGCCCGGGATGGAAGCATTAGAGCTAGATTTAGTTACACAAGAGGACATACAAGATATCACAAAAGTAGTACTTCAAGAAAGTCAAAAGCTGATGCAAAGTATGAAAAAGTGGACAAAATGATCACAGGTAAAAGTGAAGAAATTTCTCGGTGTAAGGACTGTTGACTACTGAGTTGCACTTGGAAGATATGAAGACTCCATAGCCCAAGATTCAACGTGTACATCAAAATTTTTCAGAAGTCTGCAGGGAATTTAGCCCCCTTTCTCTCTCCTCCTTCTTCAGTCCTCAAATTGCGCAACCCTACGGGGAATTGTAAAAATGTCGCTAGCCTGATGAATAAAGCCATGTCACAGACCTAGGAGACTCTAGACTCGATCAACAAGTGAGTACACCTTGGAGTGTTTTTTTACTTGGTTAATTATTCTTTCTTTTCAACGATGAATACTTGACTAGGTTTTGAAACTCACATATACCCTAAAGTTGGGGTGACAACTTGAGGATCACACCTTAAGTCCATCTAAGTGTTTATGGTCGATGTATATTATAATGCTAGGTCATCTTTGAAATTTCACGTCTAGATAGGAAATTTTTAATAATTAAAAATTTTCTGCAGGCCGATATTTTTTAATTATGTTTTTATGTAAAATGTGATAAAGTGATGCCAGAAGATGTTGAGGATTTATGAGTACTCAAAATTCATCCTTTACAAGTCAACATTCTTCTAGGACACACTTTGGTGGGTAAAAAAGCACTTCTAACCCATCAAAACCCATTTTTCCTATAGTGGGAAAATTGGAAATAAATTGCCAGAAAATCAAATAAGTTGTGAAAGAATTAAATATTTCCACAAGTCAAATGTACAAATGCCATGGAAAAGGAAAGTGAAATCAAAGGCCAGGTTGATGATGATTTGGATGCCACCTTGGAGGTTCAAGTTCCAAGACATTGTGAAGCCAAGTCAACAAAGCACTAAGAGGACCCATGAGTTTCCAAGGACGTTGAACTATGGAAACACCACAAATTATTGAAGATTTAATTTGAATATGATGTGAGTTAAAGTCTAAAGTTAAAACTTTAGAAGAGTGGGGAGTCGACCCCACCTCACCCCTTGATGATCCATGCACATACTATCCAGTTGAAAGAAGGTTCCACGTAGAAGAGATTCACGCACAACAAGGATGAGAGAAAACACAACAATTAATTAAAACATTTAGGTGGCTTATATTGTGAAGATTTGTTTTCTAGATTTAGAGGTGGCTTGCTCCCTCAAAGCTCCACTCTTACAACATATGACCACACACTAAAGCATTCAACGCTGGTGGCTTCCACACAGTCCTAGTGCATGATACACATCAGTTTCAAGAGCACGTTTTGAGCGCCTTTACCGTTGTATTTGTTGCCATATTTCAAGGGAGTTTGTTCCCCTTCACCCCACTCGTACCACACTTGGCATCCAAAGGAAATACACTGGCCAATAAAGGGATTATGCTTAGAAAATTTGTGGACACCTACAACCAATCAACTTGACACTTGGGTAGCTCGATCTCACCTGAAGATTGAACTCGCACATGGAGAATTCGACCCCAACATAGAGATATTCACCTTGTCCACTTGTCATGGATTAATGCTTGTTGTTACTATACTCGAATTTCTAATGCAATACAGCAAAGTCTTTGGGGGATACCTTCATGCCTTGTGATGCTATTGCTTGAGGCTGAGGTAAAATGTGCCATTCATTTTGTTCTTCATGCTATGATTGCATTTCTGAGTTTATATTATATAAGCTAATTGATTTTTTGCATTGCCAAAGAGCATTATTTTCTAGGGTGGGGAGATTTATAACTATTTGCAATCTCCTTTGAGCTTGGCGTATCTTGAGCATTGTTGTAATTTGTTGTCCTTGGTTGAACAACAAATTCAAACTTTCCTTCATATGACAAGACTCCTTTTGCACTAACAATTGGTTTTGTAAGTGTTTCTTGTGTTCAAGGGCAGGTTACCAAGTCCCTTTGGAGATTGGGGAGGTCTTTGGTTAGACCATCAATCTGCAATGACCTCAAGGAGCCCACAAGTCTCTTAAGCAAAGGATTCTCTAAGGACATCATTGAGCAATTGATAAGGGGGTTTCTATAAGCCTTATCTTCTTCCTTCTATCAAATTCGAAATTCAAATTCAATTGGTTACTTTAAATTGTGCTATTAATGTTTTATATCAAGCATTTGAGGCAAAATATGTGGGTTTAAATCCCAACCTTTGCTCATTAGATCAGCCCATGCGAGTTGATCTTATTGTACCATATGTGTATTATAATCTCATTGCATCCATAAAATTTTAATCACATGCAATTTAAGTCTTCCTCTTGCATATTTCAACATTATTTCGCTTGCATGCTAACTTTTTCTCTTGCTGTCCTATAGGTGTTCTTGGAGGCAATTCAAGTTTGAGAAGGGGAGCTAAAGCACAACCCTATCCATTTGAAACTTCAAGATCAATACACTCTCTTTTCCGTTCATTCTTGTTCTTCTTGCAAGAGCCTCACGAGTGTGATCACGAGTGTGAGGAATTGTATCTTTCTTGTACCTCATTATTCACTCAAGGCTTTCAAGTCTTCTTCAAGAAGGATTTCTCAAGTAGATTTGTAATCACTCATTTGTAACTTGTTGGGAAAGAGTGATTTTGGTTTCCAAACTCATATTTTAAACTCTTCCCAAAAGCCAAGTCCTTATTTCTATAAAAGGGCCATCACATCACTAACTAATAACAAAAGAACCAATTTTTCTCTGGGAGCTTGAGATTTTCCCTTGGCATCTCATATTCTCTCTCTTTGAGAGAAGGAGATCTTGTGTATTTGTCATTTTTCTATTTTTTCTTTCCTTCTCATGCAAGTAGATTATCTTCATTTCCATCTTGTTTCATTTTAACGGTAATGATCTAATTGTATGGAAATTTCTTCATTTCTTTTCTTGGTATTGGGCTAATTCTTTGTTTATGTTTCATCTCATTTTTGTATGCTAAGATTCACTTGTTTAATCTTGTCAACAAGTTCATTTTCATTCCAAGAAAGTGTTTCCTTACATGCAATTTCTAATTTCATGCTAATGTTTGATGCTTATTTCATTCACTAATTTTGAGCTAAGTGGTTATCTTGTGCTTCATTTCTTTTAGCTATCATTACTTGCTAATTTTCACTTAATCATTCTCTTGTGTATGCTCTCAACATATGGATTTCATTTACATGCAAGAGATATCTAATTGGTAAGTTTAGATTTTGCTTACTTGTAGCAACAATCTAATTTCCATTTTACTTGATTTAGATTTGCTTATTCACAACTTGTCTCATTTAACTTATTTCATTTGCTCATTGCAATTTGGTACTTTACTTTGAAAACCATTTACAATTGCAATTCATCATCTTGCTCATTAAAATTAACCTCCAACATAATTTGGTTGTATAAAGACTAGGACCCCTTCCTCAATACTCTTTTCCCAAATTTGTGAGAAAGATAAATACGTGACTTGGTAGTTCAGGTTTGGCTTGTCCAAAGTTGGAGCGCCAACACGTGGGTTTACTTGAGGGACTGGGTGGATACTCATTAATGAAGCTAAGCTTCTCCACTTGAGGCCCCTTGCAAAGAACCCAAATAGGTATCTCTCCAAAGAACCCAGATGTACTCCTCAATTATTTGGAGAGTTTGCATTGCCATCTGTGTGAGCAAGTGATGCTGTTCAAGCCCAAATCGGTGGATGAGGCTTGTGTACATGCACAATACCTAGAGAACATAGGCCTGAAGAGAGCGCAATGAAGTGGATTGAAGCGGAGGGAGCAACATGATGCTTCTAAGGAGGGAAAGAAGAAGCAAGCAAGGGGAAAATATAAAAAGATGACAGACATAACACAACAGTGTAAAGATCCTAGCAACCATGTAACATTTGTAGCCATACAGAGGAGACGTGGTGGAAATAGCATCTAGAGCTAAACCCAAAGAATAAGAAGAAATATAATAAGAATAAGAATCTCATGGCCACAAATTCGAGCAACGAAGTTGAAAGCAACTCAGACATGGATGAGAAGATCGTTTGTACTTCAGTGTAGAAGGAGGTGAATCTAAGTAGCCTTCAACGACAAGAAGAGAAAGAAATGACCAAAGTCTTCCATATAAAGATACAAGTCAAGAAGACAAAAATTGATGCTTTGTTTGACTCAGGATCTTAGGCGAATCTCATTGCAACAGAGCTGGTCAAGAAGTTGGGGCTGGAAGTTCGTGATCTTCCAAACCCATATCCACTGTGAGGGGTAACTAAGGATGCAAAGTTGAAGGTAACAAAACAATGTAAAATTCGATTTTCTATCAGTGCTGATTTTATTGATGAAGTAGATCTAGATGTGGTTCCCCTTGATGTTGTGGAGTCGTGTTTGGGAGTCCATACATGAACATGCATGATGCAATATTCGTGAGGAGAGCCAACCAGTATCAACTCGTCAAGGATGGAAAATCGTTCATCATCAATGTGCACAAAGGCAAGTCGAAAATTTCACTGGTAAGTGCCAACCAAATCAAGAAATTGATCAGTTCCAAGTTCCAACAAGAAGTATGCTTTATTGTTTTTACGAGAAAGTCAGTCTGAAGGGGAGTCAATAAGAGGCAATGCATCCCTGGAGGGGTGTACTAAGAAACAAAAACAATAATTGGAGGAGTTGTTACAATTATACAGGGATGTGTTCTGAGAGCCTAAAGGGATACCACCTAAGACAAAAGTGGAGCACGAGATCCAGCTATTGCCATACTCCCCATTGCCAAATATTGGGTTGTACAGGAAGTCTGTTATAGAAGCAAGTGAGGTGAAGAAACAATTGCAACAACTGCTGGAACAAGGTGTCATTTGACTGAGTACATCACCATGTGGGTCACCCATCATCATTGTGCCGAGAAGGACAGGACTTGGTGGATGTGTATAGATTACAAGGCATTGAACAAAATCACGCTCGAGAACAGATATCCCCTGCCCAGGATAGATGATTTGCAGGATCAGTTGCAGCAAGCAAAATAATTCACCAAGTTGGACATGAAGTTTGGATATCATCAGGTTCGAGTCAAGGAAGAAGATTCCTGGAAGACTACTTTCAATATCAGGCAAGGTTTGTACTAGTGGTTAGTCATGCCATTTGGCCTATGTAATGCATCAACTACATTTATGAGATTAATGAATGATGTATTGCGCCCTTTTATAGAGTCATTTGTTATTTTCTATTTGGATGATATATGGTATATAGTGCTACCTGGGAGGAGCATATTTCACATTTGACACTGGTGCTGGAAACATTGAAGAAGCACCAGCTGTTAGCAAATGTAGAGAAGTGCGAGTTTGCGCAACAGTCTTTGGTGTATCTAGGGTATGTGATCGGTGGAGGAGAGCTAAAGATAAATCCTTCCAAGATGGAAGCCATCATGGAATGGTCAGTGCCTACTATTGTTTTTGAGGTTAGGAGTTTCATTGGGGCAACACAATACTTGAGGAACTTCATTGCCTCATTTTCAGTGGTAGCAACACCGTTCCATGCCATAACAAGTGACAAGAATTTCCGCTAGGGAAAAGGTCAACAAAAGGCTTTCAAGGAGCTAAAGAAGATCAGTGAAGCACCAGTTCTGGCATTACCATACTTGCAACGACCCTTTGAAGTGGAGACATATGTGAGTGGGTATGCTATGGGAGCTGTGTTGATGCAGGGAGGAAGGCCTGTATGCTACCATTCTGAAGTAATTCAAGGAAGGTTTACCAACAACCAGGAAGAGACATGACTACCTGTTCGTGGTAGTTGATGGGTTCAACAAGATGTGTGTTCTGATGCCCAGTAAAAAGACCATCAACAGGCTAGAAGCAACAAACTTGTTCTTTGCACATGTTTGGGTGCACTTTGGGATACTAAGGAGCATCATTTCAGATAGGGATATAAGATTTCTCAGTGCATTCTGGACTACATTGTGGGAGAAAATGGACACAAAGTTGAAGAGATCTACAACATTCTATCCATAGACAGATGGGCAAAAAACGTAGTCAATAGGAGTTTGGTGCAACTTCTAAGGGGATACAACCAAAAGCATCTGAAGACTTGGGATGAAAATATGGTATATATACAACATTCTTACAAAAGAGCAGTCCAAACTTCTACAGGAAATTCCCCATTTGAATCTTGGTTTGGATATTTGCCACCTTCACCTTCAGATTTTGCATATGGGCCACAAGGAGTGAAGGAAGATCTTACATGAGATGCTTTGAGAGCTGAAAAATTCATAAAGAAGATTAGGCAAATCCATCTACAAGTACCAGAAACACTGCAGAAGTTGCTGGAGAAGTATAAGGCCAGGCATGATCGACATAGAATAGAGAAATCATTCAAGGTGGGAGACAAAGTATGGCTACATTTGAACAAGGAGAGGTTGCAGGGGCCTAGTAAGAAAATCAAGGCTCTGAGGTATGGTCCCTTATTAGATACTGGAAAAGGTGGGTGATAATTCGTATCGACTCATTTTACCACCATATATGCACATTTACTCAATTGTGAGTCTAAAGAATTTGAAACTCTATGAGCCTTCCATTTTAGATCAGGAAGAGAACAAGTCCTACCTTCTGTGGAGGATTTGGCACCAGATGCTCTGACAGATGATACAGTTTTGTAGAAGAGGTCCAGAAGTACAAGACAGGGGTAACATGACCTTTGGCAGATTGGTTTGAAGGGACAACTTCCAGGCAAAGCTAAATGGTACACCAAAGAGAAGGTGGAGGAAAAATTTCCTCACCTCATTCAGTAAAAGATTTTGGCAACCAAAAGCCTCCCAAAATGGGGAGGTGTGATCCAAATTGGATCATTATATTGTTTGTCATTCATCTCAATGCATTCAGAGTGGAAAAAGTGGAGGAATCAACTCACGAGGTCATTTTTACTGGCGAGACCTAGATTGGCAAAACGAGACAAAGAAATATTCTTTCCGAAATCCTTCTACAATCTTATCAAGTTTAGATTCCTTTGGTTTATTTTGTTGTAGATGCTCATCATTATCATCATCAACATTAGCTACTGATGCATGCTGCTTTCCCTTCCTTTTAATCTGAGGACACTAGGAAGCATAGTGACGAAATGTATGACATATGAAGCATCTGATCTTTGAAAGATCCTTCTTCTTCTGATCTTGAATTGGACCCGATCTTTCACTTGTATTTTTCTTATCAATGTTTCTTCTTACTTTTCCTTTCCTTGCATGAATTGCTAGGGATTGGGTTTCTTCATCCTGAGGTCTTTGAAAGTTATTATTCAACAACAATCTAGCCTCCTCTTGGACACAATCAGTCTAAAGCTGATCAAACTTGGGTAGCTCAAATCGTACACATATAACCTATACAAATGGATCCCATGAAGAAGGAAATCCATTAAGAGTTTTTGTAACAAGATTTACACCATTAATGGTATCTCAATGGCTTTAAGTTGGTCTCTTAACTGGGAGACTCTCATGAGATAAGCGACAACTGAATCTGATCTAGACATTATGATACTACGAAGTTGATGCCTCACGGCTAATTTCCTGCTAGTGTTCTTACTCTTGAACAATCCCACCAAGGTATTGTACATTTCTTTGGCAGTGTTCAACTTAGCAACAGGTGGAGTTGAATGGTTTTTTATGGAATCTATCAAGATCGTCATAGCCTTTGCTTCTTTCTTCTTATGCTTGGCTTCCTCCTCAGCGTCTGTTGGTTTTGAGACATTTGCCTTCACACAATTATGAATCTCATTTTCATTTAAGACAAGGAGTACCCTGGTCTTCTAGGATCTGAAATTTGTAACACCATGTAACTTGTCTTCTACTATGAGTCGGGGCAACATCTTGACAAGAGATCAAAAATCTATACTAGCTGTTGAATACTGAAATTTGAGGCTGAAATCAATGGTTGATCTTCAACAAAGCTCTGATACTATGTTGAAATTCTATAGCATGTGCAGTAGAATACCATTTTCTGATCTGATAATTACGTTCTAATGGTTTTCAAATGGTATTTCTGATGCCATTGATAGCATTGAATAATTACACATAGAAAATTTCAACTATAAATGCAGTGGAAAAAATAAAGATCATAGAAAGACAACCATGCACAATAGACAATATTTTTACCTTGGGAGAAAATCCAACAATCTTTTATTGAGGATAAATTGTCTTTTCAACAAGATTTACAAATCAGAAATTTGTGTAGAAATATGAGCCAATATTATAATTCAAAGCACTAGTCAAACTTGGTCAAACTATTGTTGGTCAATACTAGTCAAATTGGTAAAAAATCAGAGGTCAACGCTGGTGAATGTCTTGCAGTCAAACTCGATAAAACTCAAAGAAAAATAATTGCTTAGGCATGCTAAGTTTTTTCTACCATATTATAAGGTTGAGGAGATGAATCCTTCACTCAAATAAAATCATCGATCAAATTCTACTATATTGTAAGGTTGAAGAATTCAAGTTTGAAGACTTTGAGCTAGATGATGCTTATGAAGCTCTTGTTGATGATCCCATTTCTAGTAATGGTGAATCAATGATGACTTTGATGAGTGATCATGTTGTTCAGTGATTTGTATTAGGCCTGTGACCCAATAACTTGTCGCATTGTTTTTGGACTCTAAAGGTCACTCAGTGTCTCATTAGTTATGTATTTTGTTGTTGATATATATTGCCGTCTGTGCCATTTTGATATGTTCACCTTTACATGGTATATAGATTAACAAACTTTGCATATTTTGTCTCTAATGGTTTGGAATCATGTTTGAAATCTTAATTCTTTTTTTCAATAAAAATTAACTATTATATGTATTTTTTGTTGACTTTTTGTAGCTATGGTTGGTCTTCATAATTAATATTTTAGACCTTCATGTATTGCTTATGATAAATATAGGGCATGTTCTTCATGGTATCATCAAATGAGAAATTTGAAGGCATGTTTTTCATGTCCTTTTCAAAAGAGGAAAATTTGAATTTTGAAAATTGATTTTTTGGCTTCAAACAAGTCAAGTCATCCGTTCTCCTAGTCAAGTTAGACTAGTCACAAAGGCACATATTCGACTAGCTAATCTTCCATTTATATGAGGCATTCGACCTCATTCTCAAGCAAGAAAATTGATCATTTGATGTAGAAATAAAAGGGCGAATTTGAGGCAAAAGACATGACGAATCTAAGGCTCGTTGAAGGATGAATCTGAAGCTTAAGCAAAAGACCGAATCTATGAGATGGCAACATATCTAAATCTCTGTGGAAGACGACAAGACCAAGCTTAGGATGAAATTTGGCCCTAGCAGACCTAACCGGATCAAACTTAGTGGGCAGACTTATGACTTGACTATGAGGCAGTTGGAATAGGTTTGATCGAGCCTCCCTTGCTGGTAAGTTTGACCTTGTGATTGACTAAAAGATCTAGGTGTGTCTCTTGTTGAACTGAACAATTTCTTTAAGAAAAAGGTTGTTGGGTTTTTCCCCCATGGTGGGTTTTAGGGATTTTTTTATCACGAGTCAAGGTATAAAATTATTTTTAGGGTTTCTTTTTTATCAAGAGCAAGGACATCATATTAGGACTTCTTCATCAAGAGAAAGGACATCATATAGCAAGGGTTTCATTTAGCTAATAAATGTGCCTAGGAGGATTTCATGGAAAAAGGCTCATGCATCATTAGATTAGGGAATTGTCATCAAGGGAATTTGCATCATCTCATGCTTAGGGTTAGGGTTTCATCAAGATGATAATAATGCAAGGGCTAGGGTTTTATAGTCTAGGTCAGGGTTTCATCATTATTTGAAAATAGGTTATATAGATTAATCTATAAGGGCTAAGGCAAGGGTTATTCATGTATCACAAGAATCCTTGCCATCTCAACAATGCCATATTGACATCAATGACAACTTTGACCAACAACGAAGATCACTTTGATGATGAAGTGCTCTTTCTTGCTTCCTTTGGTTGATGATTGTAGAATGTGTAAGCTTCCCAAGAATGCTTCAAGTGTAGAGTCCTTCTTTGAATGGAGGTAGGGTCATTGAGGTCTTCTTCTTCTTCCAAGAGCTGTGATGATGTGATCCTGGTGATGTGATGGATAGTCCTCCTTGATATTTCTTATTTTTCCTTGAGTTCAACCCTTATGTATCCTTCTTCAATTGGATGATCTTCAAGCTGCCTTTCCTTGTTGTTGTCACCTTAGCTCTGAAACCATGTTGAGGAATTAGGGGCTTGGCTAGGCCTTGGAGGCCTCAAAATTTTTTGGACCCCTGCAAAACAAAGCAAGTTAGGAAAAAACACAAAAATCTTACAATGAAGACCTCAAAAATTTACCTTGTAGGGCTTGTGGACTCTCTTCTTGGTTGAATGTTGATGTTCTAAGGCCTCATGAGTCTAGATCTAGGCATCTAGGGCTTGGATCAACCCTTCTCCTTGAGCAAATTTGACAAATAGGCTGGACGACTTTGTTAGAGATGAAAAACCATTGAAACCCTAGCCCTAGGGCTAGTTCCTTCACAAAAAAATTCGATTTCCTTTGATAGCTTAAGAAAATCACCTGTACAAATGAAGATACAAATTCCCAAAACCCCAATATATTAAAAAAATCTTAAAACCTCAAAACCCCAAGTACTACACAAAATTTAAAATTAAAATAAAAGGGTTAGAAAAATTATTCACAATTATTTACAATATTTACAAAATAATTTTTTCCCTCATTAGCATGTAAATTTCATTATAGCACAAGAGAAAGAGATTGATTTTTTTAGAGGTTTTAGAGTAGATAATATGGATAAATAATTCCAGAAAATTATTGGCCAAAACCCTTCTGCAAAACAATTCGTCAAAATTGTTGAGATTTTGTGTATTGGGGTAGCATCGAATGTGCTCTAGCTCCCAAAATTTATGGAGGGACTAGTTTACACCTGATCTACAAGACCCAGAAAGGGATTTGGAAAATTTCATCTGGTTTGGGAGATATTTAATTATTTAATTATTTTAATGTATTTCATAAGTCTAAACTTAGGAAAATTAAATAATTAAAGTTAATTAAATTAAACATGTGATGAAATTGTCTTAAGTCACATAGATCAAGCTTTCTTTTAATCTTAGCCATTGATTCAAGATCTGATCATGGTCGTTGGTTTCCCAACGAGGAAAGTATAAATGAAAGGCTTGGGGTCACTTGGAGAAGACACATAGTGGCAGAGCACTGAAGCTAAGCTGAGATTCTAGAGTAGGGTTTGCTAATAATTCTTAGAAGTGTTTCAGCTACAGAGAGGGGAGTTTAGGCAAAGGGGATGGTCTGATCCCAGTACCTAGAATTAGTAAGAGGCAGAGAGCAACTTTCGGAGGCAGTGCAGAGAAGCAGGAGCAGCAGCAGCAAAGAGGGCAGCAGCTACACTACGTAGGGGCAGCTTCAGCTACTCAGTCTCTCTCGGGGCAACGTTGGGCAGCAGGAGACCCTCTAGGGTTACGCAGAGTCCCTCAAGGGCAATGTAGGGTCTGCGTCACCCATTCTGGGGTTATGAAACCCTCTCCAGGCCAGCGCAGAGGGACAAAGAGGCTGACGCAGGGGCTTCAAGGGTAGCGCTGGGGTTTCCAGAGCCAAGATCTGGCTAAGTCCTGTAAATCCCGTTTGAAGGTGTGGATCAGTGAATATTTTGGCTTCAGAACGACAAACTAGTTGCAGATATATATATTTATTTTGTTAGGTTTTCCAGATCTGTATTTAGAAAAATCTTAATAATAAAACCCTCCAGCAGTCAGAAGACCGGTTTTCCTGCATTGGGTTTTTCCCGGGACTATTGTCCAGAAAATCCTTGTGTCACTTTGTCTATGTGTGCATGTACTTTTCTGTTTTAGATCTGAATCGGTGAAATTCTGTTATGTGTTTGCTGTTGGAAATACTGAGGGGGGGTGAATCAATATTTCTTTTCAATTGTTAATTTTACCAGTTAGATCACTTATATTTAGAACACAAAATGAACAATGACGGAATAGATGCTTTTATTAATTTCTTCTTTACAATAAGTAAAGTACAATAATGATATAGGGCTCCATTCCTAAATGAAGACTCCAATCTTCCAGGCTCCAACCTTTATTGTGCCAAGCACCGACTTGGTCTTTCCAAGGCTCCAACCTTGTCAATTTGAGGCACCAACCTCTAGGGCTCCAACCCTATCTCTGGTACAGGCTCCGACCTAGTTTCTTGAGGACTCCAATCCTCTAGGGCTCCAACCGTATCTTCGAAAGCTCCGACCTTGTCTCTATGATGCTCCAACTTCTTGGTCTCTAACCCTCAACTTCACTTCGTCAAAATATGTTTGGTTATTCTTCACAGCTCCCAAAGTCTTCTTCAACGAGCCCTGTCACACTTAGTCTCCATGTCACATCATCAATGACAACCTTTTCTTTTTAGAAGGTGTCACCACTGCTCTTCATCGTACCCAAACAAAATGTCTAAGGTCATCTCATGATGACATCAAGGCATCATGGTCTCCAAGTCAACTTCTAAAAGGTGTCTTCAACAATGCTTTCCCAACAAGATGTCTTCAAGATACTCCACTACAACTTTCAAGATGGTTTTCCAAGGTATACTAATCAAGAAGATCCCCAAGACTTTTTCAAATTCACTTTAAGATGTATTCACCAAGAGTCTTCTTAAAGACTGCTCCAAACTATGCCCAATATACTGCTCTCAATGTCAATCCAAGTTTTCTTTGAAGATCCTTCAATAGTTGCTCCAAGGAGTTGCTCTAGGTCTTCAAATGATTTAAATAATTGTCCAATCTAAGTCTTCAAACCTGCTATAAGTCCACCTTCAAAATGTCTTCAATGTGCTACAAAAGGGTATCTCAGGACTGTTTTAAAAAGACCTTTAAATGTTGCTACAGGGTTGTTATAAAGCTGGTCCAAAACTGGCTTCTAACAACCTTAAATGACGAGCCAAGCTAACTGAAATTGTTATTTCTCCACTAGTTACTAAAGGACCGAGACTGCTGGTCCAAAATTGAAGTCTGAGGTGAGGTCTTCACACTGTTTCAAGCTTCAAAACTGTGCTTACTTCCTGTCATAAATCCGTGCTTTTTAAGGAGAAAACCGAGACACAACAATTCAGGTCTGAAGCATGACTGTCCATACAAATCTGAGTTTTTGTAGGTGACAGGTCCTCCTATGTATCACTGTTCCGAGCTACAGATTTGACTGTCCTGAGCTCTCCACAAAGTTTTTCAACCGAGCTATAATGGAATTCTGACGTTGAGGTCCGAGCCTCTTTTTTTGGCTTGACTGATAACTCAAAAAAATCAGCCCAAACAGAATTATCCTTTTTCCACCTCGATTTAAACAGTAGGTCCGAGGTAAGGTATTGACCACTCTTCAGTCTTCCACAGACAATCTACCCGCAGGTTGCTGTTTGCTGTTTTGTAATGGATATCTTAACAAAAAGTTGCCCAAACAGTGATTTTCGTTCTCCTCTGCCTCCTTGCTGCGTTTTTACCTGTACTCTGAAATCTTCACCGAAATCCTTGACTGAAATGAGGTGTTGGACGTCATATTTATATAGGATTTCGACCTTTAATAAAGGGACACGTCTCTTGGAGGGAGGTTGACATGAATGTCTGAGTGTAGGTCGGCTAGCCTTAAAAAATATTATTTAAAACTTAAAAATTCATTTTCTCACAAACCGCTGGGATTTTTGGAGCAAGTAAAGGCTCGTTGGAAAGAGGAAAAAATCCTCTTTAAGATGATGTAGGATTCCTTTTGAAAGGATGTCTCCAAGGTGTCCAAATTTATTTTTCTTTGTGACTGCTTATGAAATCTTTAGAGAAGAAGATGATTAGGACAGGAAGAGGAAATTAGGGGTTGATGATTAGGACAACAAGAGGTTATTAGTGTCATCATGTAAATTATACATGTCATTATGACATCATGTAATAGTGCAGTGATATGTCATCAACCATAGTGCAACATTTATTAAATTGTTATCAAGAGAGTGTCAAGGTAGTCTTCCAATCGCCATCCATATCATTAAATGAAATCTTCCAACAATGTCATCATATGTCATCATATGACATCAAGTAATCTCCAATTTCTTCATGTCATGTCTCCAAACATTGTTCATGTTATCAAATCGTCCTCCATGTCATTATGTAGTCTCCAACCATGTCATCAAGACCTTCATCAAGTGCCATCACTCATGACATCATCAAGTGTGGTCATTCATGTATAGTTATTAAATAGTGTAGTATCCATTAAGGGTAAGGACATCATCCGGGTTATAGGGTTCTTCATCAAGAGCAAGGATACATGAGGTTATGACATCACAAGAATATTTGCCATCCCAATAATGCTATATTGACATCAATGACAATCTTGATTAACATTTGCTTAGATATTAATCTGAAGTTTCAACATTAATAACTTAATTAAGTAGGAGAAGCATAACCAGATCTAACAGTAGATTTCTACATAAGTAACATTCATAAATTTTCACAAAAATGAAACCCCAAAGCTCAAACAAGGTCAATCCTACCCAATAGTTTGTGAACTTGGAGCCCAAGGGCTAATGTATCTGTAGATCTCTATTTACTCATGAAAATAATTGTTAGATAATGGGGTGAATCAGATCACCTAAGGTAATATAACTGTACCAATAGAATGTTCTTATCACTGGCAACTGAAATTACAATTTATGAATTTTAGCGCAATATAGAGCATGAAAGAACAAAATACTAGCACATAGCACATATCAGTAGATAAAAGAACACCATGAACTGAAACCCCAAAGTCTTTCTATTATGTGAAAAATAATTCTAGTAGAGAATAAGCTCAGTACATCAATTGAAAATTACATCATCCAAGATCATCAATGTCATGAAAAGCTTGATAGCTTCCTTATATAGAGAATGAGAGAGAAATAAACCCCTCGAAGTGGAAATAATGACTAGTTTGCTTGGTCCAAGACAAAATAACTCATCCGTTGAAAATATCTTGATCTTCTTTTAATCTTAACTGTCGATTTCTTTT
Source organism: Pinus albicaulis (assembly GCA_034641835.2). Taxonomy (NCBI): domain Eukaryota; kingdom Viridiplantae; phylum Streptophyta; class Pinopsida; order Pinales; family Pinaceae; genus Pinus; species Pinus albicaulis. Next base: position 514,936,535 of record CM076570.1, on the reverse strand, counting down.
TTTTTTGAGGAAAAAATCGAATTTCTCTTAAAAATCATTTTTTATTAGTCCAAAAATTAATATTTTGGATTAATTTCCTCAAAAATTTGACTTTGACTTAACCAACAAAGTCCAAGAGGTCATTTTTTCTTAAAGTATCCATTTCTCCCTTGGTGGATGACCTCCAAAAATTAATTTCTTTTTAACCCACAATTTTTTCATTATTTTTGCACTTGGAGAGAATTTAATTATTCTCGAATTATTTTTGACTCGAAATTAATTAATATTTGGCTTTGGATTTTTATTTAATTTTGTTAGAAAAATTAATTGACTCTAATTTTAGCCATGGTGTTTAACTATGAGTAACGATGCAGTAAAATATTTCTTACATCAAATAATTACAATATCAATCCTTAAAAGGGGAAAACACATTTGGACATAGACCCTCAAGACATTACCCAAATCTGCGACATAGTATGATCTAGTATGAAACCAAGTGTGCTTACAATAAAATAATTCAGCCATGGTGTCTAACTACGAGTAACCATGCCCTAAAATTATTCCTAAACATACTTTTACATAGACTCGATATACACTAGGACTCACCTAAGACACTGCCAACGAATTCCACCCTAGATTTGGGGTTATAGCTTGAAGCAAAATTATGCCGATTATCTGTGTTTACAAACACATAATTCGGGGAGGTTATAAAACTTCCTAGGATGAAATCCCTTGGCAAAAATCATATGCTTACCTAGGTGCAATTACATGATGCAATGGTTATACTAGCGTCATTTACGATAAACTTTGCAGAAAGTGGGTTTACAATGATAATATTGAAAGCTGAATGATGACATTGATTTGAAAATTTTTGGTCTACTGCTTTGTACTTTGCTTCATGGACTGTTGACAAAGTGTGGTTAACAACTCTCTCTGAAATTATATTGTCCCCACTCCCGTTGCTTTGACCTTGGAGTTATCTCCAGGCACAACCTCAAAGTCAACATAATCCTCTAAGAGGCTCGTGAAGTTCTCATATGGCAGGATGTTCCATTGTCAACAAACCATGCATGGGAAGATGTAACATGAGTGGTTAAGCTCACCACCAAGGCAACATCATCCACCTTTGTTGATAAGTCTAACTCAATGTCAAATTTGGAAGTGAACTCGTCCATGTCTTCTGAAGCTGCAACTCCCTACTTCTTCATGTTGGGACCCTGAACAACATAGTGACCCATCCTCCCACAAGCAAAGCATTTCACTTTGCCCATGTCCTCCTTCCCCTTCTCCTTCTTTGCTCGACTAGAAAACCCCTTCTTGGTCTGTGCTTTGCTACAAGGGAGGCATTCTCCTCCTCACCTCCCCCACCACTCTAACTTCCCAACTTAGCACTCCTCTCGATCTCCTTCTGGATGAAATCATCCCACATCTAGTTCTCTGGGATAGCCTCTCCCACGACAACCAACTCATCCTTGATCTGTGAGATCCTGGTGAGGTATGAGGTCACACTGTTGTTCTTGGTCATCTTGGTGTTTCTTAGCTTTTTCATCAATGCCAACTTCCTGTTCTCATTGGAACTTTGGTCTAGTGTGACCAAGGACTCCCACATCTGATAGGCAAACATCATCTCAATCACATGAGAGAATAAATGGTCTTTAATGGCTTTTAGAATGATCCTCTTAGCCTTCTCATTCTTCTTGTTGAAGTCCACTAATTGAGCTGGATCAGTAGGTGGTTGCACAAGAGCCTGAACTATGCCTCACACTTGAACTTCCATTATCCTCTTCTTCCAGGGGCCAAAATTATCAACCCCACTCAATCTTTTTTCTACCCACAAAACAGTGGCCATGACCCTTACATCCAACAAAATGGAACAAATCTGACACTAAGCAGTCTCTTCCCTCTTAACCAACAATTCTTTGGGTTTCTGAGTGAGGTTTAGTGACTGTTGTTCACTGAGATGGCATAATTTTTCCTTGCTGGTCTTTTTATTAGCTGATGAAGAATTTCAGACTGCTCTCAATCTATGATACCATGAAGAAAATTATTGTCTTGCTATATCCCAACCCCATTTTCAAGTTTTGCATGGTTTAATTCCCAAACCCATCTTAAAACATATGACTGATATATAGGACTGCTCTACCATTTTGAACTTTTCAGCTAATACAAGAGAAAATAAGAAAAAGTAATCAAGCACATATACAAAATATTACACACTTGTTTTTGGTCTAATGTCTCTAGAAAAACTCACAAGGGGAAAACCATCTTCAAGGAGGATTTTTGTAACGAACAAAGTTTGTATACATATCAATAATCTTTAGAATACTTCGAAGACAAAGACATCCATTGCAGGACAAGTAATTGTATATTGAATAATGTATAAAGAATTGGTAAGATGATGTGATTACAATTGAGGGTCCTGTATATATACCTAGGCAACTACCCTTTCACGATGGGCCATGTCTCTTCATTAATTAATTACTAACTAATTAATCATTAATTGTTTTTATTATTGCGTACATTAATTTTATTATTTTTATATAAATTATATTCATAACATTGCCTTCCTCTTCAAAAATCTTTGCCCTCAATGCTTTTACTGATGAAAGGGGTTGATCTCTTTTCCCATTTCAAATATCTTCTCGTCTCAGAACTTTCATCATTGTTGACACAAGTCGATATCGTGCTTTGAACTAAGAATGGATCTGACCATCCTAGACTAATCTTCTGTGGAATCTTTCCATCACTGGAAATTTGTAGTGAATTGCTATCATAGGACTGGATTCTGTAAACTTCAACATTCCTTGGAACATAAATCTATTGTTTCCGTTTTGAATGGTTCAAATATGTAGAATGAATTGGTTGTCTACTCTTATGGTTTTGATGTGGATAAGGAGTTCTTGTAGGAATTTACAGGGTAAGTTCCTTAGATCAAGAACCAAAGGTCACCGCTCACAAACAGATCACAAATTAGTACACCAGTATAATCACGTGGTTAAAACCCTCAAAGAGGGAAATAGTCCACGGCCTGAGCCAACGCGGCCACTTCAGGCAATTTATTAATATAAAAAGAAAAGTTACATATGTTTTTCTCATAAACGGTTATTGGACAAATGACCCTCCATGCTCTTTAAATAGAGATCATGGACCAATCGGGTGTTAAGCCACGGATCAAGTGTCGTTATTACCGAAGTGAGAGATAACTGTCGGATCACTACAAATTGTGACCGTCGGATTATAAGTTACAAATGTACATGGTAAAGAAACACACTTTACCTAACTCTACACTAGACTAAGTTATTCTTAACTATTTCCTATGTGTCGGAATATCCTAACATCCCCCCTTAAGAACAACTTGGGATAGGATTGAAGGATTTACAAAGGTGACACAAAAGGAGCCTATTCCTATGTGTCGAAATATCTTAACATCCCCCCTTAAGAACAAATTGGGATAGGATTGAAGGATTTACAAAAGTGACACAATAGGAGAAGGAAGGAGGCATTAGAGCCTATCCCCCCTTAATGACAACTTTCCTGAACTCCAAGCATGGATCTAAGTTTGGTAAACTTTTCTTCTAGAGAGCCTTTGTAAAGATATCAACAACTTGATCATTGGTTGAACATCACTGCACTTCAAGAAAATGATTATGAATGAGATTTCTGATGAAGTGTATATGAAGCTCAATTTTTTTCATATGCTGATGCTGAAATGAATATTTGCATAGCTAAATGGCACTCTGATTATCACTCCAAAGTGTAGTTGGATGCTGCTGATGAAGACCAAATTCATACAGGATCTGATGAAGCCACATGGTTTCCTTGTTGGCTTCAACTGCACAACGATATTATGCTTTTGCTGAAGAAAGAGAGATGGCACTTTGTTTCTTACAATACCCAGTAATAGGTCCTCAACCAAGCGTGAATACATATCTCAAGAAAAGACCTTCTGGCCATCGTGGTCACTAGCCCAATCGGAACCAGTGGAAAACCAATCAACAATGGACATGTTCCCCGCACCGTAATAAATCCCGACCGAATCGTGATCGAATATACTGAAGTATTCTTTTTTTAGCTACTTTCCGCTGACTTTCATGAGGTTGAGGCTGGTGCATAAATCGAGCAACAAGACCGCAATGCACAAAGGAAAGGCCGTGGACCGGTATGGGTTAGAGGTTGTAAGTTTACCAACAAGTTGACGGTATAAAGTAGCATCAACTTCAGGGGTAGTACAAGTGTCTGAATGCTTGAATCCAGACTGAAAGGGAGAAGCAGATGGCTTACAGTCCTCCATGTGAAATTGGTGTAGAAGATCACATGCATACTTGGACTGAGAGAGGGTAATGCCTTCCTTGGATTGCAAGACTTGAAGACCAAGGAAATAATGCAAGTGTCCTAAGTCTGTCATTTCAAACTTCTTTTTGAGGCTAGACTTCACATGGTTTATATGGTTTGGATCACTACCAGTAAGGATAAGATCATCAACATAAAGAACAAGGATGGTGAAGGACTTACTCACTTTCTTGGTGTAGACAGTGTTGTCAGAATGACACCTAGAAAAGCCATTATCTAATAGAAATTTATCCATTTTGGCATACCAAGCCCGAGGAGCTTGTTTGAGACCATAGAGAGACTTCCTAAGGCGACAAACAAGGTTGGAGTCTTTTTGGATAAAGCCAGGGGGTTGTTCCATGTAGATTTCTTCATGCAAATCTCCATGTAAGAAGGCGGATTTAACATCCATCTGATGGACTTCCCATTTAAAGGAGGCAACAAGGGAAAGAACAAGGCGGATAGAATTCATTTTGGCAACAGGGGAGAAAGTTTTAGTATAGTCAATGCCTTCAACTTGTGAAAATCCTTTAGCGACAAGACGAGCCTTATGTCTATCCACTTTTCCATCTGGTCCAAACTATGTTTTGTAAACCCATCTGCATCTGACAAGTTTTTTTCCTTTTGGAAGAGGAACAAGATCCCAAGTATCATTCGCCCATAAGGAGCGATATTCTTCATTCATGGCTTCATCCCAATCTGGATGACCGGAGGCTGCTTCAAAGGTTTCTAGATCAAGTTTTTCTGGAACTTGAGCCAATAAGGAAGAGGCTCTTTCGAACTGAGAACGTGTACGTCGTTAATCGGCAGGGTCACTTGCAAGAGAACTTGCTGCATCCCGAGTAGAGCAGACCCGTCTTGGAAGCGGTGGAGTATAAGGAACAATTTCATGAGGTGGAGGAGGATTTGTCATCCTCGCTGTCATCATTTGAACTAGAAGGAATGCTATTAAAAATAGAAGAGAGAGAGAGAAGTGGCACATATGCCGAATCAGGCTCGCAGGCCAAAGGTGGCACACCCACCGAACTAGGGTCGCAGGCCGATATATTTTCATCAAACTTTACATCTCTTCTAATGATTATATTTTTGGATTTTGGTTGAAGAAGTCTATATCCTTTCACATCTTCAGAATATCCAACAAAAATACATTTTTCACTCTTAGGTTCTAAGACTTTATGTTTCGCATCTGGAATATGGGCCCAAGCATCACTTCCAAAAACAAGAACGTGACTTACATCGGGTTTGATTGAGCTCCAAGCTTCTTTTGGAGTTATATTCTTTAAAACCTTAGTAGGAGTGCGATTTACTATGTAATTTGCACAATTAATGGCTTCTGCCCAAAAATTGAGACCAAGTCCTTTCGATTGAAGCATACAATTAGCCATTTCTTTTAAGGTGCGATTCTTCCTTTCAACTACAACATTTTGTTGTGGAGTATATGGAACGGTATGTTGCAATTGAATGCCATGCTCAGTGCAGAAGTTGATAAATTTGTTGTTAACATATTCTCCACCATTGTCTGATCTTAACTTAAGAATTTGATGTCCAGATTGTTTCTCAACAAAGGCCTTAAATGCCAAGAACATGTTAAAAACCTCACTCTTGAGTTTTAAGAAATATACCCAAGTGCGTCTGGAAAAATCATCTATAAAAGTTAAGAAGTACTTGCAACAAGAGAAAGAAACAACAGGAAGTGGACCACATAAATCACTGTGCACAAGCTGCAAAGGGGCTGAAGCGTGCCAAGAGGCACGTTTGTCAAAACTATCCCGATGATGTTTTCCTAGTACACATCCGAAGCAAACACCATCTCGGCAAGATACCATAGGAAAGCCCGTCACCATATTTTCCTTACATAGAGTTTGAAGAGAGCGATAGTTTAAGTGACCAAATTGCTCATGCCAAAGTTTACTCACATCATCATTATGAGCAACAAAAACAGCGGGAAGACATGATGACCCAAAGTTGTAAAACTTATACAACCTTGTGGAATCATCAACAATGCTAGTAGCTAAAATATGTTTAGGATCTTTGAGGTCCTTGATTACAACATCATGAGGTGAGAATTCTACTATTTTCCCTTCACTTGAATGAGTTATCTGATAAACAGATAGAAGGTTGCATGACAAGGTAGGAACACATAGTACATCATTAAACTGACCATTATCTAGATGAATGGTTCGAGATCCTACAACACTAAGAGATCTATCATCACCAACATAAATATGTTTGGTGTTACAATCATTTAAAGAAGAAAACATGGATTTATTTTTAGCCATGTGGTAAGAAGCTCCAGAATCAATGAGCCACTCATGAGAAGGAGAAGAAGAGGATACATTTAATGCATAACCAGATCTTGATGCTTGACAAACACAAGCAGAAAGTGCCATGCCTAAAGATGAAGGTGAAGAGTGCTCCAAATTGATGTTGTGCTTCTTCATTGCTGCTTCTAAGGCTTCCATCTTCTTAAAACATTTGGACTCTATATGGCCATCCCGATTGAAAAAGTTGCAATGTCTATCTGTCTTCTTCCCTTTGTTTTGATTTGCCTTATTATTTTGGTGATTTCATTTTTCAGTTTGCGGCTGAAATTGCTTAGGGCCCTTGTTTGGTTTAGGACCATATTTTTTTGGATACTGCTTCTTAGGATTCTTTTGATATGGTTGTTGTTGGGCTGCTAAGGCTTTCTTAAAAGCGTTTCAACTTTCCAGCAGTGATAAGACCAAGGTGTAAAAGTTTTTCTTGTTCTCTTATCAAAGAATCGCAAAAGACATCAAAAGAGGGATTCTTGTAGGTGGTTCTTGAAGAAATGATGGCTTCTCTAGTGGAATGGAAGGTGGAAACAAATACAGAGTATGCAGGGCCAAGCTTAGCAAGAATGCAATAGATGAGGCTACCATCGTCCTTTTTGGTCTTACAATCTTCTAAAAGAATTCTGAGTGTCTTGAATTTGAACAAAAGATTTTCAATGGAGGAGAAACTATTGGGGTCCAAGGTAAGCAACTCATTTTCAAGCTGGTGGGCCCTGATTTGATTTTGAATGCCAAAAACAGTTTTTAGCTTTTCCAGGGCTTCATCAGTGGTGTCAATGTCAAGGATATGAAATCAAAGATCTTGAGCAATGGACATTCCTATCAACCCTCGTGCTTGATCTTGTTTATTTTCCCATTTAGCAGCTTTATCATCATCGAAAGGTTTAGTTTCTTGTCCTGTGCCTATTCTATAAAGCTCTTTACTTCTAAGTATATCTACCATGTGAGGTAGCCATTGGAAATAATTGGTGCTATTAAGAATAACCAGGCATGCACTTTCCATTTTTTTAAATACCTGAAGCTGAGAAAAGCTGAAACTAACTGCTCCAATGGAAAGATCTCAAAAAATTAGGCCGTTTAAAAAAAAAACGGCTCGAAAAACGGCTTCTAGATGAAGAAGTTATGCCTTTTGAAAAATCTGAGTTGTAGATGCCAAATAATTAAGGGAACGAGATGAAGTGCGGTTTTAAAAAAAAAAAATTCCGCTCCTTTGAACAAAAACTTTTTACAAAAGAAGCTTGAGAAGGAGAATTGAACCCAAGACCTCTATTCTCATAAACTAACCCCTCACCAAGTGAGATAGTTAAAGGATCACGTTATTGTATGAAAGGAGGAAGGGTTTTTTTTTTGACTCTTCGGTGTGCATGCCTTTCCTGCACAAAAAAACACAAAAGACGAGCAAAAAAAAACAAAATGCAAAGCTTTACGGCAGAATGTTAGATTTTTGGTTAGCCTTACCGGCAACTATAACTTTTTTTCACTATTTTTGATTTCCCGAGATTGCACAAAGACGCGGGGAAAGAGCATACGTAGTAGAAAAATTCCCTTTTTCCTGTTTCTGATTTACCGAGATCGCACGCAGCGCACAACAAAGAGCATACACAGAGAAGAGGGTATAGATCCGGCAAATAAATAAAATCTTAATACCAACAGAAAAAAACCGAAATAAGCAGAACTATTAACAAATATAACTGCAAAATAGATGCTTTATACCTCCAGATCTAAACTGTCATAACTTGGGTAGCCGGAAAACTTTTCGCATGAAACGAAAGGCGTTCCTCACTGTAACAGACGCTCTGGACACAACCGAGCAGTTCTCCAAGCCCAAAAATGTTCAGAAATAGTAGATCGACAAAACGGCATTTGCATGCGGTCAAACCGGCTTCGGATTTTGATCAACAACGGACACGACCCTCAAAGTAGCTCTAATACCATGTAGGAATTTATAGGGTAAGTTCCTTAGATCAAGAACCAAAGGTCACTGCTCACAAACAGATCACAAATCAGTACATCAGTATAATCACGTGGTTGAAACTCTCAAAGAGGGAAACAGTTCACGGCCTAAGCCAACGCGGCCATTTCAGGAAATTTATTAATATAAAAAGAAAAGTTACATATGTTTTTCTCATAAACGGTTACCGGACAAATGACCCTCCATGCTCTTTAAATAGAGATCATGGACCAATCGGGTGTTAAGCCACGGATCAAGTGTCGTTAATACCGAGGTGAGAGATAACCGTCTGATCACTACAAATCATGACTGTTGGATTATAAGTTACAAATGTACATGGTAAAGAAACACACTTTACCTAACTCTACACTAGACTAAGTTATTCTTAACTATTTCCTATGTGTTGGAATATCCTAACAGTTCTTGCAATTTAATCGTGCCCTAATTTGTTTGTGGTGATTTCCCGATTTACTTCAGGTATTGATGTTGTTGAGTTGGTTATTGAATCATCATTTGAAATTTCCATTGTTTGAACTGCAACGTATAAATATGTTTTAACTTCTATTGGTTTTTGATCTTCTTGAGTTGTGATATTGACCTTGTTCCTTTATCTTCGACTTGGATTGTTATGACTGGAGACTTCAATACTTCTTGAGTAAGTTGTTCTAACTTGTCATTTAGTGACTTATCACTTTTAAGCTTCTTTATTTGCATAAGTAGGGCTTGGTTATGATTCCTTAGATGTAAAAGCTCTTCACTTTCTAGATTGCTGACGTTATTCTTAGTATCTTTCTCATCATTTAAATTTTTGATTTGTTCTAATAACCTTTGATTAAGGGTTATAAAACGAAAATTTTCTTCTTCCTTCTCTAATAGATTCTTGTTTAATTTCTTCTTGAGACATTCATTTTCTTCCTCTAATTTTTTCTGGTATCTTTGGACTTAACTGTCTTAAGTAATTTTTTTTTACGGTCCATTAGTCCCAAATTTTTTCATTATTTTCTGTTGATTCTTCATAAAACCGATCTTCAAGATTTTTATACTTATTTTCTGATGCTTTGTTCTTTTGTTGAAGTTTTGTGATTTCTTCTTTTAATATTTTAATTTGCATTTGTGTATTACCTTGATTTTCTTCCAAGGTAAACAATCTTCGACATTTTGAACAAAGTATTGTGTGATTTTTGAAAATTGATGAATATTGATCTTCTGTTCGACAAAATGGACATCTGGTCCAAATCGTAGAATTCTTGATGGAATATTTAGTCTCTTCATTCATTTTCAAATTAGACATTATTTTGTTGTTGATATATATATATATATATATATATATATATATATATATATATATAATTCTCAATCTAAAACCTTTTCCTTTTTTGTTTATTTATTTATTTTTTTCTTTATTTTTAAAATTTTTATTTTATCCATTTTTATAAAATATATATATATATATCACCTTTATAACCTTCTTCTTTTTTGTTTTCTTTATATATTTATTTTATATTTTCATAGAAGTATGCTTCACGTCTTTTTTCTCAATCTTAAAAAATGCTTAATACTTATAATTCTAAATACTTTTAATATGCCAAGAAGTTGAATACTTGGATTCCACTTTTATTTAAGCGTAAGAACTTTCATAAATTTATATAACATCATTCTCCTTTGATTATTTATGTTTCACGACTTCTTATGGCATAGTGCCATTAGAAATTTCAAAAGGCACGTCCCATTGACTTGTGGTCAATGCCCTCCTCTGTTTTACAAGTATTGACCGAGCGATTGCTTGATAGTTAAGAATTTATACAGATGCAAAAATGGTACGATAGTTGTGTGGATAGACTGGGTGATTGGTACGATTGCATTCAGTTGTTGGCAATGTGTGGATGGGTTTACACAAAAGCCTGCGGTGGTATGTGTTGAAATTATGATGTTCTATGCTGTTACAATCACTTATATCCAGAAATTATTTATGCTGCAAAATAAGTTAAGTAATTGTAGATAGAACATAAACCATATAAACCATATGCACAATAGAAGACAACCAAGAACTCAATGAGACACAGAGAAGTTAGGTCAATGAACAAGGAAAAACCCACAAGCGGAAAACCCAACCAAATTCTTCTTCTAATAGAAATCAATTGTTCAACATAGATAGAAAGTACAATGAGAGAATAAAGAAGTTCACCCAAAATTTGAAGATCTCTGACAACAGTGGCTGATGCAAACACTGAATCACTTTGGCTCACCAAGATCTGCTCTTGCTCGTCAAGACTCTTTCTCTCTCTCTCTCTCTCAATCTTTCTCTAGACTCTTCAACTCTCTCTTTGTCAAGTTTGAATTCTCTTCTCACATGCACAAGTAAGTGTGTCAAGTGAGGATGAGAGACACAAATATATAGGAAGAGCAAGGAGGTCGAATTCATGAGGGACTAACTCCTATTTCTTGAGGAGGAGTTACATATGCCAAAATAGGAGTGTAACTTATGCCATAAAGGAAAGGAGTATAACTTATGCATTTAGGAGAGTAGTGTAACTTACGCATTAAAGACGTGTAAGAGTAATCTTCTTATGACGAGTCATTAAATTGTGTAAAAGGGTGTAAGAGGTGTATAAGAACATTAAAGGGAGAGGAATGAATCCATCTAGAGAGAGAGAGAGAGTAACATATTTATTAATTGAAGGGAGTTACATATGACATGATTGAGATTCGTGCAATTCTTTTTTAATAATGATATAATAATATTATAAAGAAGATAATAGTAATAATAATAATATTGTTGTTTAAGTTGAAAATTAAACAATTGAGATTGATTAAGGACAAGTTAAATGATTTTTCCATCATATATATATGATTAAGAATTGATGGAGAGTGATTTACTATTTTTGGGAAGTCATGACTTTCTATTTTTAGAAATTACTTTGGAAAGGTTGGAAATGGAATTTTATTCAAGGAAATTCATCCCATAGCTGTCAATTTTCAACAGTAGGCAAATGCTGCAGTGGAGGAAAAACAAGTTGATTAGTTGAGATTTGCTGATGCATCAAGATTGATGAGGGTTGGGATGTATCTGAGGTGGTGAAACCGACTGGGATAGGAAGGCAGCGTGGAAGAATTCGTGGCAGCGGTGGCGTCAGACGGGGGAGGAATAAGAGGTCGGCTGGCGGCGGATTCTAGCGGAGCTGGTCGATGCCACAGATGGCGACGCTTGTGAGTGAAGGGGAGTTGGGGTCTTTCGGCGACGACAACCTGGTGACAACACTAGTGGCTAATGCAACTGGACAGAAATGGTGGCCAGTGGTAGAAAGTATCACAGACGAAGAAATTGAGTTTAGCAAGGCAGTTGGGCAACGATCGGGCAACGACGTCGTGTAGGTAAACGACAGAGTAATGGTGGTGTTTTTGGTGGGTTGTGGTCGTCGGGGAGAGAAGGATGGCTGATTGTGTGGAGAATGCGGCGATGGCTTGTCATGGGGGTTGAGTCGATCAGGCTCTGAATTCAAATGGCTGCAGGTGCGTTTTACACTTTGACTTCTTCTTGTTTTTTTTTTATAAATATAATTCTTTTATATGTATTTTTGTTACAATGTTTCCCCTTTTTTATATATTTAATTCTTATTTTCATTATATATATTGTTTTGTTTTTTGCACACTATTTTTTTAATTCTTTTTTTTGGTATATATATATATATATACATATATATATATACATATATATATATACATATATTTTAATATAATTTGTTTTTTTTTTTAAATATATATTTTTAACTATTTTCTCTTAAATCTTTTTTTTTCCTTTTTTTTTTTTTAAATCGCCAAGGGCCTCTAACAGAATCAACGATGGAGAAACTTCAATTTCTCTGGCTAAAAGCCTTGATCGAAATGACAAAGAACTTGACGATTACTTGATGGCCATAAGCCTCGTTATCAAACAACGTGGCTCTAATACCATTGTGACGAACAAAGTTCATATACATAGCAATAATTTTCAAAATACTTCGAAGACAAAGACATCCTTTGTAGGACAAGTAATTGCATATTGAATATTGTATAAATAATTGATGAGATGATGTGGTTACAACTGAGGGTTCCGTTTATATACCTAGGAAACTAACCCTTTCACGATGGGTTGTTTCTTTAAAGACATTTCTCTTCATTAACTAATTACTAACTAATTAATCATTAATTATGTTTATTATTGTTTACATTAATTTTATTATTTTTATATAAATTATATTCATAACAATTTAGTTGCTTTTTTAAGGAATTAGTACAACATGTAAGGTTCCATACACAGAAATTTAGTTTAAAAAAAAATTAATCTAAGTATATATTTCAGCAGTAATGCATTTCAATGAAAATCAACAGTAAAATTTAATTGAGAAACTATTCTATACATAAAAGAAATATTCTATACGTAAAAGAAATACCTGGAATGCAGCTGATGGTTTAATGATGGCTCTCCTCCGGTGATGCTGTGGACAGTTGAACAGTTCACCGAAACAATATAATCCTCCCAGTCGATCTAGGAACAATCCTAGATCCAGAAGATCACTCTTCTGCCCCCGTGCCCAGAATCCCAAGAACGATGAGACTCCCTTCCAGTGCTGATAGTATCCTTCAATCTTTCCTTTTGACAGAATGCAGAATTTTTCCTCCAAAGACCGTCCCCCCCTCCTTCACATCCTTTTCACTTATATTGATTTTCTCCACCGCCCTCAACTCCCGTAGATATTCTCTCATTTATGAGGGTGGGTATGCATTTAAGGAGATATTATGTTCATTTAATGAGACATTTAACTTAGAGATAAGGTTTTGGGTTAAGTGCATGAAATATCCAAGTTGAATCCTTATCTAGATACATAGAAGCGATGGCTTTAAGTAAGGTCTTAATTTGAATTTAATTTGTATTAGATTTGTTTTTATCTTAATTAATTTGCCTTAATTAATTATATTATTACTTTATTAGTTCACCCATATATATAATTTTTTAACTAAATTATAATCTAGTTTTCTTAAATAACACTCTCCCATGCCTGTTGAGATTTCGTTATATCATGGCGATATAAAATATATAGTAATATTAAATTCGTTATTCTCACTTAGGTAGCCTTAATACTAGTGCGGGGTATGCGATATAGGCATATGTAGCTATCACATGCGTATATTGTATACTCGCTAATGTTATTTTACTTATCAATTAACAATGGGTTGTTACACAACAGAGAAAGAAATAAACTTATTTCCCTTATTTGTGTTTGCTGAAGTCACTGTGAGAATAGAAAGAAATAAGGCCTCCACACAATCATTAGTTTTGACTGATTCTTAGCCTCGAATTCTGTGCATATACTCTTTGCCACAACCATCGATTCTGAGGTTGATAAAGTTGAACTTTCTTTTGGAAACCAGTGCCTTAATCTTTAACGAGAAGACCTCAATTTCTGGGCTGATGAAACCTCAAAGAACTCATTGAAAAACAAAGGTATCCTAGGCTTGCTTACCCAGAAATTTCGGGCTAGAGTTCTCTAGTGATTTGGCCTAAACTCAACCTCAAAATGACTAGGAAACTCATCCTGAGTGTAGACTGCTAAGCAACAAATATTTCGGTCCAGACTTGGCTTGAAAACTATTTCTAACTCAACCCGAATCTTGGCCTAACTTCTTCTTGTTGCACGACCAGATTTGTTATGAATAAAATATAGATATAATGTAAATATAAATAATAATAACACATCATACATGACGATTAATTAGTAATTAGTTAATGAAGAGGTATGCCCCTAAGGACTTAACCGTTCATATAGGGACACCTGCCTAGGGTATATAAGCATGCTATCACTCTCATTTGTAACATCATTCTTATTCATACATTATAATATATATAATTACTTGTCCTACAATGGATGTCTTTGTCTTCGAAGTATTCTGAAGATTACTCCGCTGCATATACGAATTGTGCTTGTTACAGTGGTATCAGAGCATTCCTCTGAGTAGATGAACTTTGTTCATTACATTGGTATCAAAGCAATTCAATTCTTTGGTTACTTAACAGCTGCATAGAGCCGTGTTTTTTGAGCCTGAACTTTGGCCATTAAGTCTCTGTTAACATTGTTGTCGTGTAGTTGAAGTGTTCCACTACATAAAGTTTGGAGTTTCTCCATTTCGCTAGGCCTTTGGCCATATATGAAAAGAAGTAAAAAAGACCAAAAAAAGGAGTATATATTAAAAAGAAAAAAAGATTTAAAAAAATGAAAATTAAAAAAAGAAAAGAGAAAGAAATTATATATTTAAAAACAAATATTAGAAAAAAAGGGTCGAGATAAAAATAAAAAAAATAGAAAAAAAGAAAATTGAAAAAAAGAAAAGAAAAAAAGGAAGAAGAATAAAAAAAAATAATTAAATTTAGAAAAGGTTATATATAGAAAAAAATACATGATATAAAAAAATAGAAAAAAATTATAGAAAAAAATAAAAATAAAATAGAATAACATTTTTTTTTGGCTGCAGTCGAAACAATACTTGTGATACCACCAACGAGCAACCACTGCCATGGCCTTTGACGACTTCCAACAAACCATGCAATAGTAGCGGCCCGACAACGATCAACGACCAACATCTACCACCTTTGTCAACCCTTCCGCTGTTTCAGCAACCAAACAACTGCATCTACCCAAAATTATTTTCGTAGTCTTTCCGCTCTTTCGTAGTCTTTTTCTTTCCAGATATAGTCTGTAGTACTAGCTACCACCACTACTGTGAAATTTTCGCGAATTCACCCATGCTATTGGGAAGGGCAACGAATCAATCTAATACTATTGAGCATCGATGTACCATTTTTCAAATACTTCATTCCAAGCCTTGTGTCATTCCATAAAAATCGACCAGTTACTCCCTTAATTTCTATCGCTAGCGTCAAACATGATTCTTTTATTTTTAATCTTAATTATACATAAATGAATTGTACGCCAATGAATTGGCATAAAACAAAACAATTAATATATGCCAAAGGAAAATCCATTTTATAAAGTGTTTGGATTATAAAGGGAAAATAAAAATAAATGGTAAATTAAAAATCGTGTCTTTAGAACTACCACCATATAGTCAACTTAAAAGGTGTGTTATGCAAAGGGGAGTTAAAGTTAACAAGAATAAAATAAGTTTATAAGCTTATAAAGTTATTTAAAGGAGTTATAATATTAAGAAAAGGAAAGAAATGTTTTATTAGAAAGGGTGACATATATCTTTTGCAAGGATATATAAGGCTATAAAAAGAAAAATATGAGAGTATTATTATTGAAAAAGTGGGTGTTATTATTATATAAGGAAAAAATAGTTCTTTTTTCTCCTTTTTTTTAACAAGATAGGTTATAGTATATTCATTCCAAAAAAAGGGGGAGAGAAACTCACGAGTACATAGGGATTGAATAGATCAGGGAGGAGAGGATGGCAAAATTCCTAAATTTGTTTTTTCCAACTTTTACATATAGTTCATGAATTCCTATTTTGACGACTACATTTAGCTTAAAAATTCTTACAAACTATTGAAGAAGACAAATACATTTGCCGAACATTTCTAGTTTAAAGAGAAAATCAAGTGCCGAGATAGAGGTTGCTTTTTGTTGATGAGAGAAGCAAGTCCTGATGATTCCTGAAGCTGATTGTTCATTTCATTCCTTTTTAGTGGACTTCTCCTCATTCTTTTGATTCTTGCTGGCGCTATCCATCGAGTTTGCATTTTCTCTTGGTTTCTTGGCCACCATGTCTTGCAAGGTTCGGAGTGCGTTCTCGATGTGTGCACAACGATTGTTAAGGTGCTCAATGGATTTATGATGCTCATTACAGTGGAAATTAAGATATCCAATCTTTGATCTGCATTTTTCTTTCCACTGATTGTGCAAAGCCCGAATTTGCTCCATAACCACTTCGAGGGACTTGCAATGCAGGTAGGACTGGATCGGATCCATGCAGGAGGGAGTGAGGAAACAAAAATAACAAGGGGGAAAAGAGAGGATAGGAAAGATATGACGCTCTTGAGTCAAAGGAGGGAATAGAAAGGAACCACACCAGGAATCGAGGGGAGAACTTCTCTGCAGGAAAGAAGGAAAAGCACGGGAGCATGGAAGATATAAACAGAGAGCTGCGCAAAGGGGGGAAGGAGGCGAGGGGAATATAAAGAGAGGAGGAGCCAGTTGGGGAGCTCGTGAAACCATAGAGTCATCATACCAGCGGATTTGGTATCCGTAGCAGTCAGAGGAGTAGTATCGAGGAGGGTCTCATATCTGCATTGAGGATGGAGCTTTGACTGAAGGGGGATATGATGAGATAATGACATTGACAGATTTTGGAAAGGAGGAAAACAAGATGCGATGCTCTAAGAGAACGAAAAGTACAATTGACGAGGAAGAATTATTGGATGGATTTGGTAAAGATATCGTGGTTTATTCTTGCCTCTCCTTTAGGATTGATGCAGATTTTGTTTGCATACTCGTCAACAATCTTGTTGTTTTCTCTGAGAACATGGAAGTAAGAGACCTCTCCTAAATTTTTCAAATGGTGTTGGATTTTGGAGATAATTTGGGCAAGATCAACGTTTTTGGACTTCGATTTCATGACCATATGTTGAATGAGAATAAAAGAATCCCCAATTATGATTGGATTGATGTAGTTTTTGCTGCTGAGGATTTGGGAACCCATTAGAAAACCATAGGCCCTCGCTTTATTATTTGAATTAATGTCGAGGCCCTACTCAAAGGAGATTGCATTTGCACTCAGGTGATCAAAGATAAAACCCCCTGCTCCTGCATAACTAGGATTTGATGTGGAGACTCCATCGAGAAAAAGGCATGGTCTCTTAAGGGATTTTAGCCAAGTTGATAAGTCCCTTTCATAGATTGGAGGTTTCTATGGTGTAGGTTTTTAGATGCAAAACTCAGAATCTCCACAGTCTTCATTTTTAGTCTACGTTTCGAGTCTAAATCAGGACTCATCTTCAGGACAAACCTGTCAAGAAGAGAATAGATTAGGGTGAATCTATTCTCTTCTTGGCAGGTTTGTCCTGAGATGAGTCTTGATTTAGACTCGAAACGTAGACTAAAAATGAACACTGTGGAGATTCTGAGTTCTGCATCTAAAAGTCCCTTTCATTCAAGCAAATCTTCCAATTTTCGGGCTTGGGAGGAGTAATTCTGGGAAGGCAAACCACAATTGAAGGTCGATCCAACACGAATTTAAACCAAATTATTTCTTCATGTTGGAGAAGGATGTCATCCAGATTCTTTGACGCTTTTGATAGAGTGAATTCCGTTGGAAAACTCCAAGTTTTGGCCAAGATTTTTTGAACTTCTCGCTTTGTGCTTTGAAATATGGGCTTATTTCTAGTTAGCCATATCTGCCAACATAAAAATGAAGGGAGACATATCTAGAATCTCGTTAACATGTTCTTTTATTTAAAAGAATAGGGATAACTGGTGTTCCAATTAGCAAAGAATTCTGATAAATTGAGACTTGAATTGATGTGGACCTCAAGAGTATTGACCAAAATTTGCCAGCATTCTGTAGAGAATTTGTAGCTGATGAAAAGGTGTTGTATGGTTTCTTCTGTTTTGTGGTACAAGGGGCATTTGGAGGGACCATGAATGCCTCTTTTCTTAAGATTTTATGGAGTTAGGATTTTCCATTTAAGCATGGTCTAAACAATTTTTTAATTTTATTTTAGGTAGGCTCTCAATCTTTTAGACTGATTTGCAGAGAGGCCATTCAGGGTGATGGCAATCTTCTTGTAACTTTTCATAACCTAATTTCACTAAGAATTCATGACATGTTGGATTCCATTTAAAGTTATCTTGTTGTCCAAAACTAATTGGCGCTGTTCCCTTAAGGTGAAGGAGAAGCAGATTCCATTGGTTTCTAAGTTTAGCAGGAAAGGCTAGGGGGTTCCAGCCATCCCAAGAATTGTATTGTTGATTCCAATAAGAGAAATGGTCGAGAGAATTAATTCCTCTGCTAATCATCCATGTCTTAAGAGGGAGAATACCTTGAAGGTCGGAGAGAGAGGTTTTGTCCGGGATGCTGTCCTTCCATATATTTATATCCTGCCCTCCACCAGGGATTTTGGAAGTGTTTTCTTTGACTAGAGGCAAAGCTTTTTTGCATATTTTCCAGATTTGGGTGGAAGGTCTGATGGGCAGTTTTGAAGTGAGAAGATATTGACGAGAGGAGTCAAATATTTTGTCTCTAGCACATGTTTCCACTTGAGATGAATCTCCATATACGTTTTGCTCCAAAGGCAATGTTCATTAAAACAGGAAGTCGAATAGAAGTTCCTTCCTTCTCATAGGGGGCAGTGACTTGTTTCCAATTGAATAAGCTGAATTTCTTGGTCTTTGTTTTGCTAGCTTGCCATAAGAAGTTTATTATAATTAATTTTATCTTCTTTTGAATTCCAGTAGGAGCTTGAATGATTGCAAATTGATATAATGGAAGTGATGATAGAACAAATTTGATCAGGGTTATTCTCCCTGCTAAATTAAGCCAGTGCATACCTTGCTTTTGAATTTTCTTCTTCATTTTGTCTATAGAAGAATACCAGATCTCGGGCTTCAAAACCTCTTTTGAAATAGGCAAACCCAAGTGTTTGAAGTGAAATCGATTTGTTTTGAAAGGAACTTCGAAGATTTGAAAAATGCGTTGGGGAAATCTTGCAGGGGTGTTCCATCCATATATGTTGCTCTTTGCATTATTTAGGAGACCTCTTGATGCCCCCAAAAATTTATCCAAAATGATTTTGAATCTTTTTGCAATAATACACGAATCCCTCCCCATAAATAGGGTATCATCGACAAATTGAGAGTGGTTCATGCTCTTGACTCCTCTGTTGAATTGTATGCGAGGGATAGAAGCACACTGTTTGCTGTGCTCTAGATTCCTACTCAAAGATTCTGCCATGATGATGTAGAGAAAAGGAGATAGAGGGCAACCTTGCCTAAGACCTCTAGAACTTTGGAAAAGTCTCCCTGGTCTTCCATTAATTAGAGGGGCAATTCAGGTACCTTGAATGCAAGCTTTTATAAGATCTATGAAATCAGGGGCAAATCCAAACTTTTGCAAGAAAACGATAAGGAAGGAGTGGCTAACTCTATCAAATGCGTTAGACATATCGAGATTCAAAATGAAACCTTGCTCTTTTCTAGATAGGTTGGAATGGATAGCTTCTTGAACAAGAAAATTGTTGTCGACTATTTGTCTGTTTGGTACAAAACCTCCTTGATTTTCAGAAATCAAGATGGGGAGGAGGTGTTTGAGGCTATTTTCTAAAATCTTGGAGATAATTTTGTAGGATGAGTTGCACAGAGATATAGGTCTAAAGCGATGAAAGGAGGAGACCCTGGATTCTTTGGGGATAAGAACCAAAAAGGTGGAATTGGTGTTGCTTCCTATTTTCCTTATTCTGAAGACCCATCAAATCAAATCATTTTCAGGAGAAATTTTTTTATGAGCATCCAGAATGAGTGGAAGAAGGCAATGGAGAAGCCATCGGGCCCTGGAGCTTTATCAGGATGAAGATTCCATATTGCAGCTTGAGGTTCCTCTTCTTCTTGTTTGGAAAGAGCAGAATTAGCCTCCTCTGAGACTAAATTAGGAATATGTCTAATGAAATCTTCATAGTTAGGATTCCCTATATCAACAGATAGCAAGCTTTTGTAATGCTGGTGTGCTTCCTTTTTGATTTCTTCTTGCCCCTTTATTTCTACATCCCCTTCACCTATGATTGACTCAATGCAGTTTTTGATCTTTCTCATGTTGGTGGTATTATGGAAGAATGCTGTGGTCTTATCTCCAACGTGTATCCATAAGTTCCTGGATTTTAACCTCCAGGTTTCATCCTCTCTTCTATTATTCTTGTATATTTCCCAATATATTTCTTTTTCTTTCATTTGCATTTCTTTTCTGACCTCCTACTTCTATGCTCCCCTGGAGATGGCCTAACTCCATTTGTAGCTCTATTTTCTTTTGATGTGGCTTTTATAGTGCACTCTGACCCATACCTTTAATTTATTTATGAGATTCTTAAACTTTGTTTCCCAAATGAAACTTGGGGAGCCATTGATAATTTGATTCCAGGCTGAAGAGACCAGTGTTCTAATTTCTTCAAAATTGGACCAAAGAGGATTATATCGGAAAGGAAGCGATCCCCGATTTTCGCCTTACCCAAATTTTATAGCAATGGGCTTATGATCCGATGCTGCGGAGGGGATGATTTTTGATGTCACTAGTGTAGAGTCAGATATGAGGCTGTCTTGAATTAAAAATCTATCCAGTGATGTTGCCTGGGCCTAATCTTCTGTTGCTCCAAGTGAATTTTCCTTTCTTAGGAGCAATATCAACTAGACTTTGAACTTCTATGATGTTCTTGAGCTTGTTTCTGAAAGGGTCTGACTGGAAATTGTCTCCTTGCTTTTCATCTGCGTTCAGGATTAGATTAAAGTCTCCTTCAACTGTAATTTTTTTTTTGGTTTCCGAGTCTAGCCGATTAACCAAGGATTGCCAACATTGATCCTTGTCTCTGAAATGGATGGGGGCATAGATGTTGAATATACTGATTTGAGATCCAGAGATTTTATTTATGAGTTCAATTTTTATCCAGTGCTGCTCTTTGATCAAACAAATAAGTTCCCAAGAGGATTGGTTCCACATTGTAAAAATACATCCAAAGGCTCCTCTTGCATTTACAACTGTTCCTTCATAATGCTTTATTTTTTTGATTATCTGGTTCATTTCTTTGTTCGGATGACTTGGTCTCCTGAATTAGGAAGATATCTGGACATTCAGTTCTAACAAGATCTTTTTCCACGTTAACTTTTGAGGGATGTCCAAGACCTCTAAAATTCCAAGAGACCAGATTCATTATTTATTATGGGATGGTGCAAAGGGACCTTTCCCTCGAATTGCCTGAGATAGTTTTTCCTTGTTTGCAATACCTTTTTCTATATAGGTCTCCATTGGTTGGTGAGTTCACATGGCCATTTCTTTTTGTGTTGCTTAATCTCTTATTTCCTTATTTGATTTCCTTCCAGGTTTTTTATGGCTATCTCGAGGAAAGAGAGATTCCTTGGATTGGTTTCTTGTGAGAATCCTTTCAAAGGATGGAGGAGGACTTGAGGGAGGGCCTGGGGAGATAGGGTTAGGGAGAAGGGAAGGAAGAGGGGATGAAGCGGAAGGGATGGGAGGGGACGATACAAAGAAATCAGGAAGAAGAGGAAAAACATCCTCACTAGCAGGGGGAGGGTCAAGAAAGGGAGCTAGAGAAGAAAAGGGATTTGAATCTGGAGGCTGAGAGAGAGAAGAGGAGGAAGGAGGATCAACCCGGGGAGGGGAAGCTGAAGCGGAGGGAATAGAGGGCTTTAGAGGCTTATTTGCATATTTTTTTTGTTTAACAGTTTCCCATTGAGGTTCTTGAGTTTCAAGTTTTCAATTGATTCTTCTACGTCTATCTTTGGACATCTATTTGCAAAATGACTGTATTTCATGACATACCTTGCATTTGAAAGGAAGTTGCTCGTAGTCTAGCTATTGTATGTGAGCCCAATTATCTACCTTTATCTTCACCGCTTCTAGTAGTCCTTTTCCCAGGTTGGCTTCCACACAAATTCGAGTGCAGGCATGCATGTTTTATTTTGGTTTACTTCTGTCAATGTATTTTCCAAATGCATTGCCTATAGCTTTGACAAGTTCATCTCCCCAACAATGAAGGAGAAGGTGTGTGAGAAAAACCCAAACTGGAATTGCATCAGGGACATCAAGTTCGAGATCGAAGTCCGGGGTCCATCTATTCAGATATAGACCTCTAGCGTCCATGAAATATGGCCCATTTCTGAAGATAAAATCTCTGTCTTCCTTGGATTCAAAATAGAAAGTGAAATAGCCTCTACCAGAGAAGCAAATGGATATTTGGCCAAGAGTTGAAGGAGCCCAGTTTCTTTCCACACATTTTTGAACTGTTTTTGGAGAGGGTCGAAGGCTCGTGAATTTACCAACCAATACCCTCATAGATGGAGAGAGAGCATCTCTTCGAGGCATCATAGGAGGAAAAACGATTTCAGGAATATCCTCCAGTTTTTTGACAAACTTGGAAATAGTTGGACGATCTCAAGGAGCACCAACGAGGGAAACGAGACTGGCAAAGGGCAGAGCAACAACGTCAGGGGGGTGCACATCAGTAGAGCAAGCCCCCTCTAAATCAGACTCCAGAGGGGCCATGGGAGAAGGACACAAAGGAAAGGTTAGGTCAGAGTCTTAGAGGGAGAGTGCAACGCGAGAGAGCAGCTGAAGGAAAAGTAGTTCTTACAAAAGTTAAAATACAGTTAATTTAAAGAAAAGAGGGAATACCTTTTAAGTTTGAAGTTAATTAAAAGCTTCAGGGGTAAATTAAAGGAAATATACCTCAAAGAAGTCAAGAAAGAACAGAAGATGTGTTCCACGCAACAATCATTATTTTGGACTAAATGTCCGTTTTGTATAACATACATTGAATATCCATGGACTCATAAAAATTGTGAATTATGTTGTCCACCATGTGGAAAATTATTTAATGCAGAAGAATGTCAAGATGATGTACTGATGCAAATGACAGAACAAGAGCAAAAACTTGTAAAACTGGAACAAAAATTAACAGAAAAAGACGATGAAATTTTGCGTCTAAGAGACCATAGCCAAAAATTACTTTGCGGAGGTGAAGAAGTCCAAGGAAAGAAAGAAAAAAATAGAAGAAGAAAATGAATGTGTCGAGAATAAATTCAACGAGATTCTATCAGAGAAGGAAGAAGAAAATTTGTGCTTAAAAGCCCTGAATCAAAGGTTATTAGAACAAATCAGAGACCTAAAAAATAAAAAGCTTAAAATTCAAAACATTGAAAATATGGTTGATGAATCAGAAACCAAAGAACTTTTATGTCTGAGAAATCATAATCAATACTCACTCAAATTAAAAAACTTAAGGATGATAAGAAATCATTAAAAAACAAGTTAAAAGAACTACTCATGAAAGAAGTATCAAAGTCTCTAGACGTAACAGTCCAAGTCGAGGAAAAGGGAACAAAGACAAATCCCATTAATCTCACTGTTCAAACATATCTAAATCCAACTAAAGTGAGGCCGTACTTTGAGGTTGTAGTTGAAACGATGGAATTTCCAAGTTATGATTCAATAGGCAACTCAAGAACATCAGTACCTGAAGAAAATCAGAAAGCTGCCACACTCATGATAAGGGGAAATCAAACCAGAAGAACTCCTTATCGACTTCCAAATCACAAGAACAAACATCACAATCAGTCTATGTATTTGTATCACGCAAAACATAAACAACAAATTTATGTTCCGAGGAATACTAAAATGTGCACAATTCAGTCCAATGATAACAATTCATCACAAGTATGAAGTTATTGCAAAGTTCCATAGAAGATTAATTTAGGGTGGTCAAATCCTTTCTCAATTCAACAGTTTTGTTTATCACTCAGGGGACCATATCAACTTGTATCAACGAAGATGACAGTTCCGAGATGAGAAGACGTTCGAAACAAAAAAATAGATCAAGCCTTCTCATCAGCAAGCTTCAATGACAAAGATTTTTGAGGAGGAAGGCAATGTTATGAATAAAATATAGATATAATGTAAATATAAATAATAATAACACATCATAAACCATGATTAACTAGTAATTAGTTAATGAAGAGGTGTGTCCCTAAGGACATAACCATTCATAAAGGGACACCTGCCTAGGGTATATAAACAGACCCTCACTCTCATTTGTAACATCATTCTTATTCATATATTTTAATATATATAATTACTTGTCCAACAATGGATGTCTTTGTCTTTGACGTATTTTGAAGATTACTCTGCTGCACATACAAACATTGTTTGTTACAATGGTATCAAAGCATTCCGCTAAGTAGACGAACTTTGTTTATTACAAGATTCCTCCAACAATCACGACCTCTGCTTTCACTGAAATCGACCTTAGATTCTGGAATGAAATTCTCGGGATTTTTGCGAGACTGCTGTAGAAAACTCGAGCTCGAATGGCAGTGACTTTGATGTGTGTTCTCCTTGCTTGTCTCTGCAATTTGAACCTCCTTACATCTCGTTGCTCCTCTCCTCAATAGCTCTCATGTGAATAATGAGAGAACTTTCTCCTTTTCCCTCTTTTGTCTCTCCACAGTGAGGATAACTCTAACCCTTAGATCTAATGGCTGAGATTAAATCTCAGCTCATTAGATCAAGGGTGGACATAAATCCCTCTCTTGACCCCCTCTCTCATGCGGTCCCCCTTGTATTAATGAGCTTCCTAGTACTTTTTAATGTTTTAGTACCATGGCTAGTTTTTCTTTCATAAAGTCACTTTTAGAATATAAAAGCCTGAAGGTACTCAAATAATATAGTGTGTACTTAGTACTTTTTTACATAAAGTGACTTTTAAAACGCATGTGACGTTAACTTCAAGTATCTAATACAAGTCTCATAAAAAATAACCTTAGTTTCTTGATATTAATAAACTCATAATATCACTTAGACAAAAGATAATTAATGTGTCTCCCTAGGCCAAAAAGAGAAATGCCAAGTAAACAATTCCTTGGTAAATGCCAAGTAAATGCCAAGTATCTGTTTATTCAGTTTAGGAACCAAGTTGTTCATGTCATATTTAGGAAATGAACTTGTTTATTTTATTCTGACTGTCATTTATATACAATTTTTACGAGATTAAAAGCCTATATATGGTGGTACGATTCACGATTAAGTGGATTGCATGTATGACAGGTGGAGTATTTATTTTCTGATAAAACTGGCACATTGACAAGAAACTGTATGGAGTTCTTCAAATGTTCTATTGGTGGCGAGGTATATGGGACAGGGGTCACTGAGGTTGAGAGAGCAGCAGCCCAGCGCAATGGTGTGAAACTTGAGGAGGTTGTTTTTTTTATGTTGGTTTCTCGAGGGTGTGATTAACATAGACAATACTTTTCTTCATATGCTTTTCCTGGGAATGTAGCACGTGAAGTATGCTATGTTATAGATTGTCAATTGCACTTCTGTTCAACCCTCAGATTGTCTTTTTCAGGTTCAAAGATCAACTGACTCTGTGCATGAAAAGGGTTTCAACTTTGATGATACGAGGCTGATGTGTGGTGCTTGGAGAAATGCGCGTGATCCCGATATCTGCAAGGTTGACTTGATACTGGATAGATGCAGAAATTTGCAAGGTTATTTGTTATAGATTCATTGTTGAGTATATGCTGGTCACAAAAATGATTTCACACCGGTTTTTCTATAAAAGGGACATGTCTGTATGTACGTTGGGGTATATGTAATGTCTATGTTTTCGTCTGTATGTATATGTGTATTCAACTGCTTTCTACCTGGGTTACTATGTTCCAAAACATACACAGACACACACAAATTTGACCTTCTGTGAATATTCAACTTTCAAACACTGGTCTGGGAGGTGATTTTAAAACTACAAGGTTGTGTAATATTTATGGGCATACCACTTATGGAACTAAGTTGCTAGATGAACTTTACAATTGGCATATATAGAAATTTTAAATTTGACATACTGTATAACATAATGTAGACTTTGTTAGATTTGTTACAGCCTGAAAATATTAAAACCATGAGATCTTCAACCGTATTACACAAGGATGATCTCAGCAGATGTGCGTTTCTACATAGAGATGTGGTGAAACTGTGGATCCCAAGTTTTATTCTCATTTTAGAGTAGCAACAAAAGGACGTTCACTTTAAGGTTGGCACTGCCCTTAATATACGTTATTCAGATTAAATGCAAGAGGACAGTCAATCCATAGAGAGTAGCTTTTTTCTTGAGGGTCAAATCAAAGCTTTTAGGCATGGGAAACTGGTCACTGAATTGCCGTGATTTGCTAAGTTGTTCTTGAAACAAGTACCAAGCTAAACCTTGCCCTGAAACTTACAAGCAATCGAGATCTCACGAAACTCCTTGAGGCTTGGTTAAAATTACCAAAACTCGCCAGAAATTGCCCAATACTATCACATCTATCGTTATGGTGCAAATTCCAAAATTTTCTACATATTTCATCTCGTCCATATTTCTATATTCAGCAGCACCTTCAAAGGTCATTTCACATGTATTGTTACCCTACAATTATATCATGTACAGAGAAGCATGTTGATATTCGTTGTTTAAAGAAGTTTTCCAGTCACAATATGCATTAGGATTTTTGTCGGAAACTATTATCTGTACAGAAAAGGTGAAATAGATCATTTACTATAAATTTTGTAGAGTCCAATGGATTAGATCAACTGGTTGTGGCCAATATTGTTGGGTATCTGGCTAGTTGCATGTCAACATGTGGATGGTTTGAATTTCCATGGTTCAGTTGCAATAGTATATGTTGACGTGTTTACTAGGGATGCTATCCACAATTGTGGGAAAGAATCCCTTTGGCTTCCCCAGAGGGTTTTCTTTGGAAAAAAGATGTACAGGGCAAAATAACAAATTAAGAGATTCAGAAGACCATTTTCAACATTACATTATAATAGAAGTCATGAAAATGAACATGCATGCCACCACATTCCATGGCTGTCAGGATCTGAATCAATGTCAAAATCGTCATAAAATGCAAACACACCAGTTCTTGAGCTAAACTCTTTAAAGATTAGAATTTAAAACTTCAACTGCGCTTATTTCGATTTGAGATTGTGCTCTGATATTTTTGTCATCAGATGAATTCAAATGTTCTCATGGTTGTCATGTAACTATTTCCCTCAACTGCATTGTTCAACAATTTTTTTAAATTTATATAATAGGTCTGTGTCATACTTTGGGTTTTTAATTTGAAGGGGCTGGTAAAATAAACCTAGTCATTTACACAATGTTAGATTTGGGTTCAAGGAAGAGTAAGTGGATATCAGGGAGGGCTTCCTGTCCATGAGGGCGCTGTCTACTAGAAGCAACCTGGTTTAGATGAAGTTTGAGAGCCCTTTCAGGATCAGGAGCAGGTTTAATTAAGTTATGTTAATTTTGGGCAACTAGGTCCAAACTCCATGTTGTGATGCTTAGATGACGATGCCAATATTTTTATTGGATTCCTTTTTCAGAGAGGTGCAAGATCGATCTAAAGATCATCTTGATCGGATGAGCAGAACATTTATTTTGAATTTATTCAACATGTGCAAGGTCAGCCAGATTTATCCCACATGCCTAAGAGATGTGTCACACACCCCCACAGATGGATATACATATTGGAGTCTTGGAGGTCATTTCACTCACTCACATTTTGGAGGCATTCTCTTCTCTCACGGATGGTGTTGCGATTAGGGCTTCTCATGGTGCAGCGTTAGGGCTTCTCTTGGTGCAGCGTTCTTGATGCAGCGTTTTGATGAGTTGTGTTGGGGTTGTGTGACACATTCGTTTGGCTGATCTAATGAAGACTTTGCTGGTTGAAGCATCCTGTTGATCGCTGTAACGCCACCATTCTACATCTCTGTTTGTCAAATCAATTAGTTTTATTGGCTTGTCTTCCATTGATCTATTGGTATGTTCTATCAGCATTTTACTTTGATGTGATTGCTATTTGGCCCTAGAAGTTTAAAGTAAATTTGCATCTAGCATAGAACATCTTCAAAAATTTACATGTTATGAAAGCTAAGGAGAAGACAAAGCCCAATCTGTTTCAAGGGACAGCTAGTGAAGTGCGGATCTATTGAGGGATGTTTGAAGGCTAAAAGACAGGTTCGTAGGGTTGTTCTAGGGCCGAGATTGTTGGGCATATAGGCCGAGGAGCAGAGGGACACAACGCTGGTGTAACAGGAGTCTTTGGGCATGCACACTGGGGACTGTCTCATGATTAGTGTTGTTGTGCTAGGCTGTAGGCCTTAGCACACAACTGGAGCTGCGTAGAAGGCTGTCAAGGAGGACTAGCCCCTCTAGAAGGCAACGTGGACAAGGAGAAGGCTCCCCAAGCAAAGTCACAGCCCATTGAGGGCTTGTTTGGAGACTGTTTGAGGGCCGAATGATCAGATGCACAAGACGAGGTTGTTGGTGTAGTTCTGGGCTATTTTGTGATGAGTTGTGGCCTATTTTCCACATGACTGAAGGTTGCAGAAGGATTGGTGCTTTGACATGGATCCAGGCTTGAGATAGGGCATCGTTTTGGAAGAAAATCATCCAGATTTGTAGTGGAGCTAAGGCCGCACCGGATGGGTTGTATAGAGGCGTGGTTCGTGTGTTTTCTATGCATATTTGTGTGGGCTTTGAAGGCCGCAG
Source organism: Pinus albicaulis (assembly GCA_034641835.2). Lineage (NCBI taxonomy): Eukaryota > Viridiplantae > Streptophyta > Pinopsida > Pinales > Pinaceae > Pinus > Pinus albicaulis. The sequence goes on along the minus strand of CM076570.1, from coordinate 514,907,665 downwards.
GTAGGAGCTGAAGTTACAGCAACAGGAAAAAATCGTTTGATGGACGAAAGGCCCAGTTTGGGGCCTCCTCTTTGATCCGATGTCACTGAAAAGGAGGCCACAGTGTTTTCTGTTGGTAACAGTCGTGTGGAGGGAATGTTTGAATGGGCCGAGAAGGCTAGGTAGGCTTATCTACCCTAACCTTAGTCACTACAAGGAGCAACGCAGTGATCAGAGATGTTTTTCTCTTGGCTAGAAGGTATGTTATCTTTGCTGTAGCAATTCGACTACTGTAGGTTACCATGTGAAGTATTACAAGGGCCATAATAGTGTTTGAGGGCAGCGTGTTGCATCAGGAGTGTTGTGTGGTAGGCTGCAGGCCATACCACAACAAGAAGGCTTGTGTGGGCTATTTTTGGCCCTTACCCTCAGCGTGAAGGAGGAATGTCTCTCCTAGCCTGAGACCTTAAGGAGGATCGAATTTTTATGGTCCTTCCAATGTCTGTATGAAGGCCGAGTTTGCCTGGAGTGTAAAAACTCTGGTAAACTTGATAAATATATATTATTAATGATGAAAGATAAGAGATGATTTACAATGAGGGATCGCCTAGGCTTTAAATATAGCCTCAAGGTGTCCCTTGGCGAAGAGGCATGATCTTCGATCATGCCCTTCCACATTTAATAACCTAAGATAACTAAATCTAATTAATAACTAATAAAATATACATAACATTTCCCCTCTCTTAAAGATGCTTTGTCCTCAAAGCATATGTAACGATGGACAATGTTGACGAACGCCTGGGTTTCTTGAGCTGCGGGCTCTTGCTTCCCACATTTTAAAAAGATCGTGGAGCATATTCTCGAGTTCAATCTTTTGTTGATCTGGATAGTGAAAATATCTGATATTGACAGGGTCGGATCCTGTCTTGACTTCTGGTGACTCTTCGTGGCTCCCCTTTGAAGATAACTTTTCTAACTGATGACATTGTACTGTAGATGTTGGCGCTCCTATTTGAATCATCTTCGTCATCAGAGAGGAAGATACTACTTGATCTTCTGGGGCTTGGAATCCATACAACTTGTGTTTCTGCCCTTTCCACTTAAAACTTATAAACTGCTTCTGATGGTTGGCAGAATAAGTACCTAGAGTTTGTAGCCATTGAATTCCTAAGACCACATCTATTCCTCGTAATGGAACGGTGTAGAATGGAGATTCTAGATGAAAGTCTTTAATCTGCAATTTGACTTTATGGCATTTTCCTACTTGTTCAATCTTCTTACCATCGGCCACCATTACCTTCATATTAGGCATGGGAAAAGTAAAGAGGTTGAGTTTTTTGGCCATGGTTGAATCTAGAAAATTGTGCGTGCTGCCTGTGTCTATTAGAACCATTACATTGTTTTTCTTAATATGTCCTCTTAACCTTAGGGTTTGAGGTTGTGATATGCCTGTCATAGCTGATAATGACACTTGCGGAATAGTTTCGCCATCCACTTCTGAAGAGAACTCCAAGTTGTCTTCTAATCCTTCTATACATGAATCAGTACTATTAGCGTCGTTAGTTGCTTCACAACTGTATAGATTATTCGCTTTTCCATTAGCACATCTGTGCTTAGGGTCCCAGTTTTCACCGCAACGTTTGCACTTGCCCTCTCGCATTCTTTGTTTTTCCATACTAGATTTTTATTCTTCACGAAGATGGGCAGGGACATATTTTGTGTCATCTATATTTTCAGATTGAGGAAACCGTCGTCTCGAATATACTTTTTCTGGTTTTGATAATCTTTCAAATTTCTTTTCAGCAGCTTTTGCTTTTTGCCTTGCTACTTCTACGGACGTAATTTCATGTAGCTCTAGCTCTTCCTGTATGTGGATTTTAAGTCCTGAGATGTAAGACTGGATTAGACGAGATTCTGACAATCCCGGTACTCGTGTTGCCAAGGTCTCCCATTCTCGAGTGTACTCATCCACATCTCCTTTTTGGCGTAATTTGATAAAGGTTGAAAAAAACTTTTCTTCTTTTATGCCTTGAAACCTTTTGAAGAACACATCCTTAAATTTCCTCCAACTGATAGCGAGCGTTGTTTTTTTCCACCACATATACCAATTATATGCTTCTCCTTCCATTTTCATGGAAGCATGCTTAATTTTTTCATCATCACTAGTAATGTCATAAATCTCAAAATATTCTTCTGCTTTATTAAGCCATGCAACGCTATTTTTTTCATTACCATCAAATTTGGGTAGGTCGATCTTGGCTTTGCGCTGATATGCTAATGGTGGAACAAGAAGGGGATATTGATTAGCAAATGCGTTCCAGAGCTGCTTATTTTGAAAATTTGCATTACTATCTTCTTGATGATGTGGGGAATCGGTTTTTTCCTGATGCTCTTCTGAGTTCCCTGAATCTGCGGAATTGTTTTGTTGATTTTGTTCCTTGTTAGGAGATATTGGGGATTGTGTCTGACTTAATTTATCTAGCTTATCATTTAGCTTATTGAAGAGTTCGTTCTGCTTTTCTGTGGCCTCGTGATGATTTAGCCACATTTGTCTTTCTATTCGATTTGTTGTATCATGAACCCTTTTGATGTCGTTGGAGTGCCCTGAAACTGTACCTTCCAGATTGACTAGTCTTTTTCCGAATTCTTCGGAATTGTTATTAATTTGCTTCTCAAGATCTCCTAATTTCTTCTGGAATTCCGCCATCGACATTGACGAAGACATCGAGCGTGTATGAGGTGGGGAATATTTTTCTGCCAGTTTCTCTTTTCCCCTTTTTTTTTTTTTAAATAAATTATATAATTATTATATATATAATTTATTAATTGAAATTATATAATATATAAATAATTATATAATTATAATATATATATATATATATATATATATATATAATTATCAATTTTTTGAAAACTATATAATATATAAATAAAATATATAATTATAATATATATTTATATAATGACCAATTTGAAAACTATATAATATATATTTATATAACTTAAAAAAAAATCGTTTTTAAAATTGTGCTCGTTCCGTTGAAAAGGCACGAATTTAAACTGGTGCTCGTTCCGTTTAAAAAAGACACGCCGTTTCTTATATACAACACTGCTCAGAATGTTTTTTTAAACAAATTGAATTTGTTAACCGTCCACCTGTTTCACGATTTTTTTGGCGGTGAGTCGACGTCTAGTTTTGGAATGGCACAACCCTCGGGCACTATGGTTTCAAACGTCCACACCACAAATTTTTTTTAAAAACGTGCTTTTTCTCTTTTCTGTGTCTGTCGTAGTGGGTCAGCCGGCAGCCTTGTCTCGAGGAGATTATCAGAAGGTTGCGTGTTCGATTCACGTCAGGTTCACCACGTTGACTGTAATAATATACGATTGCCACGATGGCCACGTTAACCTGCCCGATTTTTATAACTGGAAATCGATTCCTGACCCGCAATTGAATTAACGTTAATCTGTTGTTGGCTTAATTTTTAAGTGGACGTCCCGTAAGCCCAGCCACGGCCACGCCGCTTGCGTAACCGGCGTTTGACTCCCCCGTGACGTTTTGACACAACGTCTATTTTTTATAACTCTTTTCACTGTGCAGTTTTAATTCAGCAGGGTGGAAGGGCCGTTAAGCGGGTTGTAAAAAAAAAATTATTATTTATTCACGGTGTGACAAGCGGCGAGAGTGCAGAGTGGGGGCGTAGTCAAGTGGGAAGTTTGAGAGATGAGTCGTAAGGGAGAGGGGGGTAACGTAAAGTTTTTTTTTTTTTTATATTTATATTTATATTTATATTTTATTTTTAATTAATAATAACGAGGAGTGAGGCCAGCGTGTAGAAGGATTTGGAACGGGGTGAGTTAGCAGTGAAGTGAGGGGTGGTTGAGGGATGTAAGGCCAAGAGTGAGGGGGGAATTTGTAAAAATTTTAAACAAATGCTACCCCCAGTACTGATAAAAAATCTGCAATCTGGAATTGCAGTTCTGGAATTCTGTAATTCCTGGGTGATCACACAGATCCCGAAGAGCGATGGCTCCGATACCAATGGAGTGTAAAAACTCTGGTAAACTTGATAAATATATATTATTAATGATGAAAGATAAGAGATGATTTACAATGAGGGATCGCCTAGGCTTTAAATATAGCCTCAAGGTGTCCCTTGGCGAAGAGGCATGATCTTTGATCATGCCCTTCCACATTTAATAACCTAAGATAAATAAATCTAATTAATAACTAATAAAATATACATAACATTGCCCAGATTAGAGGATGAGTTTTTGTTTGTTTTTTTATGCCTTGGAGCAGAAATAGGCAGATTCATTGGAGTTGTTTTGGGGAAGTCTGTCCTTGAATGTTGAATAGGTCTAAGTGATTTAAGGCCTACTTTGTGAGGATAAATGACTGTGTTAAAGACCTTGTTCGAATCCTCTGATCAATGATGTTGAAGCAACATAATTATCTTGTGAAGGCAGACTTGTTGAGTTGATATTTGAGCCCTAAGTTCAGTGATTTGGAAATCTACTGTAAGAAGGCAAATGTATTGAAAGACAAAAGAAGAGGTATGTAAAATTGTTCTTACATGAAAGGTTTGTTAAAGTATGTCTGATTTTGAATACGGTCTAAGGAAACCTAAGGATAATGGTTGGTCGATGAGTCTTAGAACAGTGACATATGGCAATATACCTATGTTATCTTCAGTAACATATGGCAAATATATATGACCTCACTATATGACATGGCAGAGTCTATGAACTTGATCTGTGTTATATTCAGTGGCATATATATATATATATATATATATATATATATATATATATATATATATATGACCATGAAGTTTGATATCTTCAATACTGTATGGCAATATGACAATGATGAATATGATAGTGATGTGTATGATAATATTATGGCAATGTTGTAATTAGTTATATGACAATGTATGGTAATGATACTTGTCAAGATGCATGACAGATGTATGGCAGTATATGGCTATGATACTTGCATGGCTATAATTCCATAAAATAAGCCTTGACAGTGGATTCAGGCCTATGATTGCAAAACCCCTTTCTGTAGCAAGGAAGTTGGTGTCTGGGATGCCCGCATTCAAAAATAATCATGAAGGCGTATGTCGGGTGTATAAGAGGGGACTTTCTTTTTTCCTCAAGTGTCACAAAGACATCTGATACATTCTAACTTATTTGATACGCTGCCCGTGAAATCCTTGGGAGGATGTTCTTATTTCATGACTTTTATAGATGACTTCGTAGAACTGGATATATTTCTTGAAGAAGAAGAACAAGATTTTGAGGACTGATAATGGCACCGAATGTGAGTCATATGAGTTCAATGACTTTTGCAAAGGAGCTGGCGTTGAGAGGGAGACCGCAACTGTATATGCTCTTGAGCAAATGGCGTTGCTGAAAGAAAGAAGAGAAGACCCTCATGCCTTAGGGACACTCTTGAAGATGTCGAGAGACATATGACCCCAAAAGGGGGACATTCCAGGAAAGCAAGAAGTCGAATAGATACCAAGGGTATCTAGAAGTCATGAGTACAATCGTACAATCCGAGACTGGATCATTTGAAGACGTCGTAAAGCATCAAGTTTGGAAGGATGCTATGCTAGAAGAGTACAAGTCCATTATGAAAAATGAGGTCTAGGATGTGGTCTCGAGACCGGAGGACAAAGCTGTTGTCACCTCGAAATGGCTATAAAAGATCAAGCATGGATTTGATGGGAGTGCTGAAAAGTACAATGCAAGATTTGTTGCCCGAGGCTTCTCTCAAAAGGAACGCATAGATTATGATGATATATTTACACCTGTGGCTCGATATACCTCCATTCGATCTATTATTTCCCTTGTTGCCACGCAAGGATGGAGTATCCATCAGATGGATGTGAAGACCCCTTTTGTGCATGGTTTGATAAAGAAAAAGGTGTATGTGAAGCAACCTTTGGGGTTCGAAGTCCAGGATAGAGATTCTCATGTATGCAGGTTGAAGAAAACCCTCTATGGCTTGAAGCAAGCACCTAGGGTTTGGTCGTTGCAAACCACTAATTAAATTATGTACTTTTAATAATTATCTTTATTAATTAATTTTTATTTTTAATAAAAATTAATTAATTAATAATTATTATTAGTATCTAAAGTTTTTAATAAAAAAAAAAAAAAAAAAATAATTATATTCAATAATGATCATATTTAATATTAAATTAATTAGGATTGTTTTAATTTTTTTTTAATAAGGATATGAATAATAATAATTAATTGAATAAATAGTGATTATTAGAATTAATATATAATAACTATAAATAATATTTAATTTTTATTACAATTATTTACTTGTTTAAATAAATAAATGAATGTTAATATTAATTAAAGTAAACTATTATTTATTTTTATTAATTATTAATTTTATTAATTAATAATTATTAATTTTGTATATAATTCTTTCTAGTTTTAGTACCATCTCGGGTTTTCTCATATTCTAGGGTTTTATTGTTTATAATTCTTCACTAAAATAAAGATTAAGAATTAACCCTTATATTATCAAATTAATTAGATAAAATTTTTAAAATTTTTTGTAAAATTTTTGGTAACATTTAGGTTTCATCACTTAAAATTAAGCAATTAATATAATTTTTTAAAAAACAATTTAATTTTTAATTTTATTAATTTATTAAAATAAATCAATTATTATTATTATTAAATTAATGAATAGATGATATTATATATACTATTAAAATTTATTATAAATAAATTTATTAAAATTTATTATAAATAGATTTATTATAATTTATTATAAATAAATTTATTAAAAATTTACTAAATTTATTAATATTTATTATAAATAAATATATTAAAATTAATTAGAATTAATAACTTTTATTAAAATAATAAATAAAAATTCATTAAAATAAACTAATAGAATATTATTTAATCAGTTCTTGTCGGCTCTTTTTCTTCTCGTTTTTCACTATATAAGCCCTGTCCTTTCGTCCTTCTTTCATTCTTCATTCAAGTCTTGTCCTGAAGATGGATCCCCGTTGGGATTCAAAACGTCGACCATTGTTTTATTACACTGTGGATAATCTGGAGATTTCTTCAATAGGATTGATAGCTACTTAATGAAGATGGGCTTCACTCAAAGAAATGCTGATCTGAACCTTTACTTCAAGGTTGATAGAGAAAAGGCTCTCATTTTGGTTCTCTATGTGGACGATCTCTTCCTGACAGGGGCTGACACTCTCATTCATCAATGTAAGAGGGAGCTAGCTTCTGAGTTCGAGAGGAAAGACCTAGGACTGATGCATTACTTCCTATGCTTGGAGGTCTAGCAGAGACCTGGCGAAATTTTCCTCTCTCAAGGAAAATAAACTGTGAAGCTACTGGAGAGATTTGGTATAGTGGACTGTAAGTCCATGTCGACACCGATGGAACTCAACTTTAAGATGTTGAGTGGAAACACTACTGGGCCCATGCTAGCAAATCCTACTGAGTATCGACAACTCGTAGGGGCCCTGATGTTCTTAGAGAATATCCGTCTTGACGTATGTTGTGCAGTGAACACTTTGAGTCAGCACATGGTTGATCCTCATAACATTCACTGGGTTGGTGCCAAGAAACTCTTGAGAAATATCTGGGGCACGATAGACCATGGGTTGAGATACACAGTCGAGAGTTTGAGACTCCATGTATATACTGATGCCGATTGTGTTGGTAGTGTGGTGAATCGCAAGAGCACATCTAGATGCTGTTTCACTCTTGGTTCTGCTTTAGGCAGGAAGCAGAAGTTTGTGGCTTTGTGCACTGCTGAGGCCGAATACATTGCAGCGTGTATGGCCTGTTGTGAAGCTATTTGGTTGCGAAAGCTCTTTAGTGAGCTGCTCGGGGATGTGCTAGATACCACCGTTATCCTTTGTGATAGCCAGAGGGGGATTCGTTTGTCAGAGAATCGTGTGTTCCACGATTGATCCAAACATATTGATATCTGGTACCATTTTATCCGGGATATGGTACAGTGAGGCACCGTAAGGCTCGATCATATAGGAATTGATGAGCAGGTCGCGGATATTCTCACAAAGCCCTTGGGGAAGGTCATGTTCCTAACCTTCCATGAGAATCTTGGATTTGTGGAACGACCCTATGCTGATGGTCTTGTTGGACGATGAGCTTTGGGAGCTCTAGGGGGGCTTTGGGGATAGCTTCTTGGGGCTATAAGCAACCACAGGGCTAGGCTTGCCTAACCTTGTTGGTGTGCTTTCGCCCCACCGTGATGATATTGAGTTGGTTTACCTCTCTTTGATCTATGCCCTGCATGCATCCTACCCATGGAGACCCGGACTCATGGGAAGTACCTCTCATTTGGCCAATGAGGTGGGAAATGTGCATAGAGACCGATAGCAAGACCGATGGACGCAACGAAGATTGCCGTACTCTTTATGTCTAGGATGGCAGTGGGCACATGTCCAACCACTTGATCTAGGATCAAGTCTAGTGAGGTTTCGGATCTCCAATTGGCTTTGGGTCAGTTAAACTAACTTCAGGTTAGTATATGACTTTTTTTTGAGCCCAAATGAGGTTTTGGACCTCCAACTGACTTCGGGTCAGTTAAACTAACTTCGGGTTAGTATGAGACTCTTATGAGTCCTATAGAGGTTTCGGACCTCTGAGCTGACTTCGGGTCAGCTGGGAGTGATGTCTTTGTACCTTACCATTTTTGAAATACAGATTCCAACGAAGCAAGTTACGACGGGATGACGCACGATGTTTGGATGGCACAAGTGGATGGAGTTCTCCCTAGTTGAGAGGGAGTGTTAATTTTGGGCAACTAGGTCCAAACTTCATGTTGTGATGCTCAGCTGACGATGCCAATATTTTTATTGGATTCCTCTTTCAGAGAGGTGCAAGATTGATCTAAAGATCATCTTGATCGGATGAGCAGAACATTTATTTTGAATTTATTCCACATGTGCAAGGTCGGCCAAATTTATCCTACATGCCTAAGAGATGTGTCACACACCCCACAGATGGATATATATATTGGAGTCTTGGAGGTCATTTCACTCACTCACATTTTGGAGGCATTCTCTTCTCTCACAGATGGTGTTGCGATTAGGGCTTCTCATGGTGCTGCGATTAGGGCTTCTCATGGTGCAGCGTTAGGGCTTCTGTTGGTGCAACGTTCTTGATGCAGCTTTTTGATGAGCTTTCTTGGGGTTGTGTGACACATTCGTTTCGCTGACCTAATGAAGACTTTGTTGGTTGAAGCATCTTGCTGATCGTCGTAACACCACCATTCTACATCCCTGTTTGTCAAATCGATTAGTTTTATTGGCTTGTCTTCCATCGATCTATTGGTATGTTCTATCAGCATTTTACTTTCATGTGATTGCTATTTGGCCCTAGAAGTTTAAAGTAAATTTGCATCTAGCATAGAACATCTTCAGAAATTTACAAGTTACCAAGATAACTTTTAGTATTGGCACTTGTTAATGGATGAATAAGTGGAGTCGCCCCCAAAGTAGGAAACTAACTCGAATGTCTAGATGCAGATAGAAAAGTGATGGTGAAAATGGTGATCAGAATATTTGTGAGATGTCAAAGCGCTAGGAAATGTGCCGCATGTCGGGTTAATGAAAAGATGAAGAATGAGATTGAATGAAGAAAATTGTTGTTGAAGCGTCGAGAACATGATAAACGTATCCCCGACAGCAACGCCAGAAGATGTTGTCGCCCAAATTGTACAAACAAGATGCGAGAACGCTCACAGCGGTCGCTGTCACTTTGATCCCTACCCTCTCTGTTCTAGCTGTCTCCCTACAACATGCTATGGGGGGTAGTCCCTATGAAATGTGAAGATGGAAGACCCGTCGACAACTGACATGTCTGGGAGGCACAACCGAATGGCCTAGCAACTTGGATAATTAAGCAAGTTTAATGATTTGATTAGATTAGCTTGAAAGACCTGTGCCTTAAATGGAGTCAAAATACTTGCTTTACGTGAATTATCGACCAAGCCATTGAATGAACAATTGCTGCTTTAGGATACTTCACTATCCTATTTGAAATGAAACGCCTAAACTCTAAGTGAAATGTAGGATCTTGGTTTATTTTAAATTATATGCCTATATAAATGAATCCTTCCTCTCAACTATTTTGAAGCTAGTCTCTAGTGTAGGTTGTGAGAGAGATTCCATGGGGAAGTTAGCAAAGACTATATTAACGATACCTCCCCTGCAGTTCTAACCACGTGATGCTTTCGACGCTGCAAAGTTTGTGGGTGTGACTATTGCAAGGTCACAGTGTTAACCACAAAAGAGGGTCTAGGATTCACAAGTTGGGTGAGAAAGGTGGTCCTATCTTTCTATCAATCAAGCTTATGCTTGGAGGTAAATTAATTAGTGCAAGTTTAGTCCTAAAATGCAAGTGCAATATATGAATGATTACTCTTAAGCTGAAGTTGTTAAATGTTTCAAGTACTTAGAGACAAATTACAATGATATTCAATTTATAACAATGAAGTACTTAACAATGTATAATGACAATATTTACCAAGAGAAAGTGCTCAAGGAATCAGATTGATGGCACCAAAAATGTTGCCAAGATTACCAATATCACGATTGAAAATAAATCAACAAGTCCAATGTTTCTTAACACAATTAGCGACTTCAAAGATTACGTAGATAATAACAATAGAATGCCAATGTGCCAATTAGATACAAAAGAGAAAAAAATAATTCCTTATGGACACAATTAGATTACTTCAAGATTACTCTCATGACAATTATAATTATCAATTGAGTGCTTTAAGAGTGACTTGGTTTGCAATATTATAAACTTAGATGTGAAACTCACTTGCAAAACACAATATTAGTGCACTTACGACGTTATGGCAATGAAAAACAATATAAAATTTATCCAATAGCCAACCTCTTTAGCAATATGATAGCAATGACAAGTAAGAGTTTTCTTCAAAGACCAATGTCACAATGATGCTAGCTATCAATCAATATTATTTTCTAGAGCAAACAAGCCAATCTTATCCAACAATTTCCAATTTGATTAGCCTTTTAGAGCACTTATGTTCTCATTTAGATTTGCCAATTAGATTAATATGCAAACTATGAAATGCTTATGCAAGAATGCAATTTATGCAATATGCAAATGGATGCAAAATGCAATGAGATGCAAGATGGAGCAGCCAAGAAGATGATGATTGCAGCAGTAAGGAAAACACCAAATTTCACTAGAAAACACTTATTCAAGATGCACAAGCATGCAAGGAACAAATACCAAATGAAACGAGATGACTGATAACAACTTTTGACACGCTTGCAATGTTTATATCAGACCTTAATATACATATATCAGACCTCTGATTTTTATGATAGTCCTCCAAAAATGATAAGAAATGCCAAGAAATGCAAGCCCAATGAGTGTAAATGATACGCCAATGAGAAAACATGACTGCAAACTGCTTATTATGCCACTGTTATGTGCTTTTATCACTGCTGTAGGTGATTATAGATTGGTTGTACCGTTGTAGCAAACATATTGGATCTTGTAGCAAATTTTTATGGAATTAATTTAACCACAAGATTAATTTTTTATGCCTTAGGTGAATGATTAATGAGATTAAGACTTTTTTAGATGTGCTTATGCCCTGAATACACTGCTGTCATTAATATGCTTCAGAAGTATGTATGAAAACAATGATGAGAATGATGGTTTGATAGGCAAACCATGAGGCCTTATGGCCGTATTGGTAACCAAAGAGGCTTCCAGTGAACTTGACCAGCTGCAACCACATTGTTAGCTCCAAAATCGCTGCAAAACAAAATGTTCGAGACCATAAACCAATACAAATTCAATCAATGACTGAATGAGGGCTAGAAGAGAGGATAGAGGCTAAGCGAGGGCAATGTTAGGCCTAGAGAGGCTAACGTTAGGGCTAAAAAGGCAAGCAAACGGGGATGAAGGCCTAATTAGGCCATGACTAGGGAAAATAAGGCCTATAAGGCCTGCGACCAAGAGAAAAGAAGGAAATCTAGGGGGCTGAGAGGGTTAGAGGGCCTGCTAGGGCCATGCCAACGCCAAAATGGTCTGCGGCTAGGAGAAGAGGCCTCTAAAGGCTGCGATAGGGGAAACAAGGGGAAAAGAGGCTACGACAAGGCTACAAAAGGTGACGACTAGCTGTTGGAGGCCTAAAAAGAATTTCGGAACCATGCAATGACAAAAAATTACCATAAAAATGTCAAAATTCACTTCCTTGAGGGGTAATCTCTTCTCTTCTTGGTTGGACGTTGATCTTGGGTGAGGTCTAGAGGGTAGATCTTGCCTTCCTAGGCCTAGATCAACCACTAAAACCCAATGATTTGCTTGAGAGGGCTAGACGTCTCACTTGGAAGGGTAAAACTCTTCAAACCCTAGCACTAAGGCTTCATCCTCCACAAAATAATTCAATTTCCTTTGAGGGTTGAGGATCCACTAGCAAAAACAAATGCAAGAATTCCAAAACCCCAAATATATACGAAAAATTCAAAACCCCCAAAATCCGAGTGCTACAAAATAAAACGGAGGTTAGAAAATAATTTTCAAATATTTACAATATTTAAAAATAATTTTTTTAGCTCTCATTAGCAAATTATATCTTTGTAGCTCAGGATCAAATAAAAGTTTTGAGAAATTTTTAAATAAATTTTATGGATGAATGATTTCGAGAGATAGAGCATCCAAAACCCTCCTGTAAAATAATTGACCACAATGAAAGCTTAGAGCCCAAACAAGGTCAACTCTTCCCCATAGTCTGTGAAATTGGAGTGCAAGGGATAGTGTACTTGTAAATCCCTATTAAATCTCAAGATACATTGTTATATCATATAGTGAAGCAGATTCGCTAAGATAACTCGTACCAATAGAATGTTCTTATCACCGACAAATGAAATAACAGTTAAATATATTCATTAGTTGACTTTAGAGGGGATTAATAATTTTTCCACCTTCATGCTCCTTTTTCTAGTTTCCCTTGCATCATGATCATGATCCACTTCCAAGGTTGGAGGCAGCTAGGTCACAGGAGTAGGGTTACTTTATCAGTGGGCCCAGGGGATTCTCGAGCGGTTTTGAGGAGTTTTTATGAGGTTCGATGGCATTATCTTGGTATATCCCATGACAACCCCGCTGACTGCCTGTGCATCTGTCTGCTCCTCGCCAATGACTGTCCCAAAGGATAGCTGTTGATCATCCTCCATCATGGGCTCAACATGAGCCACCAACTAACTCTTCAAATATGGCCAATCATGCCCATCGTGCATATCATACTCTTGATTTGACCCACGTTCCACGATATGTTGCTCATGTTGAATGATCACGGGTGATCCATCTCCCTGAATGTCTCCCATGGGGTCTACTGAGTGCTCACAAGAATATGTATATAGGTTGCCATACAACTACTCATGCTCCTCAGAGGTGTCCTTGTAGGAACCCATGGACTCAACTAAAGAGTAATCCTCATCCAGAAATTCAAAAGCATCCTCCTCCTGATCTACCTCCGTCATCTTTGCTGTATCACCCAAGCATGAGTGATCAGTTCCCCAAGGCTTCTTGTAGGTGAAGTAATGCCCCTTTCTCCTCAACTCATCCTTGCTTAACCAACCTTTCTTGTAGTTCATAAGCAACAGGTGAGACCAACTGCTCATGCTCCTCAGAGCTGTTCTTGTAAGAACCCATGGACTCAACTAAAGAGGAATCCTCATCCAGAAAGTCAGAAGGATCCTCCTCCTGATCTACCTCCGTCATCTTTGCTGTATCACCCAAGCATGAGTGATCAAATCCCCAAGGCTTCTTGTAGGTGAAGCAACACCCCTTTCTCCTCAACGCATTCTTGCTTAACCAACCTTTCTGTTAGTTCATAAGCAACAAGTGAGACCAACTGCTCCTTCCTCCATATGGCTAACAACTTAGCCCGCAACCTCCTGCAAATGGCTTCATGGGCTCCCATACATGAAGACAAGATGGATTGCATGTTTGCCTTGACTATGTCAGGATGTTGTTTTTCAAAGCTAAAGAAGTGTTGGAATATTTGAAGGATCAAGTTATCGCATTCAAGATGAAACATGACTGCAGAAGATCTAAGCATGGCCATAACTTTTAAAATCTCGAGCTTTTTCGCAAAGGTTGTATCCACAACGTTGTGCAAATCCTAAATGGTCTCTACTATCAGTGTGAAAACTCCCCTCATAATTTCATCGTTGCAGTCAACCTCATGATATTAATGAGACATAATGCAATTGGAAGTTTGACCCCTTCACAAGGGTACTCCAAGAACTTGGTTTGTATTAGGGCAAGCATGGTTGGTTTTAAAGCCCAACTTAGCTTCTTCCCCTTTGACTGACCCACCTTGGAAATGAGTGAATCTAGTGTGAAAGTTTCAAAACAAAAACCCTATTGCAGTATGTAGATCTACTTCACCTACTTGTTTTAATAACATCAACAAGTTATTTAACTGAAATATTCAGAAAAACTTTAAAGCAGACACTAACTGCAACCTACACATCTAGAGATCATTTACTGAACAATGCACACAAGTGACAAGATTACACACGATTTTTCGGACAAATGTCCTAGGAAAAACCCAATGCGGGAAAACCGGTGCAAAAACTCTAGAAGGTTTATATTATTATGTAGAATCTGAATACAACATTTTGGGCACGAGACATGGTTGGCCCTACAGAGAAATTACACGACAATAAGTACCTTTCACTCAGAGACAAAAGATATGGCTATATCACCCCCTCAAACGGGATTTACAGATCATGAGCCCCTTCTGGCCCACTGGAACCCTCAGCGCTACCTTTGCAGTCTCTGCGTCAGTGCTTAATTGGCTAGCGTCTCCACTGCGTCACCTTGACTGGTGTTGCGCTGCCCCAATTGGGACTGCATCACCTTGGTTGGTGCTGTGCTGCCCTTGCACTTCACTGGCTGGGTCTGCGTCACCCTGGCTAGGCTTACGCAGCCTCTCCGTAGTCTCTGCATGGTGCTGGCTGAACTGCATCCTCCTGGCTAGCTCTGCACCAACTGGTACTCACTGCTCCTCTGCCATGTTGTATTCTCGGCCTTGGATCAGATCATCCCTTGCCAATCTCTGCCCCTCACTGCACTGCAACTCATTTCGAATTTCTCAGAAAAACCCCGCCCCAGATATTCGACTGACCCAATGTGTGTGTGTGTCCAACTGACCCCAAGTCTTTTTCTTTTAATTTTCTCGTTGGAAAACTAACGACCGTTATCTAATCTCTAATCACCGGCTCAGATTAAAAGATTGCTTGATCAACGTCACTTAGAACATTTCATCACATGTGTTTAATTAATTCACTTTAATTTTTCTAATTCCCTAAGTTAGACTTAGTGTCCTCATTAAAAAAAAAAATATTTGAATATCTCAAACACCAGATGAAATTTCTCCGAATTCTTTTTGGGTTTTGGAGGTCTCGTGTGTCTTAGCCCTTCCACAAAATTTCAGGGCTAGAGCACACCTGATGCTACCTCAAAATCTCAACACTCCCTCTTAGCAAGGAGTGTTCTCTAGCAATACATCAACACCAAGTATTGCTAGATCTCGGCATCGGTCTCTCCGCTGCTGATGCTTCGCCTGCTGCCCTCCATCCACTATGTTGTTGCTTCCTGTACTGTTGCCCATGTCACTACCATTGACACTACTACATCCGTACTGCAACTCCCTGTCAAATTGCTGCATTGTGCTGCTAACTACTGCACTACAACTCAGCTACTGAGAAGTAAGCAACTGAAGGACCCTTGCTCATTTACTGATAGACAAGTCAGTCGAGCTGCATCTCATCACTGAAGCTCCCTTGGCTGCTACGCTACGCTGTCCACCTGAAGCCATTGCGCTGCAGTAGCTCTACATTGCGTAAGCATTGCCCCTCTGCGTTGCTGAAGTCCCATCAACCCCTCTGCCCTGCTGCTTCTACGTTGTTGTTGCCTTTGCACTGCGTTGCTCCCATCTACAACGTCCCAACTCTGCCCTCCGCTTCACTGTGATCTCTTGCACCCACTGCTCCACTTGTCGCGCTACCATCTTAAGGCTCCCCTAGCTCGTATGTGATCCAAGAGTTTGGGCACCTCAAGGATCCTACCACTGCATCTGTAGCTGCTCTACATATCTATATCACCCCACTTCCGTGGCTCATGAGCACTCATGGCTACATCATCATCACTCCCACCATCCCCCTTTGTTGTTGCTGCGTTGGATTCAGAAGATCCCTTGTCCTTTTTCTTAGGACAATCGCCACAATTAAACTTACCAGGCCTTGGATAGGTCTCTCTTCTTCTTCCCTTGTTGCCTCTGTGCCTTCGATGCAAGGGCTGCATCCTCCTTTACTTTGACTGTCACACTGCTGCTGCTTTGCCTCTTGGTAAACCTCTTGATTTCCTCCTGTCGGAGGATTACCCACATATTTTCCCAGGATGGTAACGCTGCCGTGCCCAAGATGCTTTGGACAAATGTTTCCCATTCCTCAGGGACTGCATTTAGGGCAGTCCTCACTAAGAGCCCCTCATCCGGAGTCGTACCGATGGCAACCAGTTGATCCCGGATAGTTTGAAGTCTGAAGAGGAAGGGATCTATTTCCTCACCCTTTTGCATCTGGAACAATCGCATCTGATTCTCCATAAGCATCTTTCTTTGGACAAAGCCTCCCTGGTACATCGTGTCCAAAAGTGCTCTTCCCGACAATATGTGGCATAATGTGATATTTGACTCCGTCCATGATCAAGCGCTTTGCCCGCACTTGATTCTCCTTGAATTTCTTTAGAGGATCTGCATCAGTAGGCACAACTAGGTGATCCAGGTGGATATCGGTGGCCACCCACCTATTCCATTTGGACCAGCACCATCAATTCTTGCAGATTTTCACATTCAGCACAACTTACTATTTTTAGCAGGTTTTCGGGTCCTCCACTCTCGGAGCCGTTTTGGGGGCTTAATGATCCAGGTGGATTTTGGTGGCCACCCACCTATTCCACTTGGCCCCCCACCATTGTCTCTTTCAGTTTTTCAGTTTCGGCATAACTTACTATTTTTAGCAGTTTTTCGGGTCCTGAACTTCCGGAGCCGTTTTGAGGCCCTAAACGACGTTTTTTGGGTATGAAAGCGCCGGCGAATTTTCTGATAAAATTCTTCCCGACAGCTGTAGTGCTCGGATAGATCTTTCTAACGAGCTATTGAACGCGTCAAACGGAGATCGGGTGCCAAAGTTATGCCCCCGGGAAGTTGAACCACCAATTTACCCAAACGGGCGCCCACAGTTTTGGCGCCTCATCTCCTATGGTTAGGTTTTTGGACGTTTCAGATTCTACATTGTTTCTCAACAATAAATAGGCCCTCGAGCCTCATTGTAACACAGTTCAGAGGTCTGTAGCCACCACATCTCTTCTCGGAGATTCGCTACCAGCACCCTAGCTATTTTATTTCCATTATGTCTGTAAGCATCTTTCTGTTATTTGATATTAATGAAATGAAGTGTTATTTCCGCTGCATCTCTGTATTTATGGTTATGTGTTTATTCTGTTGCGTTCCTGCATAAAATCCGGATCACTAGGACTCTCTCAGCATGGTCCTTGATGCCGTACTCATCCAGGATTGTCAGGATCCTAGCTCTCCAGATAACGAAGTTGGACATGCCGTACAACCTGTCTTGATCTCTCAGTCCATGAGACACCGTCTCTGCTCAAATCTGTCAAAATAGATACTCCTCCCCCTCTTTCTGCTACAACACTCAACAAAAAACTATATCTGGGTTTTTTGGCGATTAGAAACCCTCTATAGTATAGCTGCTCCCTTCGACAACTGATTTCCCTCCCAGCAATCCTCAACCAAAAACAACTGAATTAGTTCTCTACAATCACCCTTCTGATCGAATCTCAGATCTGTTTGGTGCATATTTGCTGAGTAACTGTTCTCCTCCCGCTCTTATCACGTTTGTTAAGCATGATTCTGCACCAACAAAACCTCTGCCACACCAACAACCTCTGAAGATCCGAAGCTTTGCTTCGGACTACGACAAATCTGCACAGTAACCTAAAAACTGGATTGCGTCCCTCTGGTTGGCCTCTGCGTGAGCTAGTCCTGCGTCACTCTGGAAGGCTTTGCGCTGCCTGTGCGTCACTCAGCTGGCTCTGCGTTAGCCTTTGCGCGGCCTCTGCTGGGACCGCGTCCTCTTGGTGCTGCGCTACCCTCTCAGGAACTTTGCTGCTTCAGCTGCCTTCTTTGCAACAATCTTCTTCAGTCACTCTGCTAGTGGATTAGCTTGATCTGCAATGCTCTGATACCATGTGAAAGTTTCAAAATAGAAACCCTACTGTAGTATCTGTTTGGCGTAGATCTGTTGAGCAACTGTTCTCCTCCTACTCTTGTCACCTTTGTTAGGCATGATTCTGCACCAACAGAACCTCTGCCACACCAGCAACCTCTGAAGATCCAAAGCTCTGCTTTCGGACTACGAAAAATCTGCACAACAACCTAAAAATTGGACTGTGTCCCTCTGGCTGGCCTTTGCGTGGGCAGACTGGCTCAACGCAGCCTCTGCGTAGCGCAGGCTGGTCTTGCGTCACTCTGGAAGGCTCTGCGCTTCCTCTGCATCACTCAGCTGGCTCTACGTGGCCTCTGCTAGGACTATGTCCTACTGGTGTTGCGCTGTCCTCTCAGGAACTTTGCTTCTTCAGCTGCCTTCTCTGCAACAATCTTCTTTAGCCGCTCTGCTTTTGGATCAACTTGATCTGGAATGCTCTGATACCGTGTGAAAGTTTCAAAATAGAAACCCTACTGTAGTATCTGTTTGGCGTAGATCTGCTGAGCAACTGTTCTCCTCCCACTCCTGTCACCTTTTTTATGCACGATTCTGTACCAACAGAACCTCTGCCACACTAGCAACCTCTGAAGATTCGAAGCTCCGCTTTTGGACTACGACAAATCTCCACAACCTAAAAACTGGACTGCGTCCCATTCGCTGGCCTCTGCGTGAGCAGACTGGCTCAACGCAGCCTCTGCGCAACGCAGGTTGGTCCTGTGTCACTTTGGAAGGCTCTGCGCTGCCTCTGCATCACTTAATTGGCTTTGTGTCAGCCTCTGCGTGGCCTCTGCTGCGACTGTGTCCTCCTGGTGTTGCACTGCCCTCTCAGGAACTCTGCTGCTTCAGCTGCCTTCTCTACAACAATCTTCTTCATCCGTGCTGTAGGTCGATCAACTTGATTTGCAATGCTCTAATACCATGTGAAATTTTCAAAACAAAAACCCTACTACAATATCTAGATCTACTTTACCTAGTTTTATTAACATTAACAAGTTATTTAACTGAAATATTTAGAAAAACACTAAAGTAGACACTAATTGTAGGCTGCACATCTATAGATCATTTACTGAACAATGAACACATGTGACAAGATTACACACGATTTTTCGGACAAATGTCGCCAGAAAAACCCAATGCGAGAAAACCGGTGCAACAAATCTAGAGGGTTTATATTATTATGCAGAATCTGAATACAACATTCTGGGCACCAGACATGGTTGGCCCTACAGAGAAATTACATGACAATAAGTACCTTTCATTCAGAGACAGAAGATATGGTGTATCACACCCTCAAATGGGATTTACAGATCACGAGCCCCTTCTGGCCCACTGGAACCCTCAACGTTGCCTCTGCAACCTCTGCGTCAGCCCTGACAAATGAGAGTGAGGGCTTGCTTATATACCCTAGGCAGGTGGCTCTTCATGGAAAGTCATGTTCCATTTAGACATCCCTCTTTAGTACTAATTACTAATTAACTAATCATTATTACAATTATCATCATTATTTACATTTATATTATTAATATATATTTTATTCATAACATTGCCTTCCTCTTCAAAAAGCTTTGTCCCCAACATTTGATGGTGAAGCTGAGGAAGTGGCAGAAGCATAGTTAATAAACATGAATAAATACTTTCAGGTGCACGAATACAACAACAACCTGAAGGCCAAATTGGCCATTTATCAATTAAGCGAGAATTCCACTCTATGGTGGGAAGAAGTAAAGAATATTTGCAGTATTGAGGAACAAGATGTTACTTGGGGATCGTTCCAGCAATACTTTATCAAAAAGCTTTGTCCTCAAAGCTTGCGAATAAAAAGGCTTGATCTCTTTTTTCGTTTCGATTGCCTTCTCGTCTCGGGACTGTCATCTTCGTCGATACAAGTTGATATGATCCTTGGAGTGATAAATAAAATTGTTGAACTAAGAAAGGATCAAACCATCCTAAATTAATATGCTGCGGAGTCTTCCGATCACTGGAAACTTGTAATGATTTGTTATTGTAAGATTGGATGGTGTAGACATCAATTGTTCTTTGGAACATAACTCGTAGATTCACTGAGATGTCTGTTCTTGTGATTCAGATGTAGATAAGGAGTTCTCTTGGTTTGTCTTTCCCTTATCGTGTGTGTACCAATATTTTGAATTACTTCAGGTTTCGATATTGTTGAGCTTGTTACAAAATCTTCACATTGAATTTGCATCGTCTGGATTGCAACATCTGAGCGTGTTGTTCCTTCAACTGGCTTTTCTTCTTTTTGAGTTGTGATATTCATTGGATCGATATTAGGTTTTTCTTCGACTTGAATTTCTACATTTGAAGATTTCGACGCTTCCATTTCGACAAGTTGTTGCACCTTGTTTTCCAACAACTTCTTATCCTTGATAAGCTTCTTAATTTGCGTTATTAATTTTTCGTTGTGGTCCTTGCAGCAAGTAACTTCTTCATTCTTGTCAGTGGTGCTTTTGTCAATTTCCCTTTGCATATTTTGTATCGCTTTTTTACTTTCTTGAAGAATTACTTTTGAGATATCTAGTATGTCTTCCAGGGTTATTGAATTTGGCTTCACTGTAACGTCTTGTATCGTTATTTTTTTCTTTTTGTACGAAAATTTCAAAAACTTCTTTTTCGTATTTAGGATGAAGGATCCTAGTGATTCCATCCAAGGCGAACCCTTAATTATATCACTATTGTCGCAAAATAAGGTTTTAACGGTGAATTGCGAGACAAAAGTATAGTCTCCAATTCTTAGTTGTTGATTACTTATGTCGTATTGTTTGTCACTTGTGTCAACAAACTTCATTTCAATTATATTCGATTTAGGAATCACTAATTGGTTAACACATTTAGTACTAATATAATTATTATTTTGAGTAGGATCAATATAGATGATAACAATGTTTCTCGTAATCGATCCTTTGATTTTAAAGAGCGCACTCACACATGCTAAAAGTTTTAGGAAGTCTTTCATTACTTGTCTCCTAAGTCACCTGACACGGGGACATGGGACATGAAGGACATGCGGATTCGAGTGTCAGACATAGACACGGTGACCCCCGGAACATGACACGTCCAGACACGTTATATATATATATATATATATATATATATATATATTTATATTAAAAATTAGATATTTCTTACACAAATTCATACAAATTCATTGATTCAAACATAGATCTTCATCTAGATGTAAGTTTTACAAAGATACATCATACAATCATACAAAGTAATAGACATATTCATCAATGATCCACTAGGAGAAAGACAAGATATTGTAGTTTTCTCATTAAGTCATCAAAATAAAAATGTGTTACATGGTAGTACAATGCCAATGGAAAATGGCATGCCAAATAGAAATAGAAAATACAAAACAACTACAAGTCTACAAGCCTCAAGGCAATAGGTAGCCCATGAGTCATGAGTCATCAATTCTCATCATCATAATCAACATCACTGTCCTCATCATAATGGTCACCACTGCTCTCCTCTGCCGCATCCTCCTCCTCTGTATCCAATGTCATCTCTGCATCTGCTGGTGTGGAGGATGACCCCTCTACAGTATCAGCATCATCAAATGTGACAAGCTCTAGCATTGGCTCATTGAGATCCAAGTTGGCCAATGCCTACTCAACACTGCTGTCCAGACCCATATCATCAGGAAAGACATCCCACATCTTTGTCTTTCCCTTCAACCACTCATCGCTCTCCCTGTAAATAAGACGAAGGTTGGTGTGCACATACACCATTGTCTCTGCCCTGGATTGCTTAAGCCTGCTCTTCTTCACACTATGCAAATTCCCATATGTGCTCCAATTCTTCTCGCAACAAGAGTATGAAGTCACCTAAGAGAGGAGCTTCATGGCTAACTGCTGTAGAGGAGGGCTTGTTGCCCCATCAGTTTCCCACCAAGAATAGGGCTTCTTAGACCCCTTGTCTCTAATCACATCATAGCTTGCAAATCGCCCAACACCAGTGGAAAACTCTGCAAAGGCATCCTCCACCTCATCAAGGGATGCCCTATCCTGTAAAATCCTCCTGAATGCATCTTTCCTCCCATGTGAAATTTCACCATCCATGTGAGGAGGGAATCTGCGGGAAGTTCCACCATTCAGCCACTCATGGTTGTATTATTTTGAGTTCAAGGAGTGAGCCAAACAATGTAAAGGTGTGCAATTCTTGTCCCATCCACTGACAGAATATCTTGTATGCTGGTGAAGAAGGCCTCTGGTGATGTCTCATTCTCGGGGCACTCACTCTGTAAAATAATGTTCCTCACAGACTCAATCATGGAATCCCATCCCTCATAAACCTCTCCTAGGATGGGTTGGTCTGTATTTGCAAATTGAAGCAAGGAAATGATAGGGTCCATGATCTGAATAAGTAGATCTACCCTCTCCCACGAGGCATCATCCAACACTGTGTCCTTCACTCTTTTTGAGGCTGCTTGATCTGTCTTTCTCCAAAAAGACCAAAACTTTGAAATAACCATCGCCCCAAGAGCAGTCTTGACCTCCGTCAACCTCCTCAACATGATGAATGATGAGGCAAACCATATTTCCACAATCTTCAACAATGATAGATTGGTGCACTCCTTGTAGTTAGTGAGGGCATTTGTATGGTTTTGTACAAAGTTGTGGATATGTCGTGCATCCTCAATAATGTTTCCAATCCAAAGCACATCAAAGAAAATAGATTTCAGTGCTAAGTTCAATGAATGGACAATGCAAGGTGTCCAAAATACTTGTGGATATTTAGCTTCCACAATCATGCAAACAACCTTGCAAACAGGTGCATTATCTCTAATGATTTGCCCACAAGAATCGACACCTACATCTTCAATAAATTTAATAAACAACTCACCCATATATTGTGCATCCTTGTATTGTCCAAGTGCATCCGCTGATTTTAAGAGAACTGGACTATTCAAGGAAGACACCATGAAGTCGATGAGTGGGTGTCCTGCTCGACTGTCCTGTGTATATATGGTAGCATCGGATGTGCTCTAGCCTTGTAACTTTGTATATAGGTTTAGACACATGTATTCCATAATACCTAGAAATGATTTTGGAAAATTCCACTTAGAGATGGTTTAATTAAAATAATTAATCGTTTTTTTAATGTCTTCCTAAGTCTAAACTTAGGGAAACTGATTAATTAAAGGGTATTAATTAAACTAAGGTGAATCTTCTAGATAAAGTCATGGATCACCTCCAAGTTAATTTTAGTCCTTGATTATGTTTTAATCTTGGCTGTTGAAGAGTTAACAGAAGAATATAAGAAGGAGGGTGAGGGGCCTATGGAAAACACATTGAGACACTTGAGCCATTGGGCATTTTCGAATTTTGTGAGGAGGCACAATTTTTGATTAGGATCGAATCACTAGGGCAGGGTTTGCTAAGTGATTTTGATTCAGTGATCAGATTCAGAGAGGGGCAGAAGCAGAGACTGGTCAGGAGGACAAGGAGTACATTTCAGAGAGAGACAGTAGTGACGCAAAGAGAGACAACACAGTTTTCTGAAGAGGTGATGCAGTCCCTACACGAAATCACGTAGAAGCAGCGCAGTGTCTCTTGGAGTCAGTCCGAAGATAGCTAGAGGCTGGGGTTTCTGAGCTAGGAGGGCCAAAATCCAGTCTTATATCAACTAGATCAGTTGTAGAGGAAGGTGACGCAGTTCCTCTAGCTTTCCCACGCAGGCTTACGCAATTCCAGCGCAAGCAATCACGCAGAGGCAGTGAGGGCTTCACCAACGCTATCAGATCAGCCAGAGACTTGTAGAGTGAGGTATATCTCATATTTTTCACCAGATTGTCTAGATTTCTCTGAAGGGTTTTCTAGATGTTGACACCCTAGTTATATTCAAGATTCTGCTGCTTAATAATACAAAACCCTCAGATCTGCTGCACCGGTTTTCCCGAGTTGGGTTTTTCTGGGGACTTAGTCCAAAAATAATTGTGTCAAATGTGGTTGTTTTTTATTCCATATTGTTCAGTTTGTTTCAACACTTAGATTTATTCCACAACATTATTTGTGTAGACTGCTTCAACAATTACTTCGGTATTTCAATGTAATGAAATAATTATCAAAATAATAGGAGAAGTAATTTAGATAGTATTCAGAAAAAATAGTATTCTACTATGCTCTTGTAGAAAAATCAACAACTGGTTAATTATGGCTGCTTTATACCGGTTATATACAAGTTGGCCCTCCAACTGTGTTTTTTTAACAATTCATTACCCAAGCCTATCAACCGGTCGATTTAATTGGTTATTGGTTTAGATCGATTAATTTTTAAAACTATGGTCTAGATTTGTTTAGCACTATTCTCTTTAATGTGTTGAGGACGTGTGGCCTAACGTGTTGAGTATGTTGTAATTAATTCAAAGCAGGTACATGTGTAGCAGGTGCAGGGAAATGTAGGATTTGGATTGAGTGCAAAGATCGTCATTGATGTCAAGGTTTGGAGGTTATTGATGTGATGATGTCCAACCTGAGACTGCAATGATGAAACCCTAGCTAACCTTAGTCTAGGTTTTGGTTTCCTGGACAATGGACACACCTTGCAATTGTTGAGGATTTTGATGACACAGATCAATTATTTTGTCTTGGAGACTCTCGCCATCAGATTCTCCTCGCCATGCTGATTTCGGCGGTATGTGGAATGTATTGTGGGTTATCACAGCTTGTGAGATAGATCTGTTGATTTATGGTAGCATTGGATGTGCTCTAGCCTTGCAACTTTGTATATAGGCTAAGACACATGTATTCCATAAAACCCGGAAATGGTTTTGGAAAATTCCACCTAGAGATGATTTAATTAAATTAATTAATCATAATGTTTTCCTAAGTCTAAACTTAGGAGCAGTAGAATATAACATTTCGAGCTCGATTTACGAAAATATGACTTTTACGTCGTCATGCTGTATGTCAGCTCGTCGTTGCTCGCCGCCACTGCTGCCCGTTCTTTTCATTGAAGATGATGCGAAGTTACCAGTAGCTTCTATAGGCGCAGCCCTCAGTCGACCGCTGCTCAAGCCTGGGTTGAAGGCTTCACAAAAAAATGCAGACGCCGACAGTTCTGAGGATGCAAGAGGCACAGGATCAATGGCAGTGGGAAAACACAGTGCCGCCAATAGACACGCTGCCGACGCATCTGAACCTGCGAATGCCCCCCACGACCGCAAAGGCTCGACTCGGCTTCAACTGGGTTTTGTTGGGGGCAGCAGTATTTTCTGGATCTGTTTCCTGGGCTACCCCATCAGCGCCATTAAGGCATTGCATGTGGACTTTCTTGGATTCTATCCTGCTCCAAGCCCTCACGAATGGCGTGAAGAGTCTGACAGTATATTCTCTCAGAACGTGGGGCGCTGTTCAGGGATCGATTTGCAGTGGCCGAAAACGCCGCCCTTTTTTTGTTCTGCCTCCTTGTCCAACGGTTCGGATCTGAGACGGAGAGTCCATCTCCCGGAGCTGAAGAGCTGGCCTCCTCAGCAGCTCTCAGGCAGATTCAATCATGAAATCGACAGAAATAATATCTCGGTGGTAACACAGCAAACAACAAAAATATCCCCTGCTTCTTACCAGATCCAAATTTCACAACCCTCTGGCAAGACCATTCTGCTTTGGGTTCGCTCCTCAGATCTGGTGCTGACTCTCAAATTAAATCTGGAACGTCGGACTGGGATTCCCTCAGCTCTTCAGCGACTTCTCTTTCGAGGTAAACAACTTGAAGATCCTCTGTCCCTCTCTGCTTACAACATTAATAAGAATGACTCTTTAGTGCTAACCCTTCGTTTGAGAGGTGGAGCTGTTGGGCAGTCCTCTTCTGCTCCTACCTTCTCATACAAAGATGCGGTTCACTCGGAGCTCCCCAAACCCCCTGAGGCCCTTAAACCAAAACCTTTTTTGGTTGACAAGCTTGAGGAAGTTCCCTCTGTTGAGTTTTCACATGCAGATATTGCAAATGATCTTCAAAAATATGCAGAAAGAGCTATCATTTGTAGATTTAATGGAATGTGGCCGCGATCAAAGGATCTCTATGACTGGATCCATGATAACTGGACCCACCATTGCAAAGTCAGCTTCTGTTCAAAGGGGTATTTCATAGTACTATTTGATAATCTCAAGCACTACGAAAAGGCTATACAAGAAGGTCCTTGGTTGATGGGAACTGCAGGGCTCTTCTTAACTCCGTGGTTCCCAGATTTTGACCCAACAACTGCTGTCATCACCAGGACACCTGTTTGGATCAGGCTCCCCAACTTACCTGCCCACCTATGGCATGTAAGAGTCTATAAGGCGATAGGCAACACCTTGGGCAATTTTCTGATGGGAGATTCTTGGCGGGAAAACAAAGGTCTTTACACATATGCCAGAATATGTGTGGAATTAGATTTAAGCAAGGGACTTCCAGACCAAATCAATCTCAAGATAAACGACATTGTATGGACTCAGCCGCTGGATTATGAGAATACCGCCTTCCGCTGCCAGCACTGTCACCAAACAGGGCATCTGCAGAACTCATGCCTAGCTCTCCCAGCAAAATTGAAAAAGATGAATAATTCCAAGCCCAAATCCAAGCGTTGGGTTCCATATTCTCCGCCTCCTGCAGCGGACTCGGATTCCTCTTGCTCTGACGATTAAGGTAGTGATGCCGATTCGGACCTGAATCAGTCAATGGACATCCCCACCGATACTCAGTCGCAACCTCCTGATGCTTCCGTTGCTCAGAAGCGAGCTCATGTGACCTCCTCTTCCGACTCTGATAAGGAGGCCTCTCCTCCGGAGAACTCCGGTCTTCAGGTTGTTTTAGCTCATTCTCCCCAGGATGGATGGGTTAAAGTCAGTAAAAAGAAAGGGAAAAAGCTTCGTGTTGAGGCATATGCCCACTCTGGGTAGTCTTCAGTCTTTTTGTCATCCAGTGTTTTCTTGTACTTCCTTGCTTGTTTCACTCCTTCTCCAGGGCCGAGGTTGGTCGTTTTACCATTTCCGGTTGCTGGTTGTTTGTTTCTCATGATTGTATCACCATCTTGTACTATATTTCAGCTTAATAGAATTAGTCTTATTCAGAAAAAGTCTAAACTTAGGGAAATTGATTAATTAAAGGGTATTAATTAAACTAAGTGAGAATCTTCTAGATAAAGTCATGGATCACCTTCAAGTTAATCTTAGCCCTTGATTATGTTTTAATCTTTGCTGTTGAAGAGTCAACAAAAGAATATAAGGAGGAGGGTGAGGGGCCTATGGAAAACAGATTGAGACTCGTGAGCCATTGAGCATTTTTGAATTTGTGTGAGGAGACACAACTTTTGATCAAAATCGAATCACTAGGGCAGGGTTTGCTAAGTGATTGTGATTCAGCGATCAATCCCAGAGAGGGGCAGAAATAGAGACTGGTCAGGAGGACCAGGAGTGCATTTCAGAGAGAGGCATTACTTACACAGAGAGAGACAACGTAGTTTTCTGAAGGGGTGACGCAGTCCCTGCAGGAAATCACGCAGAAGCAGCGCAGTGTCTCTTGGAGTCAGTCCAGAGATAGCTAGAGGCTAGGGTTTCTGAGCTAGGAGGGCCAAGATCTAGTCTTAGATCAGCTAGATCAGTTGCAGAGAAAGTTGATGCAGTTCCTCAAGCTTGCCCATGTAGGGTTACGCAATTCCAATGTAGGCAATCACACAGGGGCAGTGAGGGCTTCACCAACGCTGTTTAGATCAGCCGGAGACTTGCAGAGCGAGGTATATCTCACAATTATATTTGTTGTCTAGATTTCTCTGAAGGGTCTGCCAGATGTTGGCACCTTAGTTGTACTTAAGATTTTGCTGCTTAATAGTACAAAACCCTCAGATTTGCTGCACCGGTTTTCCTGAGTTGGGTTTTTCCGGGGACTTAGTCCAAAAATAACTGTGTCAAATGTGGTTGTTTTTCATTACATTTTGTTCAGTTTGTTTCAACAGTTAGATTTATTCCACAACATTATTTGTGTAGATTGCTTTAGTAATTACTTCAGTATTTCAACATAATGAAATAATCGTCAAAATAATAGAAGTAATTTAGATTTTTCGTAGTAGGAATCCAGATCTAGGATTTTTCACAAGGTCCAGTCAAAGTCACCGCACCCAATTTGTGGGAAAAAGCCCCAAAGGGTTGCTAATGTGGTAACATTCAATTGAGGCATAATGACGTGGCAAATTCTCTCTGGCTCCAATATTCAAATTGATGTGGCAAATTCTCTCTGGCTCCAATGTTCAAATTGATGTGGCAGTTGAATTATATTTATTTTAAAATTAAACAGAAGGGTGAGGTGAAAAGGTTTTATAATTTATTATTTTGGAGGGCTAACAAATCTATTTTAAATTATTTCAAAACGAACTTTACAAGTCCGTGCTAATGTTGGAACCAAAAAAATTAAATTCAAATTTAAATTCCTAATTCAAATTCCCTCCAATATTACGAAGTCGGTTTCCTACTTCGAATAATATCAATCACTATAAATAGAAAACTTCCTTATCACTTGTGCATGGATGAATAAAAGAGCATGTGAGATCTGTACCTTTGGTCCTAAAGAAAAGGAGATTAGAAGCAAGGGTTTTTGTTTGTTTCGTTTCAAGGGTTTCAGATTATATCTCCTCTTTGGAGTTTTTGGGCTATATCGTTTCGTTGTTTTGTTTTGGCACGGGATTTGGTTGGTATTCTTCTTGCAGGTGGAGCAATTCTCTTTGGCCTCTGCTTTAGTAGATGCCTGCATCGATTGATTCAACTTATCTTGGAGCTTTTACTAGTGAAATATCTCGACCCTTTATTAGGGCAAGGTGCTGTGCACAATTCATACTCCTTAGATCTGTGGATTGGGATATAAATTGATGAAGCTTTGACCTCCTTGCAACCTATTCATTTTGCAGCCTATCTAGCATATTGATCTCTGAGAATTGCACTTCAGGCTTGTTACCCACCACCTGTTGGTAGTGTATATAGGTGAAAAGTTTTCTCCTAGATGGTCCTCAGTGGGTAGCCAACAGCTCCTTGGAGCCACCAAATAGCACGATGTGCTATTATCTCCGCCACCTGAGCCAACCATGTGGTCCCTCCCCCACTTGTTATGATGTATGTTTGAAGGTGGGCCTCCCGACCTTGAAAGTATGGCTTTTCATTGGTATAGTTTAGTAATTTTCCTTACTTTTCATGGGCACTTTTAGGCATGGATTTGTGGGGAGATTCGACGGAAAGAGTGGGCTAGGTCTATACTCTTATCTCCATTGCCCAATTTTGTGGTTAGCCTTGTATTCTAGTCCCGTGGGATCTCCTTTACTGGCCATTAGCTTTAGGGTTGGCACTACATGGGGAAATCCCAATCTTGGTTGCATGGTCCTGTTTCCCGACACCACATACGTCACTACCTTCCACTTATTTTAGCCCTATTAATCTCTTTTCCCATCCGGGTCCACTTGTGTCGATTGGGTCCAAATAATGTTAGCCTCTCCTGCCCTTGTCCACACCTTGGGTCAGGCCTTGAACGATGCCCCAAAGGTTGATGTAGCTAAAAAGAAAAGAAAAAGCATAATTTGGCCACTCTCAACAAGAGATGTACCACAAAATGCAAAAGATGGCCGGGACTTACAAATTTAACACGTAGGCAAAAGCCAAACATGAGCTCGACCCCTTATCCATGGCCATCACCATGGTTCTTATGGGCCCTAGATGAGCCCCCTCCATGATTAAGGAACCCATGATTGTCCCAACTGTTAGTGGGCGATGAACTACTCCACCTTAAGGGGGATCCGCTACTATATATTACACATCATGCTCTCATCCCCTAGAGCCCCGAGCAGTTATGAAGAAAAATCAATCAAAGGCAAGGCATATGAAGAAGGGTGGAAAAACAAAGGTTGGGGTAACTCATGTACCATGATTTGCTCCCTCCTATACTCATATACCCAGGTGTGGGCTTCCCTTATTGTAGCTACCCTTGTACCATGACATGTGGTCTGGCTGTTTCACCTGATCCTCACCTCGTTCCATTACTATATAATTTGCCACCTACCACTTGGAGGATGTACCATGGACATGTCACCCCCTTTAGAGGTTGAAACCACCTAGTAGGGTCCTTGATGAACCCACTTATTGGGCTTGGAGACATTTTGTACATGCCAAAGCCCACTATGGAAGGGCATGCCACCATGAAGTGCCCCATTGGTTCCATGACTTGTAAGCTATTTATTTGATTATTTTGAAGATTTGTTGTATTGGAGGGGAAGGGGACACATTGGATCTTATGCTGGATTGCAGGTGGGTCTCCATTTGGGGCTTGGTCTCCCTATATGGGGTCCTAACCCTCTAGAGGGCCACACTGACACTTGTAGGGTGAGCACTGAGCGTTGCGAGCCATGGCCTCCACCATAGCGGAGAGTACTTCATGAATCCCCAACACCACTCATTGATTGCCCGTGTTCCACCTTTTGGATGAGGATGATGCACTAGGTCCACCATTCCCAACCGGCTCTGCACTTGCACCATACACTTGGCAGATGATCCGGGGTCTAGATGAGGGCTTATGTCATCATCCTAGCCCTTACAAATGGTTTACAGGCGTTTTCGATCCACTTGGAGACCCATGAGGTGTCCTTGTGCCCCTCACAACCACTTGGGGGCACCATAGGGATTTGCTTGGAGAACAAGGGGCAGGCCCTTGCCATTGATTAAAGATATAATCTGGGCCATTGATTCATCAACGAGAAGACTATAAGAGAAAGCTTGAGGGTCATTTGGAAAGCAAGCAGGGCACATTTTTAGTACCCAAAGGAAATCGATTATGAAGTAAGAGAATTCGATTTCAGTGGGTGAGTTTGTAGAGGCAGGGTTGCAGAGACAAAATGAGGAGGGAGAAGTCAGCAAAGACCGAGAAGAAGAAGGCAGAGGGCGAAGGGGAGGCAGTGCTGAGTAGTAACACTAGTCCTCCACGCAGACTTACACAGTCCAGGTAGACTACGTAGAGAGGCTACGCAGACTAACGTAGAGGGTGTAGGAGGTCATCTTGTGTGTCAGGAATTCTTCCGGAGTGTCTGGAAAATTCACATTAGGTGTATGCTATTTAATTCTGATTGTCAGGAATTCTGTAAACAATCTTTTCACTGCTGAAGATAAGTACAAACCCTCATCTGCTGCACCGGTTTTCCCACATTGGGTTTTTCCGAGGACCATTGTCCAAAAATAACTGTGTTCATGTGGTTGTTTCTATTGTTCTATATGTGTAATTTCTGTTCTTCTGCTTTTGATTAGAGTGAAGTATTGCAGCTGTGTTTATTTCAAAACTTACTGAAGCATTTGTAAATAAGTTATCAAATAAGTAGGCGAAATAAATCAATCACTGCAGTAATAATTTCACATGCAACTCATCTTCCTTACCAAAGAATCATTTTAGCTTGGTCTAAACTTCATTGGGTGCTTTTGTAGATTTGTTGTGGAATAGCAGGTTGGGAGAAATAGAGAGACATAATGTTCCAGATGATTCAACCATTCAATCAAACAATTTTGCCTTTTCAACAACTTAATTTGGTTTGGTCTTGGTTCCCATTGTTATCTTGTATAGGCCTTTACTCTACAAAATAATAACCACTTGTGTTTTCCATTCGTAGTAGTTGAATAGTGTGAGGATTATCTGTTGAGATTGATCCATCCTGTCTGGTGAGTTGAAAATTGTGTTTTCTTCCTGAAAATTTGTATACGACTCCCTTAGATTCAATCAAGCTCTAATAGCTGTCAGATTCAGCTGATCAACGTGCAGGAGCATCTAGAATCTAATTGAGAAGAAATGCAATTAACAGTTTGTGAAAAGAGGAGAAGAAGAATAATTGGAGCAAAGTAATTTTCAGTAACTTCTATAAAGAAATAATCCAAAGATGAAAATAATAATACGATAGAATGCAATTGAATGCAATATATAAGAATTAGTCATGCAACTATGCTGAGCTTGACCCTAATTCAAGTGTGCTTTCATGACGGAGATAACTTTGCTTTTTCTAGTCAAGTGGAGTAAAGTAACTCATGCATGGGAGAAGTGAAATAAACGAGTTCTTAGAAAATATGATCTACTACCCATATGCACGCTTATTATCCCTAGATTGTTGGAAAGAAGTACTCTAACTCCTTGAAAATAGGACTTCAACTTAGAATTAAGGAATGAAACACTTCTATCCCTATAAAAGTAGAATTTAACTAAGATAAAAGTGGAATTTAACTAAAAATAAAACCTTAAATTAAGGGATGAATCTCAGGCACGCTCTAGCGGAGAGATAATTATGCACGTGTGGGAAAATGATGCATGTACATCAACAGAAAATACTGTTCTAGTTATTTGAAGTTTTAAACATTTTTTGATTTCAGTTATTGATAGAAAGGTTGAGTGTGAATTTATATTATCGTATTTGATCAGACAAATTGGCGGATAAACTGTTGTTGTATAGATTATACGGTTTAGAAATGTCATTGTTAGTTTTTCCGAATAAAATTTCCTGTAATTTGAGTTGTTTTTCTATTTGCTGAGTTTTTCCTAGCCTTGAATTGGGTTTTGCTGAGCCCCAAGATGGTCAAGTTTTTGGTGAGTCTGAGTCTGATAACTTTGATTGCTATGTTTACAGTTATGTTTGAGCGAAACTTTAGTGGAGATGTCCTTTATAAGTCCCCTAATTCCTCCAAATTCCAAGTTTTTAACCCCATTCTTTGCAGTCAATGTCTTGAAATGTAACATGATGAATTCTGCAAGGAGAAATCAAAATCGCGAATGTTAAGGCTTACCATATTTATTTACCTCTTGAATAAGCAAGTTACAGTCTGTTTCCTTTTTCATGTTGTTTTTGATATTGATGCCTGAACCTCCTGCCTCATAAGTTCTATTGATGCACTAAGCCTGTTTTCTAGGCTCCTAGTCTTACAAACCTCTTGTATTAACACCTTTTT